>JAZKJV010001570.1:1200000-1648252 GCA_037367405.1 Ottelia alismoides
ATGTGTCAAGATAATTGACCATGTATGCCTGAATAAACACCCGGGCAACCAGTCGAACCTTGTACCTGTCAATTCTACCATTTGTATTTTGCTTCACTGTAAATACCCACTTGCAACTTACTATAGATGCCCCAATAGGAGTTAGAACAAGGCTTCAAGTACCTCGTGACTGAAGAACCGCCATCTCTTCCTCTATAACCACACGCCATCTACTGTCAGCCAATACCTCCTACTATGTCCGTGGTATATCCAAAACGGACAAAGCAACTGCAAACCTTCTGAAGTCACCAGTCAGACGCTCAAAGGTGACATGAGAAGCAATCAGATATGAAGCACATGAACACTTTTGCTTCATGAGAGCAATAGACAAATCAAGTTCTGCAGCATCTGTACCATCATCCATATCATCCCCTTCCTGAAATAGCTCCTGTTGAGAAACACCATCAGACCCATCATTAGAAGTTATGTTGTTAGAACAAACCTGAGGCATGCTAGATGGTTAACCATGATCATGAACAGGGGTTGAGCATCGACTGTAGTGATGTTGTAGAGGAGGAACCAAACCAATTGGAGTAGGTAATACTGGTGGAGGTGATGGTGGTGGAGGTGATGGTGGATACATGGGTAGAGGTGGAATGTAGATCTTATCATCTGAATTTGACGGTGCCAACCTGTCACCTGTAGGAGAGAAGAACATGTCAGACTCAAAAACATGACATTTGCACTGACATAATACCTTCGACGCAACGGATCATAGCAACGACAACCTTTTTGTGTCCTGCAATACCCGACAAAAAAATTTGACAGTCATAGGAGAGAGCTTGTCAACCCTTGGAGACAACTGATGAATGAACGCAACGGACTCAAAAATACGAGGGGTAAGATAGAACAACTCCTTGTCAGGGAAAACAAAAGATATCTTCTCCCCCATCATCGATGAGGGCATACAGTTAATGAGGTAACACTCTGTGAGATCCGCATCACCCCAGAATCAGTGCGGTGCACAACTCTGAACAAGAAGCGTACGCGTGACATTAAGAAGATGACGGTGCTTTCTTTCTGCCACACCGTTCTATTGGGATGTGTAACCACAAGATGTTTGATGTGGGATGCTTGCTTCTGATTTACTTTTCAACAAGAAAAATCCAAGACAAACGACTAAAATCATCCACAACAACTAAATAGAACATGTGTCCCTGATGATCAGGAACACGACTTGAACCCCAAATGTTAACATGGAAAAAATCAAAAGGAGAGCTACTGCTCTTACTCTAACGACTATGGAAGACGGACCGATGATGCTACCCTAACTGACATGGTTCACACTTGAACGACGGACGAGGTGAGATCTAAGGAAGAATTTGACGCAGTTTCTGAAATGGAAGATGACCAAAGCGCATATATCATAGATAAGGAGAAACAAGTCCAGTAGAATGAGAGGATGCGCCGGCATAAGGTGTTTGGACTAGTCGATACAACTCGCCTTGCTCATGGCCACAACCAATCACTCTGCCCGTAAGAATGTCCTGAAACATAAGAGATGATGGGTCAAATATTGCTCGACAATGTAAGTCTTTAGTAATCTGACTAATTGACAGTAAATTCATTGAGAAATTAGGAGCATGCAATACATTATGCAACTTCATAAAAGGCGTCAAGGTAATCTTCCCCTATCCTGTGATGGGAGAATGAGTCCCATATGCTATGACCACTGTCTTTCTTGGAGAAGCATGCTTGTAGGTTATGAGCTGATGTTTGTTTCCACACAAATGATGTGTCGCCCCTGAATTTATAATTCATTCTGAGGTACCGAACCCTGATAAGAAGTAGAAGTATGAGCACTACCTGAGATACCTAGTTCCTGCACTTGTAACATCCGGATCTGCACAAACCCGAACCGACCCGACTAGGGCCCTATTAACCTAATAAAGTTGTTGGTCAATGCTAAACATTGAATAAAAAATCATTCGGGCAAAATTGACCAAAAATTGATCACTTCGTAATGCATGTCTGAAAAAGCCGCGATGCAAATTCAGAAACCGTGAAACAAATTGAGACCGTCATAAAATCCGATTCGATGAAATAATACCAACGGAATCGATCATTTGTCAATCGAAGTCGTTTGATATTTTAAAATCGTAAAATTTTACCTAAACCAAAATCGTATCTCGAAAAATTTGAGGTTTCAAAACCCGATTGGAAGTATATCAATATTATACTCATTTTGATCGTCGTGCAGAGACGATCAAATCGAGATATTGCGCATTGAAATTCAAAACCCAAGGTGCTTATACGTGGGACTTTTGTATCCTTTAAAAAAGTACATATACATATAATTAAATATATATACTATAAAATAGAATATCGATGACATCATAAATGGGGATATGGTGAGTGATGTCATTAGTGACATCACTTGGGATGATGTCATAAATTCAAAAAAAATATGTAGGAAAATTAGGAAGCTTCTAGGAAATTCCCTCCCCTATTTCTCCTTTTTATTTCAACTCTCTCCCCTCTCCCGCTTCTTTCTTTTGCTTACCAACGGATCTCCTTCCCCATTTCAATTATCTCCTTTGTTTCCCCCACGTTTTCCATCAAGTAAAACTAAAATTTTCTATTCTACCTTCCAAAATCTGCTTTTATTACAGTAGCAAGAAGGTGATTGTTCTGCTCCTTTGAAGCTCCGGGTACATCAATTTGCTACTGAAGAATTTCAGCTACTGCTGTTCAAATCCTCAAGTCCTTGATATCCAATTTGGAGATCCGTATCTGGAGATTCGTAAGGCATAAATTATACATGTATTTACAAGATGTGTTGAAAGTGATCCCTTTCGAATTTCAGAAGATATCTAACTATTATTATACCTTTCAAACTGTTTTTTTTTATAAAAGCACAAATACGTTCCGGTGACCTGAATGTCGCAGACCTGTCTTCGAGCGAGGCCTTCTACCAGCATCAGATATATATTCTTCTTGTGATGTATCGTGTGAAGATGTGATGTATACCTTTTCTTTTTGTTGCAAGTTGCAGTTTTCTCAGCTCCAGCTTGAGGGAGAGTGTTGGAGAATGTAATAGAGTGGTAATTGGATCTCTCCAGGATCCAATTACCAGCCACTCATGCTTAATCCCACACCTACTGTATGTGGGACTCTGATCTGTCTGTGGGGTTATATAAGGAGTCCGACACCCCTTGTACTGAATGAGAAACTTCAATAGAAGATCCAACCCTTTGGGACCTTCTCCCGTGGTTTCATCCCGATCCTTAGGGAGTAGAATTCCACGTAAAATCTCTGCCTTTAATATTTATTCTTTCTTGATTTTTTGCTCTGTTTATATGTTCACTTCCGCATTTAGGTTTCAACAACCCATTTTATGACCTCATTGATGGTGAGCAAGGGCTCTCATTTCAAAATGTGGATCTCCTACCCGGTCAATGAGATGGATTACGGCTGCTATTTGTATTAGGAGGATCCTCCATTTGGGGGATGCATATGTACATGTGTGATATATAAACCTCCTTAGGTTAGGACTTTATATATTATATATACTACCATTCTACCACCATAAGAGATAGATCCGCCACTGTTTCCGAGGACGTAGCTGAATTAGGAGCGATCGTCGCAAATCTTTTGTCGTGGTTGTTTCATTCTTGTTTTGTTGATTATTTGATTCGCGTTCTACTTTTGCTATGCTTGGTGTTTTATACCTTGTCTCTGCTACAACCAACGTTTAAGTAACTAGTGAATTTTCACTCTTTGGTACCACAATATGGTACCACAATTTGTGTATTGGTTTTTACGGCATACTTTTTTGATTCAAGTATCAATAACAAAGTTTATATGTTATTGAAGATCAACACATACACATATACACATTTTTGTATAAATTTTTATAATAGAGACTAACATATACTCTGTTTAAGTGTAAGAACTAATCTTCTTCATAAAAAATGACGAAGCCTTCTCCCACTTTAAGTAGGGCCGGCTGCATGGATTCTTGATCAAATCTATGTTGAAAGATCCGACTATTTTTTACAAGCAGGGATTTGGACCCTGGTCTTTTGGGTGGTAGACAAACTGCTCTATCACCTGACCATTGAGATGAGAAACTAAATAACCATGTTCGATTTTTTTTCTTTGAGCTCTTTATTAGATTTCTAAATTGGCCGATGATCATTTCCCTACTAGGCTTCTTTCTTGCTGGACCTTGATAAAGAATCTGGTCTTGCTTGCTGCTGAAAAGTTGGCTAAAGGGAAAAATACTCTTGAGTAGAGCTGCGGACCTTATCTATATTCCCTTAGGGGGTGTTACCTTGAACTTGAAGAGCCTTTAGAGGAAGGGGCATGCATTATGCACGCATTCTATGTAACATAATTCTCAAAAGATCTTCCATAAAAAACTTAAAAACTCCAAATATAAAATTTAAAATGTTTGGGTTAGAACATTAGTAAGGAGCAAACAAATGCTAGAACATCAGAAGAGAGGATTCTATGGTTTGGATCAGTAGCGGGGGAAAATGGAAGCATTACGCTGAACACATCTTGTATTGATGTAATTGTGCAGCATGGGTGAAATTCTACTGATATGCTGCTTGGTTTCCATGGCACACCAGAAAACCAGGCATGTCGAGCGAGCTCTTACCTAATGAATCCGGTAAAACTGCTCACAAGTATCACTTTTTTCTGCATCTGAAATGTTACTGTCATGAGAAAACCCCGCCGCATTTCCTCTTGTTTCATGAGCTACGTTGAAGGTACAGATCCTTTCTTTTTAGGAATGATTCAACCCATCTACTGATAGCTATTTTTCTGGCATTCGCCATTGAGAAAGCTAATAAATAGAGGGATTACATCGAAATAGGAGACAAGCGGGCAGCAAGCTGCACCACTAGTCCTTTTTGAATTGCAAAACCAATCCTTCTGAACATTACATCCATAAATTTAAGAACCATCACATTAGTACTCATGACTTTTTGGATCATCTTCAAAAGCTCAGCAACTTCTAGTGCTAAGAAATCAAAAGTATCAAAGCAAAAAGGATGAAGGTATGATGATTCTCAGTGCATGCTTTCTCTTGCTTCATCACTTTTCCTGAAGCAGCTTTAAGGGCAGTCTCTGATTCAGCTTCTCATGCTTCATCACAGATCTTCATGCTCATTTTGTTGTCAGGGCAGTCTCTGATTCCACTCTAGGTTCATCATGATCATCTACCACATTCTCTCCCAACAATATTTCATTGGACTTTTGTCCCATCGATATTCTTGATTTATCTGCCTCGTCTATATTTCAAGTGATTGGAAGATTTCTAGGAATCTTGGCGCCTTCGGAACTTCGAAATGCCAAGTGCCAGCATAAGACTCTTGACAGTAGAACAGCTGAACCAATTCCGCGAACCACTATCCTATATGTGAATCTAAAAGGACAACCGAAAGCACGATGCTCCTATATTATTTATGCAACTTTTTTCTATATGATTCTGAAGCGACAAATATTAAACTGTATCGAGGAAACTCGCTATGTTTTACTTAGCATCTGTTTGTTCATTCGAGTCATTCCACTTCCTTAGTTCGATTTCATTCAGGAGGACAGGATTTCATCACGAAAAATAGGAGTTTTTTTTTCTGAATGAGGCCATTTTTTCCAAGCACAATTGGACATTGTGCAGGAAGAATGAGCAGGATTCTTGGACCTTGTTACATTATTATTATTAGCATCAGGCTCAGGTATTAATGGCGGCGAATGTCATGTGAAATTTTTATTCTTCTGCGACCTTTTGATCATGGTACTTGTACTTTCACTAGTGCATCAAGACCTCTTCGTGTTTGGTTGCAGGGTTGGGTAGGGTTGGGCTGGGTTGGGATGGGTGAATAGTAATCTGTGAGGAGGAAGTACCCTTGTGAATAGTAACCAGGGTTGGGCCAACCCTGCAACCAAACAAGCCCTTAGGGTGCGTTTGGTTGGCGGGTTAAGGCGGGTTAAACTGGTAGAGGGTAACCCATTTTTTTGTTTTGGTGTTTGGATAGAGGGTTAAACTGGGGGTGGGTTAGAAGAGGGTTTGGGGTGATATGATTGTATTGGAATTTGAAAAAGTGAGTAGTTATTGTGATGTGATTGTATTGAAGTTTGGAAAAGTGAGTAGAAGTGGAGTAGTTTATAATTTTTATATGATATGATGGTATAATATATTATTTTTTGATAGGATTAATGATGTAAAATTGATTTATTTAATTTTTTAAAAAAAGAATAAAGTGGGGCCCACGAGGAGAGAGGGAGATGTGGGTTAAGGGGGGTAAACCCCCCTAACCCGCCGGTAAACGGGCTGCCGAACGGGGCCTTAGGGCCTGTTCGGGTCCCGGGTTACCTGCGGGTTAGGGGAGTTTACCCCTGTTAACCCACATCCCCCCTCTCCCCGTGGGCCCTACTTTATTCCTTTTTTGAAAAATTAATCAATTTTACATCATCAATCCTATCAAAAAATAATATATTATACCATCATATCATATAAAAATTATAAACTACTCCACTTCTACTCAGTTTTCCAAACTTCAATACAATCACATTGCAATAACCATTCACTTTTTCAAACTCCAATACAATTATATCACCCCAAACCACTTCTAACCCACCCCCAGTTTGACCCTCTATCCAAACACCAAAACACAAAAACGGGTTACCCTTTACCAGTTTAACCCGCCTTAACCCGCCAACCAAACGCACCCTTAAGGATCCACATCATCCATTGATACAGAAAGAAACATTTTACAATCCAAAAGGTGGAATCATCTACTCTAGTCTTCGGACAGCAAAATCTACTCCGTCCTGTGCATTGACGGGGTTAAAATTCCTGTCGTGTATCCCCACAAGATCGATTGGAATCGAGCATTAGTATCCAAGTTTGAGCAAGAACTGTTTATCGAGATCCAAGTAAGGACCGAGCATCAGGATCCAAGCGAGAACTAGAGCTAAGCATTCAGATCCATCTTGGAGCAGTCAGGCTGCAAAGTACACCAAACCCGACCACTCGCCCCCGAGTTCGAACACGCGGGCTACAAAGCATGTCAGAGTTGAGCATCATCCTGCCTTGTCTGAGAGCTACCCCACTCTATTTTTCGCATTTTTTATTTGTTTGGAAAAATATCACCGTATATATTCATCCATATATTCCTCCTATATACCATTTGAATTTCGTCAGAAACAGAGACTCCTTCGGACTTCACCCAGACCATCATTTTTTAACAGTCGTAGGACTTTTTTAATCCATCCTATCTGGATGGAAGTCGTTGCAGTCACTTTTTCTGATGAAATTTGGATGGCATATAGGAGGGATATAGGGATGGATATACACGGTGATATTTTTAAAAAAAATAAAAAAAATTGATAAAAAATGAGGTGGCGACAATCCCATACAACCCATTTTTGAATATAACACAAATTCAACGGCAACTTACATGCTAACACTTTTTAACTTTTTACCTGTATTCTTTTTAATTTTTTGAAATGATTAGTAGGGGATTTAGATCGTCATATATCATCATGGTGTCATTTAAAATTTAACTTAATTCGAGACTTCTATCCACTCCATTAAGACCGTCGAGTTTTAACGGTCTCAAAATTGCTGAAATCGACCCCCTCAATATGGGCATGTTATGAATGTCTGTTTTATACGAAATTTGCAATACATGTTCTACTTATTATTTTAAGTAAATCCCCCTAGAGTTTCATTTAAAACATAAAAAGATAATGGAAAAAAAGTGGGAGCATATTCTTATATGCTCCTCGTGCTTCTCGCGAGCATATTCATTTAACCCTATTACACTTGCACCAACCTCAAACATTCTCAATACTCATGCATTCATACCTGAAAAAACAAATGATTTATTATCTCTTTCTATCCCATCTTGCTCCAACTAAAATATTAATTGCTCTAGATGACTTCTCTCCTTTCCACTATAGTACATCTCAATGTAGCTTCAGAAAGAAATTTAATTAATAATATAAAGAAATTCAAACCAATCAGATAATACATTTCTTTAAAGAAAAGATGTAAAACTTTCACAATTATATATCAGTTAATATTCCAATTATCTAACTTTAATATTTTATCAGGTATTTGATCTGTAATATGTTAATTGAAAATTTTCTATTTATTTTAGACCATGATGATCTACTAACTGTTAAGGAGGAAAATGGGGACGAGGTTTACTCTGCAGAAGCTCAACTAGCGGTTGCACCAATAACTTGATCCGAGAGTCGGGGTGTAAACGAGCCGAACCTGAGCGAACCAACCCAGGCTCGGTTCGGCTCGTTTAGCATACTTTCAGGCTCGGGTTCGGTTCGGCTCGATAAAATGAAAACTGTAATGAGGTTTGGTCCGACTCAGGTAAAGTTCGTAAAGGTACGGTTCGACTCGTTAAAGATTCATTTAAGAATAAATGGTGTGCATGCGTTTCTGTTCGAAGGGAAAAACCGCAGTTGCAGTGGTGGGTTTTGTGGGGTTTCGAGAATAGGAAATAAGAACTTAGGGGGTGGATAACTGGATGTGTTTGGAAAAATAAGTGAATGTCCTTTAGGTTAATATAGAATGTATTTTTTCCTTTTATACATACAATATATATGTATATATGTACTTTTATGTATGTATGTGTGTATATAATCGAACTTTTAATGAACTGAACCTGAGCGAACCTATGTTTTTGAGGTTCGGTTCGTTTATTTAATCGAGCCCAAACTTGTGTTCAGGTTCGGTTCGTTTATTTTCGAATCGAATCTGAATCGAACTTTTAGCAAGTTGAATCTGAGCGAATGTCGAACCTGAGAAATTTCTGACAGCCCTATCCGAGAGATTCTACCATGGGCTAACAATGCCAACCTTAGAAACATCACGACCGGATGAACTCGTGAGAAATGACGTGGTATAAGACAATGGATATTCTTTTGAGGACGGATGAGCCTCCAGCTACCTCTATGGTGAAACACTAATTGGCTAATCTAAGTATTTGTTGTAATATGGCCAACTAACAACTTCTCAGAACCTCGATGATTCAATCTCGGTGAAGAGATCCAAGTTTAATTTATCCTAGATTAGTCCAGGGTCAAACACAAGGACACGAGCAAATAGTCTATTTAATTTGGATCTAGATACCTAATTCAAATAATTCTTAATGTTTTATAGGTCAGTGAAAAAGACATATGAATACATGTATTTTTTATTGGTTTTCTATGCAAGTTAAATTAAATAAGATGATACAAGATGATGAAGAATGCAATGAACAAATTACAACACAAATAAATGTCACCAAGAATGCCCCTGAATCTACATCAAACTTTCATTCCTAGCTCACTTAATCTATATGTAAATATGTCTAATTTCACACTATAGCAAAATCATTCACACATTAAACAAGATATTTCTCCAAATTTTAAACAAATAAATGCATATTACATTTGAGTTTTTAATATGCTAAATGAAAGACCAATAAAAGAGCTTAAATTGAGATCAAAATCATATTAATTAGATCAAAATTAAGCAACTTATTAAATATTTAAGCAAGTGCATAAGTGCAATAAAATATAAAATAAAATATCGAAATTATCACATTTCAGTCCAATAGGGTCCATTTTGCAATAAATTAAAGCCGCTAGGGCCTTATCTATAAAAATTCCACGTGTAGTGACAATTCTGTAAATTAAAGAACTCGGCATGGTATCGATGCAAAAATTCTAGGCGCACAGGTGGCAAGGCACGTGATCACTGGATCAAAATGTGATTTGAAGAACGCGCAGGCCTTTGGTTGCAATTCCTCAAGGAAGCACGCACGAAGCATGTGCAGCTTAGACCTGGAGCTAGGTTCGATCGCAGCAGGTGGTTCATGGCACATGGGCAGCCCTGATGCTTCGAGACATGGCTCGGTTCCATTAAGGCTGCTGACTCATACCAGAGGGTTCGGGCTCATGTGGACCGTCAGATCTAGATGATTCGACGGTACCGACACATCGTGGATGCTCGAACTCCTCCGCATGTGGTGGTGTAGCAACATACATTCAGCATACGCTGCTCTCCTCCTCTGTGCTCCTCACACCTCGCTGGAGGTTGGAGCGCCTCTACAAGGGGCTGACAAATGTCGTGGGTGATGAAAGGAGGGTCAATGTCTTCTAACTTATCGGCTCGATGCATTATCACCAGAGGAGAAGCTATAGAACGAAGCTCGTCTCAATGTGTATTATTAACTTGAAAACAAGTCAAAGAAGTAAATCAATAAAAGCTCAAAAATAAGGAGTTAAATCTTGTTCATTAAGTCACATGTATATATTTTATAATCTTCACATATTTAAATAACTTCATGTGAAGATCAAGTGACTTGAAATCAACTCCATTGAGTTCATATAACCAATCTTATAAATGAAAAATCTTTAAAATAATAACTTATATTTTGCAAATAAATCCTAAACCCTAGTTTTAGAAGACCGATTAGAATTAAAATCTAACTTTCTATCCCATACAGTTTTCTAAGAGAGTTCTATCCACCTTTTGAACTATTGTAGATTTAATTATCTATAATACAAGACCATCATAGGAATCAGAGTTCATATGCGAAACTGGATTCCAGGAACTAACTATATATTTTTTAGTTATATTAACCTTAGTTTTTTATTTTGTGTATATATTTTAATCATTTCAATTTTTTATTCATTTTGTTTCTTTAGTTAATGTACTAACTAAATACAAAGAAAGCATAAGCCAAAAAAATTATAAAGGGTAAGAAAAGAATCAAAATCAACTATATATAATGACCTATATGATTGTATATACCACTTATTTTGTTTTATTTTCACTATTTGTTAAATATTTAAAATACAAAAATAAATATTTAATTATTATTTTATAAAAAGGTCCACATATATAGTATTAAAATAAAATCAAAAGAAAAAATATAAAAAAAATCTAAAATACAACTATTTTGTACCTATACAATAACTCGGAAATATGTATTTTATAGAGACGATCCCTTTTGGTCTTGAAATCTTAGTAGATGTTCTAGATCTTATTGAGAAATATAACTTTTATAATTTATAATTTGAGTATTTTTTCATTTTATTTGATTTTCTTTATTTTTCAATTTCTCCTTTTATCCAAGACTGACATGTGTCAGGTCTTTACTTACAGTCAACGTCATACGGCATGTGCTCATATGCACTACAACAAAATTGAGCTATAGTGACGCTTTTTTTCAAAATATGTCACTAATTTAGTTGTTGTTAAATATACAACGTCGATATTAATTGTTGTGAAATGATTTTTCATACTTGAAATTACCAACGAATATAATATCTATCCTTATACCATTAGCAATGGTCCTCATAGAGACACTTATCCGTTTTCATTTTTCAAACTTCTAATTAATTGTTGCTAAATTTTGAACTAAAAAAATACCAATGATTAGTTGATATTTTGAAAATAGAATGAACAAGTGTTGCTGTGTGGACCATTGCTAATGGTATAACGATAGATATACTATTCGTCACTAATTTCAAGTATGAAAATTCATTTTACAACGAATAATATGGTTGTTATATGTTTAACAATGGCTAATTTAGGGGTAGATTTTGAAAAAATGTCACTATAACTCAATTTTGTTGCAGTGACACCAACATCCACTTCTTTGACCCATGTCATTCCCAACGATTGAGGTCTCCTCTCGTATCCCCACCCATCCGAGCATGCTACATTGGCCAGACAGTTGGCCACCTCGTCAACTCAATCTCCTTTCTCCACTTTCACATGTGTCGCGTACCCCCGATGGTCTACACAACTCCCTTCATCGTCCACATCTTCCCCATTCCTCTTTATTGCATCTATGAGGCCTTAGCTTCTTTCAATTCCTAGCAAAGCCTCATGAACACCATCACCTCTCATATGTCATCGCACCTCCATCCCCCTTTGCTTGGCCTCTCGAGCAACACCAACTCGCCCCATATTGAGGACACAAACTACTGACCATATCATGAGACATTCACTAGTGAACCAACATTTGGTCCCTCGTCACTCCACTCCTCTCCACTGTAACCTTCCCTCAGATAAAACCCCCTCGCTAACTTCCTTTGATTTTTATCTGCCAATAAAAAAGTAGAGAGTACCCATATGACTCTCCTAATGTCGGTGACAATGACCCTTGAGGAGCTTCAACGAGGTCGAGCTCATCCCCTCTAACGAGATTTAGCAGGCCATACACTACCTACTACTATGAGTTTCTCCAAGCATGTTGAGCTTCACAAGACATTAATGATAAACATGTATCCTTGGCTCTCTTAATTTGGTCACATTGTAATACAACCAAATACACATCGATCAAAATCGAGTCAATATATTCTCTGCGAGGAGGACTCATGTTTAATTTTTAACCTAGGTAAATATAGGGACGAACTTAATGACATGAGATCTCGATGCGATCAATTAAGTTCTAACATCTAAGTTAAGCCAATGATTACATTATCTAGGTCAAAATGAGATAATACAATGCAATACATGATTTATGAAACAAAATACATTTTTATTATAGTTCCATGCATGTTAAATTAATGATAAAATGAAAAAGAATGGATTCAATATCAATATGCATTTACATACACAAATTATACTCCTAGATTAATAAATAAACTTAAGCAAGATGATGGAAAAAATCAGAATTATAGCGATGCTTAAAATGAAGCTAGATCACCTTAATGACATTTTAATTCGTAAGCATGCATCACATTGTATATCTAATTATCTGAACTAATTTTGCAACTCAAATAAGAGATTTCTCTATGTCATAAGATTGATAATCAAAAGAGCATCAAAATGAAGTTGAAAATACTGAAATCAGAATCCACATGCAAAATTTATAACATAAAATTTCCACGGGCATAATCATAAAAACACAAATAAAACATACACAACCATCACCAATCAGTCCCTAGAAGGACATACTTGTAATAAAGTAAAGCCAGAGGTGCTTATCTTCTATTTATCCGCTACACGGGGACCATTTTGTAATTTTAGAAGTTGGTAAGGATTTCTTGCAATCTTTATGTATGCACCACACAAGACATGGGCAGATGGGATGAAACAGAATGTTGGAGAAGATTGGGCATCTGACAGCAAAGGACCCAAGCTTGCATGAGTAAGGCACACTTAGGACTTGGCTCGGATGGCGGGTTGTGGCTCGGGCTACATGGGCGCTTCAACTGCTTCGGTGGAGGCTCAGATTGCTCCGAGGATGTAGATGCGGCTTGAAGGCTTGGATCATTCCAGGGTTGTCCGATTGAAGGCATCAGACAATACTTGCTTCTTCACCTCATTGGGTCTCCTCCTCGAGAAACTATTACAAGGTGGAGTTTCGAGGAGTATGTAACTCCTTTGTTGTCCTCCTAGGCCAGTGAGGATCGTAGAAGGTTCATAGGCTTCTAACGATGATGTTGCTAGGGTAGTCAAGCTGCTACTCCTAATGGAATGGCTTATCAATGAAGAGTCACTGGAGAGAAAAATTGAGATCAGAGGAGCGTTGCGATATTCGATCGTTCAAACATGCATGTTAGAGAAGTATCATAGCCAAAGCATGTATAATTTTGCGTTCATTTTGTGAGGTGAATGTTGGGCTATGGTGGAAGTAGATGGAGCCTTGTAATGGGTTCCTCCTCCATGTCGATGGAGGAAAAGGGGTGACATGGATTAGGGTTTTGGAGAAGGGAGAGGGCATGTAGAAACCTGTCGTGTGAATCTCAGATTCACAATGGAGGGAGAGAAGGGTTGTAACTTTAGTGAAGATCTATGCACATGCTATGAAAAATACAAGAAAACAAAACAAAACCTAATCGTAGCCAACCCGTACATGAAGATACTCACTGGAGATTATCGAAGGGTGGCTTGGACTGAGGACCTAGGTACCTCGGGCCATCGCTTCACATGCTCAACTGGGGTGTGAAGCTCAAACAACCGTCGACATTCCCTGTAGCATGGCTGGATAGACATGGGTAGGGTTGGGCATTGGGCTGGGCCGGCCCGACCCGGCCCAAAACCCGACCCGTATAACCCGACCCAAACCCGAACCCGAAATTTAATGGGTGGGCCGTGGGCCCTAAAATGAGCCCATATTGATTAACGGGCCGGGTTTGGGCCTTAGAAGGCCCAAACCCGTTAGCCCGATAGCCCGATCCATTCTAAAGCAAGTATATTTATATCCAGTACGGTATAATTATATCAATTATATTCATGCTCATTCCAAATACCATGTTCTAACTTTACTATCCTTATTCAAGTGTAGAATAAATGCTTAGATACATTAATAATCATATCCAATAGTGGATTGAGGATATTATTACATTAATATACAAGATTATTACATTAATATGCAATAATGGAATCTGTGTCCTCAAGTGTTACAGCATGTACAACTGTAAGTAACCAATTTGTATTGGGTCATAGTGCCCGCATCTACAATAGAATATGTAATGGTGAATTGAATGGTGGTTTAAGTCGCCATATTTTTACCACATTTGTATTTCCAACATACAACTAATGTTAAAATCACAAAATAGTTAGCATACTTTATAGTTTTAAACATGCACACATGCATAAGAAACAACCACACAAATGCAAGAAGAATGGAAGACATGATATTCGTATACATAGGTGTTAAATTGGGCCGGCCCGACCCGAACCCGACCCATTTTATTTGGGCCGGGTTTGGGCTTGGGCCTAATTTTTGAAAATAAAATGGGCCTAGGCCCGACCCGTTAGCCCATATTCTAAAATGGGCTTGGGCCGGGCCAAGGCGAACCCGGCCCGAGCCCGGCCCATGCCCAACCCTAGCCATGGGTCAACATCAGAAGACGAAATTCCATGATTTCTCAAACGATCCTCCTTCTCCCTATCACAAAGATGAGGATATGGCTAGGGGCTGCTTCATGCAAGGACGGACATGACCAAATTTTGCCGAGGAGATATATTTGAAGGAAGAAGATGGTCGTGGTTTGGTGGTTTATGTTAGGTTTTCAACCATCTGTAGGTGATTTAAATGAGGTGGTTAGTGTCGATGGAGGTTAACGCGAGTTAGACAGAAGCTAGGGCAACAATAAGGTGTAGCTAGATGGCTGAGGAGTTGTCGGAGCGGTTGAAATAATTAGGTGAAGAGTGTGGTTATGTAACTGGAAGGGGAATGGTTCAAATAGATACGATAAGTTGGGGACGACTCCCTATCCGTCTGATAATTCGCCAAATACATATCTTAATATGCACTCGTTGTAATACATGTAATTAGCGAATCATGCAGAACTGAGTCGATCATCTCTACAAGGAGGAATCGGCTTGAATTTATAAAAATGGGAAGTCTAGGGTCGAACACAAGGACACGATCTATAATACGATTATTCAAGTGTTTAATAGTCATGTTACACGATTGATAAATCACCTAGGTCAAAACAATACACAACATTTAAATGCACATCATAATGCATGCATGAATGAAACAGAATGTAGTTTACAATATTTTAATGCATGTTAGAAATAATGACATAATGAACATAATGATAAAACATTAGCACATGCAAATATACACATTATTATGCCCTAGAATTGATCTGTCACCTTAAGTCATTACCAGAATAAAATCTAGATCCAATTGAGCAATTAATTTAAAGCCAAGTTTCATTTGTAAGGGCTAAATGCATCAATCTCTGATTAATTGATAAGTAGTCATGCATCAAATTAGATATTTAATGAAGTCATAGAAAGTAAAATTAAACGAGCTTCACAATGAAACTGAAATCAAGTCAACTGGATATCACCTGCTCAAGTTATTCAACGTTGAATCTAGGGGCATAATTGCAATTAAACATAATAATAGAACGTCACAGATAGGTCCCTGAGAGGATTGAAATGCAAGTATTAAAACCCGACCATGGAATTTATGAAATAACCCCTACACAAGGGTTTTTTTTGTAAATAGGAATGATTGACGGGGACTGGTTGTAATTTGACCCGACTGCACACACTCAATGCGCGGCCAGGCTTGCGTCAAGGTCGTGGCTTGGGCCACATGTCAGCATCTGATGCTTCAGTAGGCGGTTCATGTGACCTAGGCTGCATGTGCAGAAGGAAGGCTCAGGCAAAAGACATGGATGCAATTGGGCCGTCAGATCATCCCCTAATTGGGGTGATCCAATGATACATGTACTTCCTCCTCAAACGAGTACCGCCACAAGCAAAGATGTTAGAACTAGGCTTCAATGAAGGTCTAATCGCTCCGCCATGCTCCTGAAGGTGCCCTAAAGGTAGGCGAGGGTTCTCAGAAGGCTCACAAAGATGGAACGACGTCAGTGAAGGCGTGGAATCATCTGGATGTCATTGACGATGGAGGAACATCAGGGACTAAGTTCCAGATTGGAGCTCCTTCTAGATTTTCGACCATTGAAGGCCTAGACACCTGCATGTGTTAGAAGCAGAATAGCCGAAGCAAACATAGTGTTCGTGTGTGTGTGTGTGTGAGTGAGTGAGGTGTAATGAAGCCCGATCGAACGAAGAAGGCGATGGGCAAGGTGGGTTCTTCGGCCATCTTGACAGAGGAAGAAGAGTGTGGCGAAGGTTCTGTTAGAAGGAGGAAGATGGGGTCGACGTCCAACGTGCATCGCTGATGTACAATGAAGTCTAGAGCGTGATCAAATCATGACGAAGGTACTTGTTCATGCTATAAAAAATCAATGAAAACAACAAAAGAAACAAAGAATACATATCTGTACGAAGAAGAATCACTTTAGTGGAGGATTTGGCTTGGGATTGAGATCCTGTTGACCTCATGGTTGTCTCTTAACACACACAGCCTTGCGTGAAGCTCGAACAACTGCCAATCGTACTGTATCATGGCGTAATCGCCATGGGTCTCACCAGAAGAATATATCCATGATCACACCTTCAAGTACCCTCAATCCTGTCACGAAAGAGGAGGAAAGGGCTAAGGACTCTCTATGCAAGTGGTGGAAAGCCATTAACGGTGAAGGTAGAGGATTTTTTAAAGAAGGAATGGTGGCGATTCGAGTGGTTTATAGAATTTTCACTCGCCACCATCGTGGAAAGTTAAGGTTCGGAGATGGTTAACGATATGGCGTGGAAGACAATTGTTTGGAGAAAATGATGGGAGTTAGTCGGAATGATGGTCAAGGTGGTTGGCAACATTAAGTGAAGATGGGGTGGTTAGGTTGTTTGCACAGCTGGAGAGAGATGTACGTGAGGTTGATAACAAAGGAGGGCCGTTGGATCTGAGGATCCAACGACTGTTAGAGACGTGCTAGTAGAGTGCTATGATCTGATTATACGATCAGATCGAGCGGTGGAGGGTGTCACGGGAACATAAGGCTCAGATCCAATTAATCAGATATATGGACGATCTATATCTTGAGCGGACGGCGGCAGAAGGGACGAGCCATGTGGCTGAAGCAGAATGTGCCACGTGGTCCAATCCGAATTAAGATAAATTAGTATTTCAAAAAAAAAATCTAAAAGAATTTGTTAGAGGGGAATTTAGAAAAAGTGGTAAACATAAAAATTGTAGATCTCGATGATATCTACAATTTCATGTAGAAGTTAACGAGAGAAAATGTCATTTATATTTGTATAAAATTTAAAAAGTTATTAAAACAATAAAATCAATTTTCTTTTATTTTCTTTTCTCATTTTTTTCGATTTTTAAATTATATTTTATGTAATATAAATAATGTATAATATTATTCTATTTTTTATTTTAATAAGATAAATACATAAAATAATAGCATATTAATAGGGTTATATAATATATATTAATTAAGGTCAATTATTTACAACATACAGATTATTAATTAGTGTTAATAGTCAATGAATCTTAATGAACAGCTTAAGTTTTAGAGATAATACTATAAAATAATGTAGAAAATATGGGGTTTTCACCCCCCTAAGCTAAGCTCACCTCGAGCTAAATAATAAAGAATTAGATAGAGAGTTAGCCTAATTAGTGAATTCCCTGACATATGCATGTGGGTATACAAGGCTCGATTTGACCAAGAACACTAGGTTTTAGAACTTCTAATACTCTAAGTTGATCCACTCGTTAATCAAAAGGAATTCAACTCCTCTAATTATCATACTCTCAATTTACATAAATATAAGAAGTATGACTTAGTGTTGACTACACTCATGAGAGTAGATTCTCGATATCGCCAAAAAATCCAATCTCAGAAGCCCTCTTAAGGATGCAACCCTCAACACTAGGTAATAAATATAGTCTTTCTTCATTCCACCATCTCTTTAGTTTGTCAGACTTCAAAGGTATAGATGGAATGCCAGATTATGGGGGATATAAGATTGTGTACTTATTTTCAATTCCTCTCATTGAAACAAGGTCTCTCTCAAGTGCCAATACTCAACACAATTATATTTTTTATTTGCCAATCAGTGTGTCCATCAAAAGGGATTGAGTCGTCTGTACTTGTTTTCCTGGGAATACACTGGTGTGTATCTTTTTAAAGTATCTAATATACTTGCAGCTAGACTTGTAGCGCTAACGATGCAGAGCCCTTTTTTATGTACTAGCCCGAATCATAAAAGCCTAGGACTTGGTCCAATTGGACACTTAAAAGGTTGGGGGCGCTCACCTTGAATATAAGCTCATATGATGTAGCTTTGTAATGTAATGAGTTTTTCCTCATTTTCATCAATTTTCTTTGTGAGGGAACTTCCCTTCTTTTTGGCTAGCTCCACTGCTTTTAGCAAGGACTGATGCACACTGATCAACTTATTAATTTTATGTCATCACACCCTAGCACTTTAGATTAAAGTCAAGAGATAATATGAGAATCATATCCCATAATGGCTAAGTTGCTGACACTCACGTTTCATGAAGCCATCAATAATTTTATCCCGTCCCCGAGCATCATATAGATCAATTCCAAACTCAAGATTCAAATACCAGTCTCTTCAGCGATACCTCGACTCATCTCAATCATGAATGAAGTCGTGCATATGATGTGATAGTCAAATTCTGTAAGGGAGATTACACATGCAATATAGCATACATATCTTATAACTAGGGAAGTATGAATTTTTAAGTCCAAGATCCCAATGATTAAGACATGATAATTTTAAATCTATGGACTCCTTAATCCAAGTGTTAAAGATCATCTCAAGTGTTGAGTGCATGGTGAAAATGTCAGGAAGAGACACTAATTAATAATCCATGTTTTTGTGATTTTTATTTTTTCATTTTTAATTTTTTGGAATTAATTTAGAGAGTTAGACAATTAGTTGTACTCAATTACAACCTTAGCTTTGAAAATATTTTTGAAAACTTTTTACAAACATTGTGACATATGTATAGAAAATTTCCAATCATTTTTACAAAGATTTTCAAAACAAGTAAAACCTCATTTTTCAAACCTCTGAAAAATATTTTTCAAAATAGTATCACATAAATATAGGTTTTCAAAATATTTTACAAATGATTTTTCAAAACTTTTCAATCCGTATTTTCACATACCACATAAAATTTTTGAAATCCATGTCAAATACATATAAAGTTTTCAAAATCATTTTCAAAATATTTTTACAAAAATCAGTTCCAAAAAAGTAATACGTACCCGTATCCCCAAAAAGTTTGAAAATTTTTAAAATTATAAGTTATGGTTAAAGTATATATGTAATATATACAATAGATCCCCCTGTACTTAGCTTGAGTGATATGAAGACATAGTTCATGCTAAATATAAAGATTTCTACAGAACTGAATAAATAGATCACAATATGGGTTAGTGAGTGAAAAGAATAGTAAGAAGAATATAGGGACTCGGGTCCCCTATACTTAATATGAGAAATAGCTTATCTCAAGGAATAAGAGAAAAATAGGTGACTTGAGGGGAACGGTCGGAATGAAGTGGGATCTCCCTTATACTTAGGTTGAAAATAAGCCGAAGAATAAAGAATAAAAAGCTAAGGGAAGGAGGGAGCATATGTATCTAAATCTTAAGATGAATGAATCTGAGGGATGAAAAAATGGAGCCTAAGGTCTCGGGAGGTTTTAGCAGAGTCAAGCAAGATCAAACAAATCCAATTTTTTTCACCAACATATACAATGAAGATCATAAATATGGTATAATTATCTCGTCTCTTTTATTGATGAGAATCCGAAATTCAAATCCATTACGAGTAGGTTCAAATAGGATTTGGCATTATCATGTGGATACGTCCTCATCTCTCAACATGTAAAATAATCCTACAAATAATGATGGATTTGCTCTCCCAATACAAGGTCGAAGTTTAGCTCCATTTTAATTAGGCCAATCTTGCATTAATAGTCCCATTTTTAGAAATTAGATCATCACTTAATTTAATCAATCTGAGCACAGAAACTATCGTCTACCATCCAATCCCATTTCCTTTTAGATCCTAAGTGATAAAACACGAGGTAAGGAGACGTGAAAAGCCATGCAAACATAAAAACTTATGATGTATGTTCAAGAGAAATACTTACAGTTACACCAGCTCTATCCATGCACATGCAAGACTGAATATATAAAAATATGTCAAAAGACATGCATATCGATGAAAATCCACACCTTATCATGTGTTCTATTAGCGGGATAAGAGTCGAATTAATTTGGCTCGGCTGAACGTAGATTATGTGTATCTCATGAATCTTAGAGATAATTGAATCTCTTATGATGAAGTTAGTATGCCATATATTATGGATCAAGCACAGAAATAATCAAATCTAAAGAAGATCTAGGAGCTGCGTGTCTAAACCCTAATATCGAGCACTCAAGTTGAGTCCCGCCCAACATGGGTGAAACATACTCAACACACAAATAATGTCCAAGTCTAAAATAATTATACAAATATATACCCAAAACAGATCGAAATGCTTGACGACATCTTCTATGGCTTCTTTCAGTAGGAACTCTCCAAAAAGCTTCCAACCTCCATTCTCCACGAGCGTCCTTGATGAACGGGTCCTACCATAGAAGAAAATGTATACCATAGCAAAGATTATAAAATAGGTAAATATATAGATAATGCAGAAAACATCACATCACATAATAATCTAAATAAAATATTAATCAATTTAAGAAAAATAGAAACTTAAATAATCATATTAATAAAGTTGTGTCCTTGATAACAGTACCATCTGATAATTCGTTAAATATATATCTTAATATGCACTCGTTGTAATATTGGTACTTAGCTAATCATGTAGAACTGAGTCGATAGTCTCCGCAAGGAGGACTCAGCTTGAATTTATAAACTTGGGAAGTCCACGACCGAACACAGGGACACGAGTCATAATACGATTATTCAGGGTTTTAGGTCAACACAATACACAACATTTAAATGCACATAACAATGCATGCACGAATGAAATAGAATGTAGTTTAAAACATTTTAATGTATGTTAGAAATAATGCCATAATGAATATAATGATAAACATTAGCACAGGCAAATATACACATTATTATGCTCTAGAATTGATCAGTCAACTTAAGTAATAACCAAAATAAAATCTAGATCCAATTGAACAATTAATTTAGCCAAGTTTCATTTGTAATGAGTAAATGCATCTAAATTATCTCTGATTAATTGATTAGTAATCAACATCAAAGCAGAGATTTAATGGAGTCATAAAAAGGAAAATTAAATGAGTTTTGCAATGAAACTAAAATCAAGTCAATCAGGATATCACATGTTCAAGTTATTCAACATTGAATCCATGGGTATAATTGCAATTAAATAGAATAATAAAACAACATAGATAGGTCCCTGAGAGGACTAAAATGCAAATATTAAAATCTGACGAGTACGCACGGCTAGGCTCGGCATCTGGCTCGTGGCATGGGCCATGTATCAATGTCTGATGCTTCGGTAGGCGGTTCATGTAAACTAGGCTGCATGTGCAGAAGGGAGGCTCGAGCAGAAGACAAGGATGCAATTGGGCTGTCAGATCATCCCCCAATAGGTGTGATCCAACGACACCTGTACTTCCTCCTCAAACGAGTACCAACACAAGCAACGATGCTAGAACTAGGCTCAAATGAAGGTCTAATCGCTCCGACGTGCTCCTGAAGGTGCTCTAAAGTAGTCCTCGAAAGGCTCGTGAAGATGGAATGAAGTAGATGAAGGCGCACGATCATCTAGATGTCATTGACAATGGAGGAACATTATGGACTAAGCTCCATACCGGAGCTCCTTCTAGATTTCCGACCATTGAAGGCCTCGACACCTGCAGGTGTTAGCAGCAGAATATCTGAAGCAAACATAGTGTGTGTGCATGAGAGAGTGAGGTGTAATAAAGACCGTTCGAACGAAGAAGGCTATGACCAAGGTGGGTTCTTTCCTTGTCTTGACGGAGGAAAAAAAGAGCATGGTGGAGGTTCTGCAAGAAGGAGGAAGATGGGGTCGACCTTCAGCGTGCATCGTTGATGTACGATGAAGGCTAGAGCATGATCAAATCACGATGAAGGTGCTTGCGCATATTGTAAAAAAACTGATGAAAAAACAAAAGAAACAAAGAAAACATATCTTTACATTGAAGAAGAATTGCTTTGGTGGCGGATTTGGCTTGGGATTGAGATCCTCCTAACCTCGTGGTCATTACTTAACATGCACAACCTTGTATGAAGCTCGAACATCCGTCAGTCAACGCTATAGCATGGCGTAATCACCATAGGTCTCACCAGAACAATATCTCCATGCTCACACCTTCAAACACCCTCAATCCTGTCATAAAAGATGAGGAAAGGGTTAGGGACTCTCCGTGCAAGGGATGGACAACCATTAACAACGACCGTGAAGGATTTTTTAAAGAAGGAATGGTGGCGGTTCAAGTGATTTTACGGAAGTTTCACCTGCCACCATCGTGGGGAAGTTAGGGTTCGGAGGTGGTTAAGGGTATGACATGAAAGATAGTTGATTGTAGAAGAAGATGACGATGGGAGTTGGTCAGAATGAAGGTCGAGGTGGTTAGAGAAATTAAATGAAGATGGGGTGGTTAGGCAGTTTGCACAGTGGAAGAGGGATGCGCGGAAGGTTGGCAACAAAGGAGGGTTGTTGGATTTGAAGATCCAATAACTGTTAGAGACATGCGAGTGGTGTGCTCTCATCTGATCATACGATTAGATCGAGCAGTGGAGGACAACACATGAACAGAAGGCTCATATCAAATTGACCAATAGATGGACGATCCAGATCTTGAGTGGGTGACGACAAAAGGGATGGGCCACGTGACTGAAGCAGAATGTGCCACTTGGTCCAATTAGAATTAAGATAAATTAGTATTTCAAAGAAAAATATAAAAGAATTAGTTAAAAGGAATGTAGAAAAATCAGTAAACATGAAAGTTGTAGATCTCGATAAGATCTACAACTTTCATGTATAAGTCAGTGAGAAAAAATGTCATCTATATATAGATAAAAATTAAACAAGTTATTAAAATAATAAAATAATAAAATAATTTTTCTTTTATTTTCTTTGTCCATTTTTTGGATTTGTAATTATATTTTATGTTATTTAAATAATGCACAATATTATTCTAATTTTTGTTTTATTTTTAATAAGAAAATAAATACATAAAATAATAGTACAATAATTGGGTTATATAGTATATATTAATTAATGCCAATTATTTACAACACACAGATTATTAATTAGTGTTAATAGTTAGTGAATCTTAGTGAATATCATAAGTTAGAGAGATAATATTATAAAATAATGTTGATAAATATGGGATTTATCATCGTTATATGAGGTGCATCTTATGGTTAAGAATGGGGTATAGGCTAATGACTCTGATGTACCCGATCATGAAGACTAGACGAACAAAGCCAACAATGCTGATGGGATATTAATGACCGTCTGATCAAGATGATCAGATAGCCCAAAATATAGGCAAAATGGTGTATTAAGCCAGATAACATGGCCCAACAAGAGAGATCCACATGGCCCAATAGAAATTAAATAAATCCGACCTCAAACGTGCATAGTTGATGTACATGAAGGCTAGAGCGTGATCAAATCACGATGAAGGTGCTTGCTCATACTGTAAAAAAATCGATGAAAAAACAAAAGAAATAAAAAATACATGCCTTTACATTGAAGACGAATCGCTTTGGTGGAGGATTTGGCTTGGAATTGAGATCATCCTGACCTCGTGGTCATCACTTAACATGCACAACCTTGCATGAAGCTCGAACATCCGTCAATTGATGCTGTAGCATGGCGTAATCACCATGGGTCTCAGCAGAACAATATCTCCATAATCACCTTCAAACACCCTCAATCCTGCCATGAAAGATGAGGAAAGGGCTAGGGACTCTCCGTGCAAAGGATGGACAACCATTAACGATGATCGTGAATGATTTTTTAAGGAAGGAATGGTGACAGTTCAAGTGATTTTACGAAAGTTTCACCCTCCACCATAGTGGGGAAGTTAGGGTTTGGAGGTGTTAAGGGTATGGCATGAAAGATAGTTGATTGTATAAGAAGATTACGATGGGAGTTGGTCGGAACGACGATCAAGGTGGTTAGAGAAATTAAATGAAGATGGGGTGGTTAGGCGGTTTGCACAGTGGGAGAGAGATGTGCGGGAGGTTGACGACAAAGGAGGGTTGTTGGATTTGAGGATCCAATAACTGTTAGAGACACACAAGTGGAGTTCTCTCATCTGATCATGCGATTAGATCGAGTAGTGGAGGGCAACACGAGAACAGAAGGCTCAGATCAAATTGATCAAATAGATGGACGGTGCGGGTGGCGACAGAAGGGATGGGCCATGTGGCTGAAGCAGAATGTGCCACTTGGTCCAATCAGAATTAAGATAAATCGGTATTTCAAAGAAAAATCTAAAAGAATTAGTTAAATGGAATTTATAAAAAGTAGTAAACATGAAAGTTGTAGATCTCGATAAGATCTACAACTTTCATGATAAGTCAGCGAGAGAAAAGGTCATCTATATAGAGATAAAAATTAAACAAGTTATTAAAATAATAAAATCATTTTTCTTTTATTTTCTTTTCTCTTTTTTTGGATTTTGAATCATATATTATGTTATATAATAATGCACAATATTATTCTAAATTTTATTTTATTTTTAATAATAAAATAAATACATAAAATAATAGTACAATAATAGGGTTATATAATATATATTAATTAAGGCCAATTATTTAAAATATACAGATTATTAATTAATGTTAATAGCTAATGTATCTTAGTGAATAACTTAAGTTAGAGAGATAATATTATAAAATAATGTAGATAAATCTGGGATTTATCACCATCATATGAGGCACATCTGATGGTTAAGAATGGGGTATAGGCTAATAGCTCTGATGTGCCCGATCGTGAAGACCATATGGACGAAGCCATAGGCGCTGATGGGATGTTAGTGATCGTTTAATCAATATGATCAGATAGCCCAAAATATAGGCAGAATGGTGTTTTAGGCCAGACAACATGGCTCAACTAGAGAGAGCCACATGACCAATAGAAATGAAATAAATCAATAGAAATAAAATAGATACAAGTGTCAAAGAAAATTGTTCAAGATCTACAATTTTCATATAGAACTTGAAAATAAAATACATCATTTATACATAGATATATTTTTTGCAAGTATTTGTAAGTAAATAAAAATATTTATTTTATTTTCTTTATTTTTCATATTTTTGATTATGTTTAATATTAAATTAAATATATATAATATTAAGCTAGTTTTTATTTGATTTTTAATAATAAGAAAATAAATAAAATAATAAGTACAATAATATATTTATTTATGTACAATTAATTAGTGTTAATTAATTATAGTGTATTATTTATTAAATTAAATTAATTATTAATTATTATTAATGAATTATTTAAGTAAGAGGGATACAAAATATAAATAGAGATGATAAATCTAGGATTTATCACCCCCTATAGTTAAACTTTGCTCATCCTAGATAAAATAAAGAATGAATAAATTGGTTAAATGCCTGACTATGTTTGTGAATATACAACACTCGATTCATTCAGAATTCTCGATTTTAGTGACCCTAAAGTTCTAAGTTGAATCCAATCCTAGTCAAATATAATTCAACTTCCCTAATTACCATTCTCTATGTTTATATATAATAATAATAATAATAATAATAATAAATGCATGAGAATTAGTCTTTACTACATTTACAACTGTAGAGTCGAAATGTCACCCAAGATATCAGTCCAAGAGACTCTCCTAAAGACCCAATCCTCAACACTAGGGAATAAATCTAGTCTTGCATTTAATCCACCATCCTTTATTTGTTAGGCATAAATGGGTAGATGGATGGCCAATTTATGGAGGGAATATGATTGTATCTTTTCTTCTCTTCTTCTCATTGGAACAAGGATCCTCTCAAGTACCTTATTAACTCAAAACATGTAATTTGGTTACATTTCATTATATTCGTAAAAAGAGGTTAAGGCATCTGCACTTGTTTTTCTAGGATTGCACCGTGGGGTGTCTCTTTTGAGTATCTATTATACTTTAGACATCCAAACTTGTATTATTATATGATGTAGAGCCGTTTTTATGGTGCTACCCTGAATCATAAAAACCTAAGATTTTGGTCCAAGTGTACACTCAAAAGGTTGGGAGCGTTCGCCTTTGGTGGAAGATCTTTGAATTTGACTTTACAGTGTAAGAGCTTTTCTTTCTCTTTCTTTTTCTTTTATTTTGGCTAGCTCCACTGTTTTTACCACGATTGACACACACCGATCAATAGTTTTAATAATTTTATGACACCCTAGCACTTAGTTCAATATCAAAAAATTAGTATACGAATTTATTCTTATACTGGCTAAGGTGCTGACACTCAGGTTACATGAAACTTTCGTTGACTTTATCCCATCATCGAGCATCATCAAATCAGATCCAAACTCAAATCTCTCATCCCAGTTTATCAAGTGAAACCACAACTCATCACATCATATCTGCAGTCGTGCATGTGAAGTGATGGTGCTATTCTTTAAGGTAGAGACTAAATTTGTAAATATAACATGTATATCTTTCAAATTAGGGAAGTGTAAATATTTAAGTCTAAGACCCTAGTGACTAAGAATGGTTAACTCTGAATTCAAGGACCACATAAACTAAGTGTTAGGAATTCTTCAAGCCTTGTGTGAATATGTAAGTATGCGAGATTAAACGAACTTATCCGTTATTTTTATTTTTTTTTCATTTTTTTAAAATAAAGATAAATTTATTTATATAATAATTTGTTAGTATACTTTATACCCTTATTTTGAAAATATTTTGAAATATTTTGCAAATCATGTCACATATATAGATTTTCCAGTTAATTTACAAAAGGTATTTTTTCAAAACAAGTCAATCCACATTTTTACAAACCATTGTAAAATATTTTTCAAAAAAGTATAGATATATAAATTTTCAAATCATTTTACAACCACTTTTGTAAAATACCCTTAGCCTATAAAATTTTGAAAATATGAGATGGGGCTAATGTTTATATATGAAATATATGGTACACCCCTGTACTTAGCTTGTGCTATGTAATCATAGCACCAAGTGATATGAAGCCATAGACCATGCTAAATACATGGGAATATATGGGAACTGAATTGGGCTTCCCCCTATACTTAGGTTAAAAATAACCTAAGTATAAGAAGAATACATGGGAGAGGGTTGTGAAATGAGTTAAAGAAAGAGTTAGAAGAATCACGGTGACTCGAGTTCCCTCTTTATTTAGGTTGAGAAATAGCCTAAGTAGAGATATGAATGAAAAAAAAAGAAGGAACCTGAGGTGAACAATCAGAGTTAGGACGTGGTTTCCCCTATACTTAGACTGAAGAGAAGCCTAAATATAAGAATACAAAGCTAAGGATGGGAGAACATATACATTAATGTTAGGATTAAATGAATCTAATGATGAGTGAATCTAGGAGATGGAATGGAATCTAATATGGGAGGATTTTGGAAAGTCACATCAGTCAAATCAAAGCAAACCCAATTATTTCACCCATTCACACATGATGACCAACAAATATTGGTCAACTTATCTTCTAATTTTTATTGGTGTTAATACAATATAGAATCCATCAAGTACATGCTTCTAGGATTTGGGCATATGTACTCATCTCACTCATATGTCTGAAAAATATACGCAAGAACAATGTGGGTTTTACTCTTCCATAAAACGAGGTAAATTTTAACTCTATTTTTATGTCATCTTGCAATAACGATCCCAATATTGTAGATATTAGTTATCACTATTCAAACAATTGCTAGCTCATAAAATCATCGCCTACCGAACAATCCCAATTGTTTTTATACCTATGTTGTAAATCAAGAGAGGGTTCAGAAAGCATCGATGCAAGTGATAAATCATGATGCATGCTCATGTTGATAAATACTTACATAACTACCCATTCTGTTCATGCATATGCAAAATTGAATTTATAAATCTATCTAAATCATGCAAGTCAAAAATTCGCACCTTAAAAATAAGTTCTATTAGAGGAATAGAATGATTTTAATTTGAGATGAATCGAACATAGTTTATGTACGTCTCATGAATCTTAACATGCAATGTGAATCTTAAGATGCAATTAGTGTGTACCACATTATGTTTAAGCACATAAAGAATGTTCCTAAAGTAGCTCTAAGAGCTATGTGTCTAAACCCTAAGGACACTCAAGTTGAGTCCCATCTGAGTTAGGGGTGAAACAGACCCAACACACCACAATATATCCATAGTCTTAATATACAACCACAAGTTCTCAAATGAGAACCGGTATAAAGACAATTATTATAACACCTATATACAACATCAAATAACAAATAACACAAGCAAATTATTTCTTTACTGTCCTTCTAAATTCGTTTCTGTGGCTCCTCGTAGCTGGGGCTCCCGATTCCTCCCCTCTGCGTCTCCCAAGCATCCTCAGTCCTCACGAGCCCTATCACAAAAGCGTAAGTGATTAAACATGTGTTAAATAGATAATTAACACAACAAAACATAACGCATCACAAGATACAATGTTAATCACAAAGCAATAATTGCCCTAATTAACATAAAATTCAACTTAACATAATATTTAAACATAATTAATCACATTAATGAAGCCGTCTCCCAAGCAACAACATCAAGTGATAAATGCATATCTGTCTCTCTTAATTTGGTCTTGTTGTAATACAACCAGATACACATCAATCAGAACCAAGTCAATATAATCTATACAAGGATGACTCAGTTTTAATTTTTAACCTGAGTAAATCTAGGATCGAACTCAGGGACACGAGCTCTTGATACAATCAACTAAGTTCTAACGTCTAGATTAAGCTAATGATTACGTTATCTAGGTCAAAATAAAATATTACGGTGCAATACATGACTTATGAAACTACATGTATTTTTATTATGGTTTCATGCATGTTAAATTAATGATAAAATGAAAAGAATGGATTCAATATCAATATGTATTTACATACACAAATTAAGTTTCCAGATTAATAAATAAACTTAAGCAAGATGGTTGATAAAATTCAAAATCATAGTGATGCTTAAAATTAAGCAAGACCACCTTAATGGTATTTTAATTTGGAAGCATTCTCAAATTGTATCTTTAACTTAATGATCAAATTATGCAACTCAAATCAGATATTTAACTATGCCATAAGATAGATAATCAAAAGAACATCAACATGAAGTTGGAGTCCATAAGCAAAAGGTGTAGCATAATTGTTCAGGGGCATAACTATAATAAAAACAGAATTAAAACACACAAAACCATTACAAATCAATCCCTAGAAGGGTATGATTGCAATAAAGTAAAGCCAGAAGGGTTTATATTCTATTTAACCATTGCGCGAGGACCATTTTGTTATTTTTTATAAATCGACATGGCTTTCTTGCAACCTTTACGTACATGCCACATGAGTCACGTACAGATGGGTTGAAGCACAATGTCAGAGAAGATTGGGCGTCTAGCTGCAAATAACCCAAGTATGCATGCATAAGGCACATGCAAGACTTGGCTCGGATGGCGGGTTGTGGCTCGGGACACATGGGTTCTTCAGTTGCTTCGGTGGAGGCTCAGATTGCTCTGAGGCTGTAGGTGTGGCGTGAAGGTTTGGTTCATTCCAGAGCCATCCAATTGAAGGCATTGGACGATACCTTCTTTTTCTTCTTCTTCTCCTCATCGAGTATCCTCGAGCAGTGACTACTATGTGGAGCTCTGATGAGGATGCATCCTCCCAGGTCCGTAAGGATGTAGAAGGTTTACAGGCTTCTGGCAATGATGATGCTGATGTAGTCAAGATGTTGCTCCTGATGGAATGGTTTGTCGATGAAGATTCATCGGAGAGGAAACTTTACATTGGAGGAGCATTGCGATTTTCGATCATTCGAACCTACATGTTAGAGAAGTAGCATAATCAAAATGCGTGTAGTTGTGCCTGCATTTTGTGAAGTGAATGTCGGGCTAATGGTGGAAGGGGATGGAGCCCAGTAATGGGTTCCTATGCCTAGTCGACGGAGTAAAAGGGGCGACATTGATTAGGGTTCTGGAGAAGGAGAGGGCATGCAAAAATCTGTTGCGTAAATCTTAGATTCACAGTGGAGGACGAGAAGGGTTGTAACTTGAGTGAAGATCTATGTACATTCTGTGAAAAATCCAAGAAAATGAAACAAAACCTAATCGTAGCTAACCTCTACATGAATATATTCATCGAAGATTGTCTAAGGGTGGCTTGGGCTGAGGACATGAGATCCTCTGGTCATCGCTTCACATGCTCAGCTGGAGCACATAGCCTTAACAACTTTCGATAGATGATGTAGCATGACTGAATGGCCATGAGTCAACACCGAAAGATGAAATTCCACGGTTGCTCAATTGATTCTCCTTTTTCCGATCGTAAAGAGTAGGAGATGGCTAGGGCTTGCTTTACGCATGGGTGGACATGGCCAAATTTGGTTGGAGGAGATGTATTTGTAGGCAAAAGATGGTGGTGGTTTTGTGGTTTCTGCTAGGTTTCCAACCATTCAAGGTATTTTTAATGAGATGTTTAGTGTAAATCGAGGTTAACACAAGTTAGATGTAAGTTAGGGTAACAATCATGTGTAGTTAGATATCTAAGGAGCTGGTCGGAGCGGTTGGAATAATTAGGTGAAGAGGGTGGTTGTGTAACTGTAAGGGGAGTGGTTCGAAAAGGTGAGAGAGATTAGGGACGACTCCCTATCAGTGAGATGAGGTACATTTGATGGATGAGAATTGGGTGGAGGCTAACATCTCTGATGCATCCGATCACCAAGATCATGAAGATGAAGCCATAGGGCATTGATGGTGTGTTTAGTACCGCCAGATCAAGATGGTCAGATGACCCACAATATAAGCGGGATGGTGTACTAAGCCGGGTCACGTGGCTCAACCAGAGAGTGCCACATGGCCAATAGAAATTTAATGAATCAATTGAAATGAAATAGATACAAGTCTCAAATCGAAAATTATTCAACACGAATGTTCAAGATCTACACCTTTCATGTAGAACTTGAAAACAAAATACATCATATATATACATAGATATATTTTTACAAGTATTTTTAAGTGAATAAAAATACTTCTTTTCTTTTCTTTTATTTTTCTATATTTTTATTTATGTTCAATGTTAAATTAAATATATACGACATTAAACTAATTTTTATTTGATTTTTAATAATAAGAAAACACATAAAATAATGGGCACAATAATGTATTTCTTTATGTACAATTAATTAGTGTTAATTAATTACAAAATATTATTTATTAAATTTAATTTAAAGTTCATTCTTATTAGTGAATTGTTTAAGTAAAAGGAATAATAAATATAAATAGAGATGATAAATATGTAATTTATCAATTACCAACCCACTCGAGGTGAAGACTAGCCAAGCTCCACAACTGCTACACCAAGAGAGACCCAACCTTCCATGTATTTCCTCTCTTCCGGTAACCTCTTCCTTTCTCTTCCTCCTCCTTTTTCTTCCAGTCTTCTTCTTCTTCTTCTTCTTCTTCTTCTTCTTCTTCTTCTTCTTCTTCTTCTTCTTCTTCTTCTTCTTCTTATGGTATAGATATCCCTCCTTTCACTCTCTTCGATTCCCTCCTAAATCTGACTGATAATCACCCCCATCTTCCTCACATTCTCGCTGCTTTTCTCTCTCCTTCATAACCCACTCTGTCGCAAGTGGGTAACGACCAAAACATACCTACGTTCCTCACGTTGCAAGGTGCCCCTCTACTCACCTTCCATCCTCTGACTTCTCCACTCTCCCCAGTAGAGAACAGACATACCCATACACCCCCCCTTCACCCCTTCACCATCTTCGACCGAGCATTAGTGCTCGAACACCTGTTTTTATTTGCAAGTCCACCCCACCGCTATCAGACAAAGATCCATCCTTGTAAGTATCCAGACCAATGCATCTACAGTTCCTCGATGAGTCTTCACCGACGACCATGCCATAAGCCTTGTCATCGGAGCTTCAGTGGAGCCCCTTGTGGTTCACCGCGAACCAGATCATTCAGGGATGAAGGCACTCCAATATCCAATCGTCATTGACGTAGGTCTCCACCTCAATCATCTGCCATGGAAAGATCCACCATCGTATGCCATCCGATCACAGGCATCCACTCTTCCAGGCTCCGCCACACGTGACAAGGCCACCTGTTGGAAGAGTCACTTGATGAGGGTCACGTGACATTATTGGCTAAATTGCTGAGAAATCCCTTGTTTTCCTATTATTCATGAATACATCCCCGCACCTTGGGTAAATTGCAAGGGGAACCAAACACCTTCTGAATTCACGGATAGGCATGGGCTGAAGATTCTGGCTCTATTTTTAGCTTTCAAGTTTTGAATTTAGTCTCTCAATTTTTCTTTGAATATCTTGTGAAACCATAGAACAAAAATATGTGATTTTGATATCATATTAAAGCTTATTGAATTCTCTTTTGTTTGAGTTATTGTGGGGCCTAATTGTCCTTGAGTTGAATGAAACCCATGTCACTATTCATTACAAAATCAATGATATTTTGGAACATTACAACAAAATTGAGCTATAGTGACAGTTTTTTCAAAATCCGTCACTAAATTAGCCGTTGTTAAATATATAACGATGATATTATTCATTGTGAAATGGTTTTTCATACTCAAAATTTGCGATGATTATTGTATATGTCGTTATATCATTAGCACCGATCCGTACATAGCGACGCTTATCCATTGTAATTTTTCAAAATATCAACTAATCGTCGCTATAGCAATGATTAATTAGAAGTTTGAAAAATAGCAACAAGTAAGCATCGCTATGTGGACCGTTGCTAATGATATAACGACATATACAATAATCGTCGCTAATTTTGAGTACGAAAAACCATTTCACAACGAATAATATCATCGTTATATATTTAACAACGGCTAATTTAGTGACAGATTTTGTAAAAACCGTCACTATAACTCAATTTTTTTAGTGAAAAGTTTAAACAAAAAACACATTCTGTGGCATTTTGGACAAGGAAATTTTCGCGTAGGATTCGATTAAATCCATTAAGAATTGTGGTGTGTATAAATTATTTTGTGAATTCCTTTTTTGAATTTTATATGATTACTTGTGCAATATTTCCAAGAGACAGTAACCCGTTTTTTATTTTAGTGTATTTGGTTGATGGGTTAAGAGTTGAGAGGGTTTGTGTGATGTGATTGTATTGGAATTTGAAAAAGTTGATAGTTATTATGATATGATTGTATTAAAATTTGAAAAAGTGGGTGGTTGTTGTGATGTGATTGTATTGAAGTTTGGAATAGTGAGTATAAGTTGAGTATTTTATGATATTTAGATGATATGATTGTATAATATATAATTTTTTTGATGAGAGGTGAGTGGGCCTCACTAGTGGGTTAAAAAAGGGATTTTGGGGGGGTTACCCACCCAAAGTGGGGATAACCCCCAATCCAAACGGGCCCTGTTAGATTTTTATTTTTATTATTTAAATTAATTCCAAAATATCATAAAAATTACAATAGCTTGCATTCCTAGCATACATCATCCCATATTTTTTCTTTTTAAAAAATATAGCATTTTCATTGCTTAAATTTAAAAACACCAAAAATCTTGCATTGAGCACATTTAATTCATCTTATACGCAAAAATCTTAAAAAGCAGGATTCCCGTTAGATTAAAACAGGTAAAGATATAAATGCCAAAAAAATAGATAAAATTATCAATATTAATGGAAGTTTCGATGATCATTTATATTACAATGGAACTTTAATCAAATAGATCGGATTATCACTAAATGATCAAGTTAATTACCGCTAATAAAATTTTGACAAAAATAGTTAAAAACATCAGATTTTCACTAATGATACTACAAATGTCACTAACCGAATGTTTAAAAAAATGTTATACTTTACTAAAGTGGAGAATTTTTTATGGATATTTTTGTTAATAAAATATTTGATGGGATATTTATGTATAATCATGAACTACAATGGTAATTTAGTGAAAACCTATTGCATACATTAACGTTCAAAATTTTGGAGTCATTTCCTGAAAATCAAGTAATCAATAAAATCCCACAATTACTGCTAATTAAAATTTAAAACGACAAATAATATCAAATTAAATAGAAAACACTGCTTCTATTTTGACATGCAAGTTAAAATGTATGCAATATAGGTTGTCTCAATGGCTATGCTCCTCTCCTCCACCATCCCTCTCTCCTCCCTTCTCCCCTCCAGAGGCTGTTGCTATCACCATCACCTCCATTATATTACAAACCGCCCGTATAAAATTGAAGAGTATGTCAAATCAGAGAATGGATCCTCTGTTGTACAACAAAGCTACTCGATTATGATCGAGCGGTTCACACATAAAAGGTCGTAAAAACCGAGCTCAGTTGTACAAGAGAGGATCCACTCTAGTCAAGTCATACACTGACAATTACTTTTTGCCAAAATCTATACCTTATAATTTATATGTAGGCTTAGAATTTGAAGAACATGTTTTAGTTATGCACTATAAAACTTAAACATTGTCACGAAAAAAATCGAGGAACAAGGTAGTGTAGTGTAACGTCCCGGGCTTAAGTCCCCGGTTCATTATCGAGGAAAACTGGACCTGACAACTTGGGCTTAAGTATTTTTGGTGATTGTCAACGGGTCCATTTGGGCCCGAACCCAACAAGTTGTCAGGGCCAGTTTTCCTCGATAACGAACCGGGGACCTAAGCCCGAGACGTTACACATAGCGACCGTAGCACTCGCATCCACAGACACGTTACAAGAAAATGTGAAGTCACGTAGTAAAAATGGTGTATACAGGTTCCGAGTTTGGATAGGCTTTTTCATGTGTACTGCTCGATCGTGATCGAACGGCTCAGACAATTCCTAGCAAACCTTGTTGGTCAGGTGATCTATAAAAAGAGAGCCAGCCAAAAATAGGCACAGACTCTCCTCTCCTCTGATCTCAATGCTGTACCGGAAATAACTGCGCCTTCCCAGCCTTCTCTCTCTCTCTCTCTCTCTCTCTCTCTCTCTCTCTTTCCTGCCATCCTCTCCTCTCACTTCCTCAAGGGCCCCTCCAAGAGGTGGGAGTGGAGGTTTGGGCGCAACAGAGATGAAAGGCCTGTTCAAGCCCAAGCCTCGCACCCCCGCCGAGATCGTCCGCCAGACCCGCGACCTCCTCATCAGCTTGGATCTCGATCGCGCTGCCAATCACGACTTCAAGAAAGGAGACAAGGTCGCTTGATCGGATCCTTCAAGTTCTTTCTTCTTTTTTTCACCTACTCCTTATTGCATTTGCAGATGACGGAATTAAACAAGCATATATCCGAACTTAAGTCCATCCTATATGGTAACGAATCGGAGCCGGTCCCCGAAGCTTGCTCTAAATTGACGCAGGAGTTCTTCAGGGAAGACACCCTAAGGCTGCTCATTCTTTTCCTTCCAAATCTGAACTTAGAGGTAAATTGATCAACTCTCATACAGGCATATACATATGCAGTTTGGCCCATTTTATGCGAAATTTGAGTTTGGAATCGTAAATGCAACCAGGCTCGCAAGGATGCCACGCAAATCGTCGCGAATTTGCAGAGGCAACAGGTTAACTATAAGTTGATTGCTTCCGACTACTTGGAAGCAAACACAGATTTGGTGGATTGCCTGGTTGCTGGGTGAGAGCCTGATTGATGTCTTCTTTTTCTCGTACTATTCTTTATTTATATATGCAGAATGTCTGACGATGTCGTCCGTTAATCTGCAGGTACGAGGATATGGACATGGCGTTGCATTATGGGGCTATGCTGAGGGAATGCATTCGCCACCAAAGCATAGCAAGGTACCCAACCAACACCATGGTTGATATCTTTGTTTGTGATTTTTTTTATTTATTCAGTAAAAATAGACTGTGGGTGGACTGGTTATATCACAGCGGAAGATCGAGCGGCTCCCAACGAATTCGCACTTTTTGTGGACCCCGATCATGCGAATTCATGGGAATCGCTCGGTCAAGATCGAGCGACTTCCGGGCGTGTAGTAGAATCTGCTGCAGCCCATGCCTCATCAGAGGATCCACTTCCATCAACGGGAGGGAGAAAGTCATGTAAACGATGACCTAAGAGCCTTTATTTTTCGATCATGCGTAACTTTCCCACATTCACTCGCTTTGTAATGGGAAGGTCCTTCGTGAAAACAACAACCAAGTGATCTCTTGAATTGATAAAGCGAGAGGATCGTCTCTTGTAGCATCTCCTGCTCCAATGCATGGGATGCATCGGATGAGGGATAGACGACCCAGATGAAGGGCTGACTATCCTTGACTCCCTCATCCGGGTCATCCATCTCTCATCCGATACATCCCTGCGTTACAGCAGGGGATGCTACATCAGACGATCCACCTCCTTTGATAAATGGCAAGCAGGGCTGGCAAGCATCATTCTTCTTCGGTAAAAATGTCGAGCCCTCTTTCGACATGTTAGGACAATGGCGAGCCCTCTTAACTATCATGATTACAATGCATATAATGGCTGAAATATCCTTAAATGAGAGTAAAATAATGTACAAAGTCTTCTCTCACTATAAGTAGGGCCAGCTACATGTATTCTTGCTCAAATCCATGTTGAAAGATTGGATTATTTTTTACACTAGCCGACTACCTAATGTGGCCCCTGCAAGAGTAGGATTTGAACCCTAGTCTTTTGTGTGGTAGTCACATTGTACTACTACTGTACCATTAACACCTTATATGAGAGTGAAATAGTAAAATCATCCTAAAAAACTATAGATGGTAATTACACCTCATAAGATACCTAACAAGGATGCGGATTATGTAGATAAGGATATATGTATTACCATATCTTTATCTATTTTTAAATTTTATTTCAAATGCACAAGTGGGATGAGGACATTGCTAGATACGAAAGTTATGTTACATAGAATGTATTCTAATACATGTAATATAAGAATTCTTTATAAATTAGCAAATAAATAAATAAATGCATTGGATAAATGTATTTAAATTATAGCAATTATATAAAATATAGTGAAAGAATATATATATATATAATTTTATTGCATATAGTACAAATAGATCTAACATTTTGATTAAAAAAGTACAAAAATACGGAATATCAAAGTGATATTTTTATCGTATCTTTTTTGAACAGATGTGCATATGTGTCACAAATCTATATATAATATATGTGTATATGGTAGTCTATTATATTCCGGTATAGTCATATCTTTTTACTCAAGCATTGTATAACAAAATTTCTTCACATATTACATATTTCATAATGTTTCATATTAATTCATAGGATGAATTGTTTATGAAGTTGTTTATAGTCATTTTTTCTCGGTATATTTATTTCACATTCAATTATAAACATTTGTTTAATAGTGATAAATAAATCATTCAATCACATCACATCAATTAAATAAATGCTTAATCATCGAATCACAACAATTAAATAGATCCTTCTCAAACTTAATCATTGAATTACATCAACTAAATAAATCGTTTTCAAACTATTTCTATTTGCAAATAGATTTTTGTCATACACACCACATGTAAACTTATAATGTTACATAAATATCATTGCAAAATGAAAACAAACAAAAATATATCTAGAAAATTCTTCATTTAACATAAATTATCTTGTGTTTAATGTTACGCCACATAAAATACCAACCCTCATTTTTTAATTAAAATTAGAGTCTACTATAGTCAAACTCCTTTTTAGTCACATTCTCTCTTAAATATCCCCTTGCTAACTCAACTTCCAAGATCATCCTCTCTTGCCTCTCTAAACTGGTCAGAGACCCATCTAGTAAACCCTCTCGTCGTTGTTAACCCCCTACTAGAGCCTTTCTGCCACAATCGCTAGCTCGTCATCAGAACATTCTCCTTTATCTACCATAGAAATTAGCTCGCGAGAACCTTCTCTTATCCAACCTTGGTGAAGGCTTGTGGATTCATCTCTTGTCCCCTCCTTCCTCCCTCATATCACCTTGAGATTGCCATGTGAAACCCCTCACCCCCACCCTTACATTCTATTGTGAACTTGTCATCGAAAATGTCATGACACAATGATCTCAAAAGAGCCACAAACCCATGAAAGGTGATAATTCTAATCATGTGTGAGATATGACATTGATTTAGCTCCTCAACATTTAATTTGAAGTTTCTTCCCTCACCGAAAACATCTTCCTTTACGATCCAAAGTGGATCCAACCTACAACATATAACATCTTGTTTCAACTATGTTAAAATTAGAAGATTAAGTATAATAGTACTAGCATGCATGAAATTTGAGAAATTTGATATTATTTCATTGATACTTATACTCTCATTTTAATAGAAGAAATGCATCCATATTTTCAAAGTTCCATTCTCAAACAAAGTAAAATTTCACGAGTTGAGAAAATTATAAAAGCTTACAAAGAAATTTAAAACTGTAGGTATCCTTGTATTGGATTGATTTTATGTTTTTACGTGGTTATGGTCTAAGGTCGACACTAGAAGGAAGCTGTTTAAATCAAAGAATATGGTAGAATGAGTAGGATGAGTAATGTTTCATTTTTTATATGAGCTTTTAAGTTGTCTCTTTTTTTTAATGTTCTTATTTTTTGTTTTGTTTTTTTTCTAACCTATCTAGTGGATATATATACGTGCGTATGTGTATGTGTATCTGTGAAGTTTTATGCTTTTGCTTTTAGATTATTCATTTATTTTCATTTTTAATTTATTATTTTTAAATTTGATTATTTATTTATTAATAATATTGAATATTATAAATTTGTTACAATTTTTGTACTTTTATGGGTTACTATTATTTATTATATCTAACATTGGTACAACTTAGTTATTAAAATCTTTATTGTGTTTTCTGTATTTTGCAATTTTTAGCAACTATAGTTATTTTATATTTTATTTTAGTAATTGTTTTTAAATAAAATCTAGGTATATTAATATAGAATTAGAATATAAATAAGGTAATAAAAAATAAAAAGAGAAGATTATTTCTGAATTAATTATAGAAGATGAAATATCGTAATATCTAAAAAAATATTATTTTTATTTAATTTATTTTTATTCGATTTTGGAAAGTTTTCATTTTTTTATTTTTAAGTTGTATACTTATTATGTTCAAAAGGTACATGACACGATATTAGTATACTATAAAGCTACGCAATGTTATTTTGTCACAATTTTTCATTGTGTTTTGATTTTTTATAAATTTTAAGTATATTTTGAATATTAAAATATAAAATTATGATTATTACGAAAATAAAAATTTTATATGGATTCTATATAAATTAGTGTATAAGGTAATTTTCTTTTTGCAATTTTTATATTTTGTGTTTTTATAATTTTTTTAGGGCCCTAAAAATGGATTATTAAAGCATTAATACACAAAAAGTTTTACAACAACCACATGATTTTGTAGGTTTCCTAAAGATCAACATGTGATAATTTTAATCCTATTACTAAGTTGACCCAATCTAGTTAGAATTTTCTTAGTATAAAACCAAATAATTTACAAAAATAAAATGCAAAAACTAAATGTGCATCATAAAAATTAAAATAATAATATGCAAGAGGTTATCTAATAAAAATCCATTAACAATTAAGAAAACATAATGCAAAATTATGTTGGAAAGTGTTGTCTTAATGCATGGATATAAATGCAAATAAAATATCTTAGAAACAATTACAAATAGGTAATAAAAAGACTTCTTTGCAATTACTAAAAATCAACTATCATTTTTGTTAATTACCCTTACACATGCATGGGTGTACTTGGAATTTCTGATTCCTTAGAGGATATGGTTTCAATCTCGATAAAGTTTAATTGTGATCAACACTGCTTCCCCAATGGAATGCTTAATCAAACTCGAGTAAGTTCGAACCGCTATCAATAAGTAGAAGTGATGCACAAATCACGATAGACAGGACATTGATTACTTTGTAGTGTATAATCCATAGTGTATAATCCAATGGCTTCTAATGCTTGACTAATGAAAGAGACAAGAGAAGTTTGGAAAATCTCTTTTCAATGATTTGCAAGCTATATGGGGTCTTCAAATACTCTTGAAATCAATGCAAATTAATCGTAAAACTCAATAGCTCTCTGATCCCAGTATCAAAAGTTTGGAATAAAGAAGAATGATATCACTTCTACTTATATGATATTGATGTGGTCGTAATCATGTAGATTGATTGAACTCGTACCCAAGACTTAAAGATGCTTTCGAGGTTATTTATCACAAGTTAGAACTAATAAAATCAGACTCATGGGAGATTAGAGAATCTCCAATCAAATTGACTTAAAATAAATGCAAAATGTGAATTTATTCCTCCTAAATGGTTAGAGTGAACAAGGCATCCCTAATTCTAATGAGGGTCTGACTACGTTAGGTATGCAAGGTAGAATGACAATGGAGGTTACCCAACTTAATATACCAAGAATGGAATCTAAGATATTGAGAATTGGGCATAATAACTAGACAGAGATAAACATTTAACCAAATTATAAAATTAGTACTAAATAAAATGCAAGAGTGAAAAACGTACTTGGATCTGGAATCGTATAAATGAATAGTCCCGTGAATGGAGTTTAAAAGCTCTGGTCGTCGCCTCACACTTAGCATGGGTGGAAGCTCAATTGATTAAGGTAGGGTACAACATGCGCCTCTTTTATATAAATTAAAAGTTGTAATAGTAAATAAATCATGATCATCGATTAATAATGTCAAATTTAAAAATTATAAAATAAGAAGTGTAGATAATGTGATAATCTACAAGTTTGTATAAGGAGTCCATTTTAAAGTATACATAAATTAAGAGATATGGTTCGAAACCATTATAATAGGTATTTTAAATTTAGTTTTATAACTAAAATTATTTATTTATTTATTTGAATAATTTTATAATTTATGACGACCCTGTCATATGTATGAATGAAGGGATTGAGCAACATGAAATGAATATTATTTGGAATAAAATTCAATAAATATTGAGTAAACAAAAATAGCAGTGAACAGGGAAAGACTTTATTTTATAAGTTGTTTTTATAAATTTATTCCATATTTATTTGGTGTTATTGGTTGATATATATCATGCATAATGTATATTATAGATATCCTATACTTATAAATAAATATTTATTTTTTATTTTTATTTGGAATGGAGTTTTTATTTATTTCATATTTTATTAAAATATCATATTAAAAGCTTAATATAAAATCAAAATAAAAAAACTAAATTGGCTACATGCTTCTCACGTTAAATTGAGGGCAATTAGTAGCAAAAGGATTCACTCAAATATGTGAAGTGGTGTATTTCATGACCTTCTCTTTCATTAGAATAAGTAGCCTCCAACTCTATTATTATTATTATAGTTGTAAATTAGTGTATCTACTAGTTTGATGTCAAGGATGAATTTCTATGATATTATCTTGATGAAAAAGTAAATTTGTTACAATTAGCTTGTTATGAAATTAAGGGGAGTATGTATATAGACCAAAAAATGCCATATTTATCTAAAATAGAGTCCTTAGACCTTATTTAATCGACTTAGCACTAAGACTACTAATTCTGTTTTTCTAAAATATTCTCAAAATATTCAATCTTTACAAAAATATAATCTAATGCACAATTATTCTTTCCATTTCTGAAGAGACACTAGGTAGGAATTCAAGTGCCTAAATCATTTATATAGATGTGTTTTTTGTACAATGGACCTTGGTCATCTACGATATTTCTAGATCTTGTAGTACACATACAAGGCCTTATGTTTTCTCAGCTTAAGTACTATATTGGTATTTTGGAAGGGGTTGGGTTGCTCAGTTCTAAACCCTCGTTGATACTAGTTGAAACCAATTGACAACTAATGTAATGACTCCACAAGGTACTAAATTTGGTGTGTAAACTGTTGTCTTGCTATAACTTATCCATATATTGCATGTACTTGTTGGTAGAGCAAGTCAATGTTTGCAAAAAATATGTGATAGAATATTAGCTAGATGTAATACTTATACTACAAAACATAAAGAGCTTACTTGGATAGCATCGACCAAGTCACTCACCCATCCAAAAAAAACCACCAGGTCTACCATCATTCCAACTTATTCACCTGTACACATGAGGGAGTGAGCCCCCTTCTTCTCCGGTGATAGATGAGAAGCCCCTAGGTCTAGCAATGAACTCCGCCTCATCGATTTTATCTAGTGGTTCACTGCCACCCTCACGATATCTTCCTCAACTATTTCTCTAGCTCCACCTTATCGTGGCATTGATCAACGACCCCTAGAAGTTTCTCCCAAAGCTTCAAGCCCAGGTATCTCCACCTCCATCCAAGTAGCTTCTTTTTCCTTTCCCAACTATGGGGTATACTACCTTCTTTATAGGAAACCTCACTATTTAACGAAGTAATAAATATACTATTATTGATTAATCTAGTGTTGAGTTTGAATAGATGGTTATGTGTTCTAGCTAATTTCCTTTTAGGAAGAATTTAGATTTTCTACTACTAATCACATTCCTCTATATTTTAACAATAACCATTCTATGTGTGGTGCCTCCATCGAAGTCTTTCATGAGTGTACTAAATATGTCAAGGTTGATTTTTTACATTACGTTATCAATGTAGTTTATGAAGGAAAGACTGTGAGTCCGGCACAAGGTGAGGGTTAGGGGGAAGGGGTAAATTATGCAATATAATTTTTTTCAATAACATTATCCAAACAAAAAACACACAATTTAAAAATATAGGTAGAGAAATTCAAACCACAATGCACAATGATTTGTACATGAAAAAGCAAACGGGTGAAGACCATGACCTAGAATCATTTTCTAGGATTTCCCCTTCACTCTCTTGGCGAAGCTTGTTACCATTATTCCAATGCTACTTTAAAATGGAGGTAACACAACCTCTTGTACAACATATAACCTTCCTTGGATAACTACCAAAGAAAGATTTTCTCTCTCTCTCTCTCTCTCTCAGAGAAAGGAATCCACAACTCAAACACCTATACAATATTCTCAATAGAAGAACAATTTACCATTGAAAATTGAATTCACAAGCTAACAGACTTTCACCGCATAATTTGTTCGAGGATGATGAAGATCACAATTGAGCATGGAGAACATATACAACTTTAGTAGCTAAACAACTTTGGATTGAAGAGAGCTTGAGAGTGCAGAAACAATATAAGAACTCAAATAGTGCACAAGAACAACACTCTTTTTAGAGTAAAGAATGTTTCTCATTGGTTGTGTCTCTCAAACAATGAGCCATGTCCCTTATATAGGGTTGGCCTCAATAGAGCCACTGGTGCGCATAAATGGAAAAATTCAAAAAGTCCTGATTTCCAGAATCCATGAAATGATCAATCATAAGAAACAAGGTGATAATTCATGGATGATCGATTAGATCACATAAGGTGATCGACCATATTTGACCATTGGTCTTAAATTTAAAAATTGATCGATCATAGTCAAAGTATGACCAATCAAGTTGATCGATCATGATGAAAGTATGATTGATCGTGTCATAAAATTAATAATCAAGGGTTGTTCGATCATGATAAAAAAAGATGATCGATCATATATCCAAAAATTTATTCTGTTAAATTAATGATTCTGCCTTAAGCTTACTAGCTGATCAAGAACATGCGAAACTATATGATTATTTTTCAACACAAAATAAAGACTGTAATATCTCAAATGAGCATTCGAGGTCTTTAAATCTTGAGATTTTAAATTGAGAATTTCTTTGATTCTCATTTGTAGTTTGATTCTGAGCCTTGAGCCTTCAAGCTGAGTCTTTTTAGAGTTGCTTTAGGCTTTAAGACGGTTGATGAATCTCCATTTCGTCACCTTTATTCTTTCATTTTGGCCTTAAATACCTAGCTAAATGCACACACATATATATCATTAATTTGTCAAAAAATACCGGTAATTCATACAAAAATATTGTATAAAATACTATATATCTATTGTATTTTAAACCAAAATAAAAGAATAAAGGAAGAAAAGAAACAGAAATGAGACACCATAGATGTTGAGTGACCCTAGCCCCTGAAACTGGTAATCATGATGACATAGTCGACAAGGAATAAAGTAGGGAGAAATATGGCAGCCAAATGTACAGGTTACACAGTCTAAAAAACCCTAAAAATACATGTCAATAATAACCTTTTTGGGACCCATTTTATTCTTTATTATTATACATCAAATCAATAAACTTTGTACATGAAAGTTTTAGATAAAAATACGTAAAAATACAAAATTTATTTCAAATTAAAATAATATAAAATAAATATATTATACTCAGAATGAAATTCCAAACCCCAGACTTCACATGTTCTTTTCTCCATATGAACTCAGAATGCACAAAATCAACTTTAATTGTATATAACTTTTTATTAGCTATTTAATGAGGGTAGTTTAATTCAATTTGGAGTTAATATGCAAAAGTTAGGTTTTGGACCCTATTGTACTATATACCTGAATAAAATATTCATTTTATTTATTTTTTAGAACTTTTATATTTTTATATTTTTTTATAATTTTGTAAATATTCTATATAGTGCATGTACATATTTAGAATAAAAAATCATAGAGTTTAATAAAATAATATATTAAAATACATAAATGAATATGTTATACTTATCTCTATGTAATTTATAGCTATAATTAATTAAGTATACATATTATATCATAAAAATACAATAAAAATAAATTTATGAATATTTAGATAGATATATAATGTGAGTGTATAAAATACTAAAATATAAAATCACAATATACCTATACTTATTCTTTTAATAATAACTTTTAATAAATCACCTCGTAAAAATAAATAAAAATAGGCATTAAATTCTACATAAAATTAGAAATACTTTTTATTTTATAACCTAAAAATAATTAATTTGTTTAATAATTCTTATTCATTTTCTACGGCATTTTTGCCTTGGAATTTCCTAGTTGGTCCACGTGGACCAACTAGGGGTCATCTTTTGTTGACCAAAGGTCAACTGTACCACCCTCCTCTATAGTCCCTGTTAGAACCAAGCCGCCTCTTCTCCATTTTTTGGGCTTGACTCGTGGCTCAAAAAAGCTCCATTTTTCAGAGGAATCTTGACCAATATAACCATCCATCTCACTAAGACATTAGATCCATTGCTTGATCACTCAATCCATCGCAAACCCGTGGTCTTCAGCTACCACCACACTTGTCTATAAAACATCCCCACTTCCTTTTTGCAATTGTCGATCCCTCTAGCGTTGCTCTTAACCCCTCTAGACTTCCCTAAAGACCTCCAGTTGGTGACAGTGGCCGAAGGTCGACGTTTGGCAATGAGTAGGAGCCTTGCCAGAGTAAGATCCACCCATCGTCGTTGTTCTGCCGGTGGTTCAACCTCTTTGACCTCCAGGTCAAATCGAGGCATTTTTCATTGTTTGCTAGGTAACTTTAGGTTGTACCTCTCATTTATGCACTTTAATTTCATCTAATAGTTGGTAATTTAGGTTTAAACCAAAAATCCCTTTTAAACTGGAGCTCGAGCTCCAGGTTAAATCCACCCTGTGATCGACAGTCATTTGCCCCATTGTCCCCCTCATCTCATCCCCCTTCATCTTCTTTGCGTTTCGGCCAACGTTTCCTCTCAAACTTTGCAAAGATCTAAGCAATCTAAGATCCTCACCATCACCTCGACGAATCTGCATCCACACCATCGTCCATGTAGCTTTCTGCTATAGTTTTTGAGCCGAGGCATACGCTTGAACTACCTAATCTTTTGTTGCAGGAATGCAGCTTCACAGAGCATATGGAACCCACGTTGAAGTCACCTTCCCACTCCAGAGGAAGAACCCTCCATGTCCCCATCGTTGGGACCCAGACTTGATCCAAAGAGACCTGTAGATGAGGAGAAGCTTCAGGAAGAAGGACCTACCGACGTGATGAGTTGTGCCCGGAGTGAGGTGTATTGATCGATCGAAGCCCAAAGAAGAGGCCCTTCTTTCTAGTTCTTCCAGAGGACTTGGACACTGTCGGATCAAGAAAAAGGGTCCAAGTTTAATCATGGCCCTTGGATTAGACCGAAGTGTTGCCTGACCAGAGCTGCAAGATCTCCCACGTAGCATTGTGTTAGCGGTTGGATCCTTTAGAGTTAAGGAGTAAATTTCCCGCTTTTGTTTATTTTATCCAGTCCTGTAAAATATTTAAGTAGTTCAAAACTTTTTGTAAAATTTGCAAGGAACCCCTGCTACGTATTGCATATTTCCTTGGGGTCTAGTCCAACTCACCTCACGACGGTCTCACGTGAGGTATGCACTTTGCAGAGAGGCCCTTACGATTTCTTGTAATTAAAGTTTAATATTAAAACTTTGAATATTAATTGTAAAACTTTGAGTATTTTGTATAGTAGACACTGCTCTTTATTTTTAATTGCAAATATACCCTTGCCAGTTCATTTATTTTTATGCAATTCATTTATTGATCAATCACAGTTGAGGATATTCATAAAATCCAAAAAACAAGTTATATGCAGTACTCATTTATGTGGATGATTTAATTAGTATATGAGTTGATACCATAAAAATTAAGAGCATGAGAAATAGTTTATCAGAAAGGTTCTAAATTAAAGGTCTTAGATCTCAAGCATTTTTCGGTCTCGAGGTTGAATAAACAAAATGAAGGACTCTTGTTGTACTAACAAAAGTATGCAAAGGATTTCCTAAAGAGACATGATATGCTATAGTACAAGTAACTTATAATACATATGAAGGTGATATCAATTATGTGGATGACAAGGCAAGCAGTTGCAAGAACATATCATGTATAGCCAGTTGGTAGGTCTTCAATTAATTTAACCATGACCAAACTAGATATATACTTCCCTATTGACATTGCTAAAATAATTATGGAATTTTTCCTTTAAATCACATTTAAAACATGAAATGAGATACATCAATGGAACATAACTTTTTAGATATAAAAAGGGAAATTAATTCTCATCAATTAGCTATTGTGTTGCATATTAGGTTTGTTACTAAGACACATGATGAGCAACCATCACATGTATATGTTCATCTTTGTTCCAAAGAAAAGTCTTGATATAACAAGAGACAACCCACCACATCACTTTTAACATGAGTAGTTGAATATAAAAAACCATTAATGGCAACACATAAAGTACATGGATGATGCAATTAATAAAAATTGAAAAATTATTAATATATCTAGTTGAAATTTATTGCTAGTCGATTATCCATTTGCTTAGTATATGATCATGTTTTTCACCTAAGAATACACATGTAAGAGTTCACTATCACTTCCTAGGAGAGAAAATACTACAAGGAGAAGTTTAGATGAAGTGAGATGACAAGGCAAGCAGTTGCAAGAACATATCATGTATAGCCAGTTGGTAGGTCTTCAATTAATTTAACCATGACCAAACTAGATATATACTTCCCTATTGACATTGCTAAAATAATTATGGAATTTTTCCTTTAAATCACATTTAAAACATGAAATGAGATACATCAATGGACCATAACTTTTTAGATATAAAAAGGGAAATTAATTCTCATCAATTAGCTATTGTGTTGCATATTAGGTTTGTTACTAAGACACATGATGATCAACCATCACATGTATATGTTCATCTTAGTTCCAAAGAAAAGTCTTGATATAACAAGAGACAAACCACCACATCACTTTTAACATGAGTAGTTGAATATAAAAAACCATTAATGGCAACACATAAAGTACATGGATGATGCAATTAATAAAAATTGAAAAATTATTAATATATCTAGTTGAAATTTATTGCTAGTCGATTATCCATTTGCTTAGTATATGATCATGTTTTTCACCTAAGAATACACATGTAAGAGTTCACTATCACTTCCTAGGAGAGAAAATACTACAAGGAGAAGTTTAGATGAAGTGAGACCAAGAAAAATGATAATAGATAAATATACAAAATAACCTAACATGACAAAGTTTAGGAATATCCAAACACCACTTGGAACAGATAAAGTCATTATTGAAGGGAAGTATCAACAGATACCACTGGTTTTAGAAGCTTCATATTTCTACAAATTTTGTCAATTTCTTAGAATATTAAGTGTTATTTTTCTCACTAGCTCGATACAATTATAAGTAGGGCTCAAGACTTATTAAGTATGATGCACTGAAATTAGGATGTCAAGTATAGAATGTAATTTAAGACCGAGGAGTATGATTGGATGAGTAGCATGATGTAATATGTATATTGTGAGGTACACATATGTTGCACATAGTGAAACTAGAATACAAATAAAATGCTTAAATAAATCGGCACACACCCACTACAGCACAAGATTTTTTCAGAATATTCAATGGTACATTTTCCATTAACTTAGTAAAACAATAAATAAGGTTCAAGACTGTGTATAAGGTATAGTACATATATGTGTAGTTGAAGAAGAATGCAAATCAGACGCATAATCAAGCAAACACAAAACAACTATAACATAGGATTTATGAGGTCCACCCTTGACTAGCTACATCTCCAATGGTGGTAATATATGTGGTGAAAGAATTGTTGTACAAAGGAGCATTTGTAACCCTAACCCTAGGGGTGTGTGTATAGTATTCTTGAAGAGACAAATACCCTTAAACATATGGATATACTAATCCCAATATAAATAAGACCCATAAATTTGATTTTCTTTCAAACACCCATTTTAGACCCACTAACAAGATCCCTATTTCTAATAATGGGTTTCGGCCACCAACATTAGAGAAGGTCAATAACATGCTTTACAATGTCTTTGCTGAACAAATGTGTTATGATTTAAGGTACTCATTAATCCCTACCTTGAATTTATTCATCTTGTAATAGAAACATAACTAATATGCTCCATCACCATCTTTCTCTACACAATCTCCACAAGACTACTACCAACAATCAATAATGAGCTAGTCCAAGTAATGTTTGACCTTGCTTACTAGTACTCTTTGAACATATCAATTAATATGATTGGTCCTCATGTGATGTGCCCGATTCTTGTCTAGTCATATTGCATTAATGTTATTACAATATATGAACAACACGATCCTATCGTACACTAAGATGTCTAACTAAGACTTTGAATTTGTGCCTTCCTTCACTGCTTCTACCAAAGCCATGTTCTCTACTTCTTTGTTGTACAAAGTAATTCGAGTCTATAAAGTAGCCTTCAACTAATAATAAACTTTTCAAAGTAAATACATATTCTTTCATTGATCTTTTCCCGTCGATATGTATAACATGTTTGAATATAAAAAACTAGCAGCCTAACATTTTGAATCATTTCCACAAATGATGCCAACATCAAATATTCCTTTTATTGCTTGAATGCGTGCTAATTCTCCATCCCGAAATTCTCCATGAATCTTCTAAAGATGCTCACAACATGATTGATATCCGGTCTTATCCGTACCATGGTATAAATAAGACTCCCAATTGCATTCAGGATAGGGAATTCATGACACACACTATTTCTTTACATTCATCTGAGGTGTAGATGATACAAATGATGAATGCTTGTAGCAAATGGAGTTTTTAAGGGCTTGGTTGTGGATATCCCAAGTCTTGTTAAGATTTTCTCAATATAATAATTATGAGATAATAAAATTTTCCCTTCTGTACAATCCCTGATGATTTTCATCCCAAAAATCTTCTTTGTTCCATTGAGGTCATTCATATCAAACTTCAAATTAAATAGTTTCATAAAATCATGTATATACTTTAATCCATAATAACATTTACCATATCAGTTATGTAAATCATTGTACAGATAACTAACCGGTCCTCCACCTTCTTGTCGTTAAAGTAATAGTTATATGGGTTATATGTGCTTATGTCAAGTTTGAGGCCAAACATGGAGTTCTAAAACCTTTTATACCACTTCCTAAGATACTTATCGAGTATATAAGGACTTAATTAATTTATACGTATAATCTTCCTTGCTTTAAGATGTCAATCCTTCTCGTTCGTTCATCATATTGCCTTCCTCGTGTGCACCATGCAGAGAAAAGATGTCATCATATCTAACTACTTTAAGTTGAAGTAGAGATGTGCTATAAGAGTTATCAGCACCTTGATGGATGTGTGTATCGTGACATGAGAGAATATCTTATTATAACCCAGACCTTCTTTTGATTGTATATTTTTAAGTAAATATGCTTTATATATGATGTCCTCACTACATGAGATTTATATGAGATTTGTGTCCTTTTTTAAAGATCTGCTTAAAGCAAATGTCTTTCCTTGACTTTGAAAATTTAACAAAATCTCATGTTTTATTCTTGTAAAGGGACTCCATCTTCTTACACATTGCATCAATCCAATATTTAGATTGTGCTCCTCCAATAGCCTCCTTGTAAATGGAGAGCTCCAAAAATCTCGCCTCTCAACAACCTATAGTGAACATACAACCTTGTCCTCAAGCCATATCTTTGAAGAGGTTGTATCTAAGGCCTCTCCTTTGGTTACTCAATTTTAGGTTATTCAACATCAACTTGATCAGAAGTAGTATGATCAACTACTTGATAACTACATAGTGTCAATTCAAACTCCACCTATTTATGAATATCAACACATGTCCCTACATCAACAAACTCTATCCTCAAATAAAACAAAGAATTCTCCTTAAAAGTAATAACATGATTATATTCTCAAAAGGGAACCAAAGTCTACATCTTTTTAATAGCAATGATTATATGCTCAAAGGGGAACCAAATTCTACATCTCTTTAATCCTACACCATAACTTGTAAACAATAATTTCTTCTAACTATCCTTCATTGATAAGATAATATGTAACGCCATAATATATAAAAGTATAATAATCATCATGATAACAAAACCATACATCAAGGGGCAACTTGAAGTTAATAATGGATGCAAGACTTATATGCACTATGTAGCAAGTTGTATTCACAACTTCAACCTACAAGGCCCTATTAAAGCTAGAACTTGAGAGTATCCACCTTAAGAAATGACAAGTTCATTCCTTGTGCAACTCCATGTTGTTGTGGCATGTCTCTATTAATGGAGTATCTTGCAACAACATACTCCTTAATAAATTAATAGAATTATGATAAATATAACTCCAACCATTATAGGTGTGCATGTACTTGACCTTTTTACAAGCTTGATTCTCTATTAAGGTCTTCCATTATTTGAAAGTCTTGAATGCCTTAGTCTTATGCTTAATCATGAATATACAAACCATCCTGAAGCAACCATTTATTACAGATAAAAAATGCATGGCACCTTTCAGATGTAATACACGATGGGTCCTAACAAGTAACATGAATGAAATCAATCATCATATCATCTTTATTTTATGAATGATTTATGGATTTTTTCCTATATTGCTTTTCAAATAAATTGAGGATGTTCAACATCATCTAAATTATATGTATCAATACACATGTCAAAATTTAGGATGGTATGTCACAGTTGAGGATATAACTGTTGTAGGATTAGGTTGTATAAACCCCTCTATAATATAAAGGGTCTTTTGCTTGATACTCTGAATGATGACCACCTCTTCTTTGACCACCAGCAAAACTCCTCCAATGGCATTGTAGTTCTATCATTTAGAATCCAAAACTCTAAAGGTAATCCGATTTTTTTTAGAACATGGTGCACTTCTTAAACTATCAATACCATCTCATTAGGCATCTTGGTTTCTAAAAAGTTTTGCGCAATATGTCATTTCCCATGATGATGTTTTCACAATTAATGTTCTCATAAGTAGAGAACCAACATCTATGAGAAGTCATGTGATAGGAACAATCAAAATTAAGATACCAAATAGCTTTAGAATACAATTGATTTATAACATTGAGCATATAACCATCATGTGAATCCCTTTCATTGAATTCTTCTTATGTTAGTCCATTTTCTAATGTTCTGAGATGCTTTTCAAATAGTTTTTCTTTGATTTTTGTTTAGAATTTCCCTTCTTCTAATACTTCTTAGATGCACCATATATTTTCCAATGTTGCTACCAAACCCACAACATGTGTGTTCCCACAATTGGTGGAAGCTATGTGGTGAAGTTTGTGAGCATAAAGATTCTTCCAAACTTCGTTAAGACTAATCTCTTCTCTATCAACTATGGATGGATGGCTGAACATAATCTTCAAATAACAATGGAATAAAATTAAATCGGTATTCTCATCCTTTATTTTTACATATATATTTCTTAAGTTTAGTAATATCATGTTTAAATAATCTATATGCCCCTATAAAGGAGTAGATTCTTGCATATGGAGGAATGATATGTTTTGCTTTAACAATAATTTGTTAGTTAGAAATTTGACACTGCATTATTATGTATTCAACAGATTTGTTGAGATTCATGCGATCCAGGATTATTTTCTTAAAGATTTACATCTTCATCTTTATTAAAATGAGATCATCTACATGTTGCATCCACCAGCATTTGGGATTCTTGATTCAACCTACCAAAAAAATTGCACCAAACTGACCTTTGGAATTTCATGATGGGGAACTTCTCTTGTAAGTCCTTGAACCTTTTCCATGCCTCATGGATAAGCTCATGGGATAACTATGAGAAATTGGAGATAAGTGTGCGCGTTTGATTCAGATGACCCAAAGGATAGTACTTGTGTAGGAAGGCGGACTTGAGGGCCTCCCAAGTCATCACTACTTTTCCAAAATGATTTATCCAGTAAAGTGCCTTATCTTGAAAGCCAGATGGAAAAGCATTCATCTTTACTACCTCTAATTGGATGTTGGGGTAGTGCATCGTACCACAAACAAGGTTGAATTGCGGGAGGTGGATGTACGGTTCTTCATTTGCATTTTCATGAAAATTGGGAAGAAGTGAGAGCAACAATGGCTTGAGTTAAAAATGGCAATGGATCGCAGGAATTCGGATCAACTATGTAATCTTCCTGGCTCAAGGGTTGTAAGTTTCCGAGAGTCGTCTTTAGTTGCTCCCTAACCTCATCATCACCTCTAGGGATTCCCACAACTTGTCAATATTCTCCCCGATCAGTCTTGAAATAAGTACCCGATGTGGAGAAGAGTCCTGAATCAAGCTCGATTATGAACTTTATTAAGGATTGTGATGCATATGGAGTAAAATCAATCTCTCAAAAAAAGGAATGAATTTGGGACAAGAGAGATTGGGTTTATTTAAGAAGTATGCATGGAGTCGTAGAAGTGCTTTGCAAAGTCCAACTGAGTTGTCGGGAATCAATCTGAATTATTGAATATGTCAGCACAGGAGACTCGATGTCGGTGTTCATGGAGTCTGAACAAAACTGTTTCGAATGTGACAACGTAGAAATAAAAAAAGGAGTGAAATGATTTGTAATTGGAGAACAAAATGAAGAAGAAGTGAAAGAGGAAACTAAATGAAAGGTTCTAACCAAGAAAAAGAAGAAAAGTATGAAAAGAAGTGCAAATAAAAGGTACAAGTGTGCAATATTTTTGATCTTTGATCAAAATGTAACCGATCAATCAAACCTCAATACAAGAGTGAATCCACCTACTCAACACAATGAGTCGTGAAGGTTCGACAATTATCTTGTCAATTTTGTTATTTTTCAAGCAATCTTTTCAAATTTGGTCCTTAGCGGCTATCCCTAGAGACGAGTGAGTGCTACCAGACAATCATCTTGTACGTCCCACTTCCATTGTAACCAGTAGCTTGTCCTTTTTAAGGTCCTTTCTCTTGGGTCTGGATCTACTACTCAGCCAAAGAATAGAGGAGGAAGACGATAGGAGAAATCACAACTTCAGAACTGAGTTTGCAGGTAGACAAGGACCTACTAGGGCGCACAACGATGAGACAAATGCCCCCATGATGGGATGTCCTATGATCAATACTACATACTAGGTCTGCAAGAAAAGAAATCCCTACTCACTAACGTACGATAGAAGTGACAATACTTCGTGAACCTAGTCAATAACAAGGCAGTACCCAGGCTGAGATTCGGGCTCTATTTCTTAAGAGCCTAGACTCAGTCTGGAGAGTACATGAAAACAATGAGGGTATTGCTTACCCAATACAATGAAAGTTTAATGAATCAATTTTATTTTGGTCAAGTCTTCTTTAACAATTCCTTTCTTAATTTTTTTAGTTGTCACTTTTTTTATATATTTCTATGCAAAAGCCTATCCATTTTCTCAATTATTTACTTGTCCTATGTGTTCAAAATCAGAGGTAGAGGACATAATTCGATGCAAGGAGAAAAATAATGATGTGATGCTCGGTCAAAATGCTCACCTTGCTTCCCAGCTCTCTCCTATGGTATGCACAATAGAATTGAGATTTTGACTAAATGAATGCAATGAAGGAATCACCCTAAGATATGAGCTTCTATTTCGATTTGACTAAGTCAAAGTGAAAGACTATAGGTACATGAAAAATATTAGGGATTTGGATCTAATTTAATCGAACATCCACTCCTAAAATCTAAAGGCTCGTTCCACAATACGTAAAAATGAAAGAAATGTGGAAAGCTCAAAACACAAGAAACAAATGAAAATAAGAAGGAAAATATGGAGAAATAGAAGTATAAGGCGAAGAAAACTGCAAAAAAAAGTGTGGGCCCCAAGTGGACAACCACTGGGTAAAATAGGTCGAAGAGTCTAAGTGTCCTTGACTTGTATTATTACAAATTAATAAATAAATCATTCTCTCACAATATTTAAACTAAGTTTATGCTAATCTGCTCCAACAAATTCCTTGTCCTCAGTTTCTCTCTCCTATTGGTGGGTGGAGAGCCACCAACCTCCACATCTCTTGGGTGCCTTGAGCCTCCTAGGAAACTCTCCCTCAATAAGCAGACCCTTGCCACAAATTCAAACAAGAAATATGGTCAAAATAGATTATATAAATAATAGAATAAAAGAGTAAAGAAGACAATATGGATAAAATAAATAATGAAAAAAACACTAAGCATACTATTCTACTATACTCAACCATTATTCCCCAACAACGGCATCATTTGGTGAGACGGATAGGAACAGGTCACCTAACATCCGGTCTTGTAGGGCATGCAATTTCTAATAAGTCGCATATGGCAATCACTGTATTGACACCTCTCTCGGCACTCGGTACCCGAACCAAGCCGATCAACCAACAATCAACCCCACAAATAGATCGACAATCTGAATGTGAGCTAAAATTTATTATAACTCTACCGAAATGTGTGTATAGTGATAAGTGTGTAGCGTATCAAACCACTAAAAGTATAGCAGAATAGTGACAATATTGGATATTCTACTCAGGTAATCTTTTGGTGTTTTTGTTTTTCAATGTTTTGTGAGGTTTTAATTATATATATATATATATTATGTATTTTAATGTTTGCAAATGTTTTTAATGTATTTTTATAATAAATTTAATAATATATAATATATCATATATAGAATAAGGATATGTGGAAATAAAAGAAAAATAAAGAAAAATAAAGAAAACTTGACTTTTTTCTTATTTAAAATATTAAATAAAGTCAAAATTTTCCAAATAAAATATTTTTAAGAATTTTGAATTTTTCTCTATTTATGGTGATTTTTTAGGAATTTTTGATAATTTTTTATCAATTTTTTATAATAGCAAAACACAAAACAATGCAAATCAAAAAATCAAGAGATTGAAATGGACCTAATAAATATTTAACAAACCAGATAGGGCCCAGAATCAATTTTCCTACAAACTTGATAGTATAAAGAAAATTTAGAAACTTAAAACACTATTTTTGGATTTTTTTAAGAGTTTTTTATTTTTAATAAGATTTTCAATGTTTTCTAATTTTTAGGATTTTGGTTTTATATTTTTTTTTGTGGTTTTGGATATGTGCTAAAGTATTATAAAATATATCTAGTATATTTTTGGGGAATTTTTGGGGAGATTTTGAAATTTTTATAATTGTTCTAAGCTAAAATAATGAAATATGCAATGTTTTTGAATTTTTATAAATATGAAAATAACTGTAATTGCTTCAAGAAAAATATATGTAATAAAATATGGTTTCAAGAAATTAAGGATTTTCCCTACATATTTAGAACCAAAATGCTATTTAAAACGCTTAAAATACACAAAATGATTAAATTTTGAAATAAAAGGACCTAAATGCAATTTCCAAGAAGTTTTAGTCCATTTACAACAATTTAGCAAAGTTCAGGACCAATGTTACAAATAACCCAAATACATAATAATAAACAATTATTAACGGGGGTAGTTTTGCAATAACAATAACTTTCAAGGACAAAACCACAATTATGACATGAGTTTTACACTAAATTCGAAGGTTCTGGTACCAAAGAAAAATAAGGAAACCTAGGAGGGTCTCCTGGCAAAATACCTAGGAGCCTCATGTATATGGGCACATGAGGTAACTTGGCATGGACCAAAGTGTGAAATAGGTAAAGTATGGGTTTAAATGCAAATATTACAAATAATATTACACTGTAGAGATAAGTTTTGATATTGAACAACATATACAAAATATGCTAGGGTTTGGATGCAAAATACCCAAGGTGTACTCATCTGACGGTGCTAGGAGCTCCACATGTCTTCACTAAAGTGTCGATGGTAGAGATTAGAAATACTGCTTTGCCATCCAAGGGTTGCGGTTCGATCTAGGATCGATCAGATGGTGGAGGTTCCTCAAGATCGTGTATATCTGATCAGATTCGGGAGACGCTCTCCATCCAACGATAGAGGAGCATGCTGGAAGAACAAGGAAGAACAACCATCTTCCATGGGTTCGATCTAGAGTTGCTCCTCTTCTCGGTCACCTCCCAAGCAACTAAGTAGCTCAGAAAGTTCCTACGAGGCATACATAGGTACAAGTGGGTCTCAGAAGGTCCAGATCTAGCTGAGGAGAGATCCGGAGGTCGAGGAAGTATGGCCTGCCTAGAGCTAATAAGTTGAGTTGAATCCCCTCGAGATGAGGTTCTCTTGGGCTGAAACCTTCATCGAACACCTCAAGGCTCGAAGGCGGTGCTCCTCGACCCTATGGTTACGCGAAAACAGAGGGAAATCATTGGGATGATAGGTCCTCCGATGGAGGTGAAGGAAGGAGAATCGTGGGCCCAATCTGAGCGAGATTAGGATGATTTGGGCATGCTAGGAGATGGAGAAGATGAAAAGGAAGAGGATGAAGGCGAAACGTGATTGGAACATGGAGGTTTGGTCAGTGAACATGAGGCTGGCGCTCAAGAGCTCTTGCTACAGATTTTTAAGATTTTTGAGTTTTTAAATCAAATCAAATCAAATAAAAGACATGTTTATGATAGAAATTGAAATGCGAAGGAATTTAAACCTAGGATAAGGCCTCATCATACCAAATCAGGGTGGCTGAAGCTCACGGTGGAGCTTCATCAGAGATGGTGAATCACCTCAGACACACATTCTCTTCACCTTAGATCAAAGGAATTCTTCTCCTATCAGGAGATAGATGCTATGGAGTCTTATTCTTAGGGGTTACAGTCTGTGAGAAGGATTGAAAATGAATTGAATCTCGGAAGATACCTTTTATAGTAGAGGTGAGAGGGGGTTGTGATTAGGAGTTCACATTAATCGGTGAGGATCGATTCAGTTTTTAGCTTGGGCGTGATTTATGGACATTATATTTATGATTTTCATTCAGAACGCCAAGCCAGATGATGAATGGATTTAGCAGGAAAAAAAGGAGGAAACTACGGGTCTGACAGACGCAAGGCGCGAGAAGTGTGGTCCATGTAGGACCACTATAAATTAGAAAGAAAATGCCTTAATAATTCAATAATAACTATTAAGTTCTTTTATTAATTAAAACTCAAAACATGAAAAAGTATATCTTATTTATGTATGGTTTTATGTGATTTTTGTTAATTTTTACAACCTCGTTTATTAGATGTTTATTTTTACAAGTATGCTTATAGGTATATTTACCTATGCTTCGAGGTATTTTATTTTTATTTTATATTTTTGATTTCATTATTATATGTACATATTTTATCTATTTGTAATATATTTGAATACATATTTTTCATATTTTTCATATTTTTACTTTATTATTCTGATGTTATTTGCATACTTAATTAAATAGAGGTATGCATATTATATGCATATTATATATATTATTTATTTTAATGCAATTTTAATGGTTTTATTTTGTGTTTATATTTTTGATGTGCCTTGAATAATATTTACAAGTATTAAAAATATAATTAGAATAAAAATATAAAGAATGAAAAAATATTAACATTATATATAGATACACAACATAATGGGGCCCAAAAAGCCAACTTCTGCGTTTTTGCTGCATTTTTTATGAAAACCCTTCATTAAATAGATAATTTAATTTTATTAACAATAAAGGTGGGATTTATTCATTTTGAGTTCATATGGAGGAGATATTGGTTTATGAAATTTGGTTTGTGGCCTTTTTCTTTTGTGTGTCCCAATGACATTATGTCTTATTTCTCTATGCAATTTTTTTGTATTTCCTGTAAATTTTAATGTACATATTTCATGTTAAGGGTTTTATTGTTTGGGGTTCATAAAATATAAAATAAAATAGGTCAAGAAAATCTATTTATTGATAAATAAAATTAGGGGTTTTGGAGGTGTTTTATATACAATTAATTGGCCCTATCTCCCTCTACCTTATTCCTTGTCAACCAAGTCAACATTGACTTAGTCTCGAGGTCTAGGGTCATTCAGTGTATTTGACACTTCATTTCTTTTCCTTTTCTTTCTTATATTCTATTTATTTGGAATTAAATACTTATCTTTATACAATATTTATCAGCCAAATATTGAGTGTTATCTTGTACAAATTAATGTTATTTACATGCATTTCACTAGGTATTGAAAACCAAAATAAAAGAATAAGGATGATGAAATGAAGATTCATCAACCCCCGACCCACACACATTCAATCTACGTCGAGGTCCTTCTTTTCTTCGATGGAAAATCATCTTCCTTATTTTGTACATAAAGGAAATTCTTGAAGGATTTCTCTCCATTTAAAGATTGAAGATGGATGATCGGAAGAGCATGTTTTTGGGCTTAAATGCCCCACAGATGACTTTAACTTCAGCCTCCAATTCGGTATGCTTCAATGTTAGATGTTGACCATCGAATTTGTACTCTCCCTCTTTGCTCCCTTTGTGAAATACAAGGTGCATGCTTATTAGAAGATATGATGCCCTTTCCATGGCATGTCTTGTACAACTTTTGAGGTCAGCCAATGTGGGCATGACCCATATTGGGAATCCGACATCCACGTCCCTCTTAGCACCACGAGAAAGGTGGACATAATATATGCGGACTTCTTGTGGTGCAACAGACTTCATGAAAGAGGAAGGAGGCATGGGGCTGACATCATTTGATCAAGTTTGTCCTCGATTGGAGATCTCGAAGTTTTTTTGTTCAGTCGTTCCTACTATGATGTAGGAGAGCTTTAGAATAAAAGGAACAAGCTTTAGGTATTTAGCTACTCCAGCCTTGCCCAGAATGTGGTTACTTCTATTGTGATCAATATGCAAGCTCTTGCAAATTAAGATAGGACCTTTTTTTGCATTCCCCATGTCACATTTAAAACCTCAACCTGCAACTTAAGATCTTAATGCACATTTTGCAATCCAAGAGTTGAATTAGCCCAATTGTAAACATTTTATTCTTGTTTTTAATATAAAGGGAAATCTATATATTTGAAAAATCAGGACAAAAGAAAGAAGAATGTGCCATTAGTAAACTAACAAAACTTTAGCAAAAATAACAAAAAACCCATAACAAGTCATTTTTCTGCACAAGTATCAAGGGTTACATGCCATGATAGGTCCAATTTCAAGATGTCTATACAAGATCTCAAATTATGCTTTAACATGAATTAAAGAATGCATCATTCCTGAATTAAATTAGGAATGCATCATTCGTGGAATAGAGAAGGTGGAACCATGCTAAAAGATGGCTAATAACCATGTGCAACACTCATAGATCTCGAAATTATTATGGGGCTATTCAAGCTTAAATATTGATTTCATAATGGTAAAACCATAAAACATTCTTCGTCGTAGCCTTAATTGATATATTTCATGTGAAAAAAAATTACTATTTTTCATTAAGAAATGAAAAAATGAATTTTAATATCAGTTGGTTACACTTAAATTCTGCAATTTCATAGAACAAAAATATCACATTGGTCTTGAAATTCGAATGCTAAAACATGATGGGAATGGAAAATATCCTTCATGAGAATTGTTGATTACTTCAAATCATTTCTAAGGCACTAAATGCATAAAAATGTGACGGATAACATAGTTGTAATTGAATTTTGACAAAGGTTTCTAATTGTTATAATGGACAAATGAAATAACACAAAACCACTCAGCTCTAGGCATAAAGTTTCTTATTTACACTGTTAATGTTAAAGAGATGTTGAAAGAGTAGGGAGAGTGGTACACCTCGATGCTTGATCATGAAGCACAAAACTCAGGAAATCGATCAGATGATGAAAATAAGCTCATAATATGACATGAATACGAAAACTCACTTGATAAAAGATATATCATCAAAGCTCAAAAAACCATCAAACATCGCTCACAGTAAACAATATTCAAGTACAATAACACAAATGAATCCTAGATTCATGACATACGTGACTGCTTACATCCCGGAAGAGAAATAAGTTTGCATGTTATAGAGGAAATATGAAAATGAAGCTACTTGAAATAATTTTTTTATTATTCTTTTCTTTCAAGTCTATAAGAGGTTGCCATAATATTTATCCAAATTTGAATGGATTTATATTTCAAAATAGATTTGGCTATCATAACCTTTTTAACATTGACTTTAAAGGAATATAAATAGGATTATGAATTTAGGGTTGTTAAAAGGGTAGAAACAAAATTCTAATAAATGATGAATTTTATTCAACGTTAATCATTATAGAATAGGACTAGAGTTTAATATGTGGACATATAGATAAAGTAATGGATTTTTTGGCTCATGACGATGATAAAACAACGAGAAAACAGATAAGATTAAGGAAATTGAGAGAGATTAATGCAGTCCTTCTTAGCAACTTTGCGAGAGGATACTAAAGAACATTAAAATGTGTGTCATTTTTTTATCATGCCTTTCCATAGTGTTTGATTATGTATCTATCACCTCAAGGAATAATTATCATTTGGTGTTAAAATAACTTAACTTTAAGAGGGAATTGAACTTGTTCTATATGTCTGAAATTTAAATAACATTTCAAGATGATCCTTTTTGTGCATAGGTATGTCTTGGAATCTGAGCACATGCAGAAATTTTTCGACTACATCCAATTACCCGACTTTCATATTGCTGCGGATGCCTTTGCAACTTTTAAGGTGAGATTATTATTTCTTGGTTTCATATAATGTCTGAGATATGATGAGATTTTAATTTACCTCTAAAAGGTTCGAGTCCAAATCATTTGATATAAGAAAATTTTACTTTTATCTAGTCAAGAAGTATGGACATTGTTGCATTCAATCGTATCCTCCCTCTATTCATCATGAAAACTTCCATCAAAAAAATATAAATGAAGAATAGAACTCTTTAATTTTTATACCAGATCTTCATCTATATTCATTATTCCTTAAAATAATGGAGCATTAGTCAAATTTGATATTTGTGTTGAAACTAACAATCAAAAATGCTTAATTTCATGTTAAATTATCAATTATTAAGCGTGTTATACAACAAAATGAAGGTATAGTAATTAATAACTAAGTGATTTATCATTATATCTTCTAATTTCAAATTAATAATAACCTATATTTATTCACTTTGCAAAATTTTCTTTAATTTTTTAAAGTCGTGAACACCACAACAAAACTGACCTGTGAATGTTATCATAGCTTCGAATATTGTATTTATAGCTAAGTATATTATTCGTTGCAAAATATATTTTGCTTTTGTGATTTGCACCAAATGTCATATTCATTTATAATTATTCTTCTAATGATATTTATATGTATGTTTTTTTAATAGAACATGTATTAATCATTGTTGGTTTTAACAATGACTAGAAGATTTCAGAGAGAGCAAGTAGTTAGTCAAATGGTATATGATTCATTGCTACAAATATCGCAATGAATGCACCATTCATTGTGAATTTCAATAACTAGATATAATTTTGTAACCAATGATACTCGTTTTGAAGTTGATGTCGAACGATATTCTGACACTAATTTATTCATTTTCATAACTCCTGAAATATATGGTTGTATTCATTGTTATATTGCTGATAAGGAATCATATAACAGTCATTATATGTTGACTATATGAAAAAATCCTTGCTAAATTAAAAATAAGTAGATCAAACTTTAAAAAAATCAACTAATAATTATCATTCTATGATTGTTAACAACGAATATGGCATTCATTGTGAAATACAAGAATTAAATATTGAGTATTTTCTCCTCCACATAAAATTGTATTCTAATTTGGATAATAAATTATTCTTGAGAAAATTTATCAAAGATTGACAACATCAACTTAATTGATTTGTAGTGCAAGAATGATTAACATAATTAGTGAAAATCTCCTAATTAGTGTATACGACATTTTTTTATGGAGCACATGGACTTAATAGATTATAAATAGGGAGGAAAATGATGCATACCAATACAAGTTGACATTTACCATAGCACAAGGTAAAATAAGAGAGAGGTATGAAAAGAAGATTACTAGATACTATAGTAAAGTTGGGAGGGAAAATAATCTTTGGAGTTATTGTTCTATGATATATTTCCTTGTAATTGGGAATTAGAATTATCGATTTATAAGCATTTCACCTTTTTACTTTTATCGGTATAAGATGGAAGTGATGCTCTCTGCGAAAGCGAGAGAAGTCTTAACATGTTGCCTACTTAGAAGGTGGGGATGGAACTTGTAATTGGTTTGCTTGAACATACCTTTGAGCCACCTCTATCTTTCTGGCCTTGTTAGTTACCTCGTGAGGGAGGTGAAGGTGAGAATAGATATATTCTCTTACATTTCGTCATGTAAACTATAGATGAATTTTTGTAAGTTCTCCTCAGGGAAAGATGTATCTACCACTGAATGAAGGGAGAGCTTGATATAACATATAAGGTACTTATTAGATATCATCAACCTTTTCCTCAACTCAGCAAACAATCTTCTTTGGTCCTTTACTTAATGGATCGATTATGTTTCGTTGTGAAACTTTTCCACAAACAAATCCTAGTAATTGGGTTCAATCGAGGGCTCTTTAGTGGCTAACCACCAAGTTTTGACATATCTTACAAGCGAATACTCCACGGAGGTTATCCTCTCCCTATGGCATGTGGATCATTCCTTCGAACTTTGGACACTTGGTTCATCCACAACTTTTCTTCATTTGTCATATAGTACCAAAAGCTTGCACTACCTTAGCCCTAATAGGTTGCTTATGTACTCCAATGCTTATGTAAATAATATATTTCCTCGGGCCCTTCCGACTCCAAAGAGACTGAAAGGTGGATGCTACCCTTCTCCTCATGAGAGGGATGGTAGGAGTAGTAATAATATGGATGAGCCTTTGTTCTATTACTATCCTAGCACTTTTGCATGTCTTATATAACCTGGACAAGTGCAACCAATGCACCTCATCACAATAAACACGAGGGAACATGTTTCTTAAAAGAATAATTTAATCTATGTTTGCTTCCATAATTAGATAGACATGAACATGATCTTCAAACATAGACTATATCTTTTTGGACTCGTGTTAGATTCAACAAATTTCTGACACTATTCTATATTTGAAATGACAATGGTAATCTAACTTCATGAGAGGGAGTGGAGGATCCTTGTTATAATACCATCTATAATGTTATGCCTTCCTAGGACATCATAGACACCAAAGTATGGCACTACCATTGAGATATTTGATACTCAACAAACCCATCCAATGCACATTGGATCAATATTAACAACAGACAATAACATTAGAAAATCAATAAAATGAAGAAGTGAATGACTGCATTCATTCTAATTAAACATATCTCAAAACTAATCAATGCACATAATGTATGCACCATTCATTGTTTATTAAATATTCACAATACCCAAAAGTATGTTCCTCAATAATGTCTCGCAAACAAAAGGCAAAAGTTGGAAGTAAGGGTAACCTACACAATAATGCATCTTATCTAGTGCACATCGATCATTGGAAGCTCAAACAACACTATCGTTATTGTTTGTAACATCTGGTAGACATGATGGATCCACAAAAATTATTAACATTATGAGCAATCTAGCAGATGTTAGCATTAATGACTAGTGTAAGGTGTATGCACATACTCTTTATTGAAGCGATCTTCTTTAAAGCATATACCAGAAAACCACTGGTAGTGTTAACACTCGGAATACCATTTGGTGTGGCCACACAAAATGTTATTTAAACCTAATTCTATGTGCAAGTGTGAACTTAGGCTAACAACACACTACTTGGCATCAAACTCCATCAAGAACACTATGAAATACATCGTCCCACACCAAATGTAATGCACGACCCAACTCATCTCTTAGGGTTGCCATTATATGTCTCTGATCGGGTGCCTAAGGGTGCATGTCTATCTCTTGTAATACTTATCACCATCTACACGTATACCATGGGAAAGAGTGTTTTGAGCTAAGTGAAGGCCCAATGTGGAGAATCACATCCGAGACAACAACCACAACAACAAATAGTGCTACTGACATATTAGGTAAGTTGATTTCATTGGTACATATGAGACATCACAATGCTTTCATTCATAAGATTCACTACATGATTATACATTTGAAATCACTAAACATTTTGGAATATCATATTAAAAATTGGTTGGTATTATTCCATGTTATTCCATTTTCATACATATTACCATGTTTTTCTATTATAAAAAATTCCATTTTTAAATTCTAATTCAGGTCCATCAGATTGATTAGTCTATTATTGAAATCCATTGGTCTATCAGCCTTTGATCAATTAGTAGCTGATTGATTAGTATAGATCGAGTGAGATAGATTGATTGATCAATCTGCTTAAACTAATCGATCAAATATCATATTAATGAGTTTGTCTACAGTCTGTATTCATCAATCAATCCCTAATCATGGATCAAGACTGATTGACTTTAGACTTATGGATCAATAAAAATTTGTTATAGCTTAAAACATGGATACTTTATTCTTTGATGGATCTCTTTCTTGTTATAATTTCCAAATCAAACTCTAGGTTAAATGGAAATGGAAAAAGGATTTAAGCATCAAGAAAAGGGTTGGACCTAGAATAAATATGGCACATAGACACCTATAGTTTGATATCTATAAATTAATAATATTAGCATCATTTATCACATAAATATTTTAGAAGAGGAAGAATGGGGAGGATGATCAACCCAAAAAGAGGCCTGATGGCTAACTACAAGTCAAATACTTGAGGTCAGTTGAACAACCACAAGTCAAATACTTTTCTTGTTTATTGGTAAGATAATGAGCGGTGACCGATCTTTATGTTAGTTTCCTCGCACACCAATTAATCATGTATCAAAAACCTTAATTATATGACATGAAGCATATAAGGGGCTATAAATATTAGCAATGACAAAGGATTTGAGAAAGAATATGGAATCATCAATAGAATGAAAAACCACTACCTTCGAGGACACCCCTCAGGATATCTTCCAACATAGAAATGATCTTCAAACATAGTTTGCAATAAAGACGCAAGAATCTCAATGACCTTACAAAGCACTCCGCAATCACACGCTCAGATTGCCCATTAGACATGTCTTTTCTACCATGACCCTCTAATGAGTTCCTCGATGAAGGTGATGGATCTCCAACTAGGTAGTGGAAAGGGGTTTAGGATTGGAAGCCCTCCTCCATCTAATTATAGGATAGTGCTCAAATTTGGATCAAATTTGGATATATAAATGGATTTGACCCATTTACTTAAAATAATAATAAATTGAGCTATATAGTTCAATTCCAATGATCTCAAACCTGTTGGAAAGATCTTGATGAGCTCTATCAAATCTTTGGTCACTTGAATCATTTAGATTTACGAATCTTCTAGTTATCAAATGAGGGTTTTATAGTTGATACGGTACATACTTTTACTAGAAATTAATAGGAAAACATTTCCTTTAATGTGTATCCACACCACAGATCTACAAGAGAGTTATCTCCATAAGATACTTTATACATGTTTTTTCTATTGATGAACAATGGTAAAGTAGAATACTACGAAGAGGATTCATAAAAAGTTTATAGGGGCAGGACCAGGATTTTATCATGTAGGAGCCAAGTTTACATCTATTATGTAATAAAGTGATATGTTTAAGATAAAGTAACTATATTCCACTGATATTTTTAAATTTTTAGAAACTAGTTAAATTACATGTAAATCTATTCTTAATGTTATATTATTAAATAAATTATTGTTTTTTATTATGGTTTCTAAATTTTGGTAAACCTAATAATTTAGATCTATTCAAATCCATCACTATACTAAATTATCTAGCAGAAAAGTTCGAAAAATCATAATTAAATGGAGGTAACAAAACTTATTTCATCCAAAAAGAGGATTAGAAATAATGGAAGAAATAATGGTGATCTAATCTCATGTAAATTAAATCATACTAATAATTTTAATATTAGAATTATCATATTCGATTTTTTAGAATTAAAATTTATGCAGGAGGGAGATTTGAACCTTGATACCCACTAAGGTAGGCAATTTATCCTAGCACCAAACAGCTAATAGATTCATATAACTAAATTTTAAAGATATGTATTTAAAACAAGAAGAGTCCATAGTAAACACTAAGAACAATGCACAAAGGAAATATAAGAATCAAGGAAGGGCCATGCCACCCCTCCCCCATTGCGAGTTGGTTTTTCCCTTGAATATGTAGAAACTTTGGAAGATATGCAGATTTTTAGAGTGAAGTATGATGAATATAAAACAAAGATATAAAGCTAGATTATTTGTGAAAGGATTCAATTTAAAGAAAGGTGTTGAAGTTGATGAAATATTTACACTCATGGTTCGAATGCCATCCATTAGAGTATTCTCATTTTGGTATTTAGTGATGAATCTCCACTTCATCGTCTTTATTCATTCATTTTGACTTAAAATTCTTTACAAAACAACTGTAAATATCATTAATTCCTACTTTTTAATAATATCATATTATCTATAAATAGTGTATATTTATCATCATTTTAAACCTAAATAAATAAAGGAAAAATAAAGAAATAATAAGATTGTATATATGTAATAAATGCAGGTTGATCGTGACCCCAAGAGTAGGTCAGGATTTAACCTAATTGGCAATGAATAAAGTAGGGGGAGATATGGTAATTAATTTATTAAAAATTTAGAAAACAAAGCTCAGTTGTGTAAATTCATCATTGTACATATTGTATATAACTTGTACTATTTTATTTATCATAAAAACAAACTCAAATAAAAATATTTTCTTCTTGGAACTTGTACATAAAATAATTTTTAAATATTAAAAATAATTACAAGAAGAAACCTGGTACAGAATAGGAGAAACAACACTCTAAAAAAGTCATAAAGCCAATATTGACAGATCAACATCTACTTCATAAAAATCAAAATAAACCAAACTCATTTTCATTGTGTTAAAAATTAAATAATCTTTAAAATGAAAGTAGTTTCATAAAAATCAAAGTTAAGATGTGAAAGTCAGTTTTTTGGAGTTGTTGTTGTACGCAATGTCTATATTGTACCTATTGTTTATATTTATTTATATATTACTTTGTATTTTTGGATATATTGTATTTTTATTAATTTGTACATATTTTATATTATTTATCTAAAATATAAATAAAATAAAAAATTTGAAAATAAATAAAAATAAAATAGGTATAATTCTAATATAGATATAATGTATCTATATTGTACATAATTCTATTTAATTAACCTATTGAATTAATTCACAAAAATAATATAAAAATATGTTTAAAATTCTTAAATTATTCTGTAAAACATAAAATAAAGAATTTATTTGTAAAAATAAAGTAATTAAATTATGTGTCTTGTATATATAGGTATTGTATACCTATGAATAAAAGTTTATAAATATATTAACCTACTTAATTAAGTTATCTAATTTATTAAAAATCACCCAAAATTAACTTATTTATTTATTAGAATTGTTTATTTTGAAAATTTTTATTTAAAACATTCTTCTATTTATTTTTTATTTAAGTTCATTTATTTAATTTATTTTTTCATGTAGTGTTTGTCCATACTCGGATCCTACATTATGATTGGTTGGACCCGGGTCCATTGACCCAGGTCAACTCATCCTCTTCTTCCCATTTGCCCGAATATGACCAGGCTACCCTTCTTCCATGATTTTTCTTGCATGATTCTTCTTCATTTTCTCTTGATTTCTTCTACATTCGATTACCCAAATAATTGGCCTTCTCACCTGAATAATTTTCATTCCATATTTTCCTCGGTTTGCCCAGCTTGCATTTTTGAAATTCACCCCTTGATCACATATATAAATAATGGTCCAGGTTTCCCTTCAATCTTTGATCCGTTTTCTCTGATTTCTCCTCGAGTTTGAGCCCTGTGAGGTTAGATTGTGACAGAAACTGTCTCCAGCATGTAAAACCACGAGACAATTGTTCACTGATGCGACCCACCAAGCTTTCGGAGATGCTTCGACAAGCTCAGCTTCTCCTCCGCCACTGGATCGAGATCGTGACCTCCCATTTCCATAGTAGAGTACCATAGGTTTATTTTCTTTTAGTTTTGCAGGTTAATTCACCACATTTCCATCTATTTTTTCAAAATAATAGACTTTAGCTTCGATGTTGATCATCTTGATTGGAGGTTATTTCACGTGTTTTCTCTTCGATGTGATCATCTCACGTCATCATGCACATTCTCTACATTTCCCACATAATCTGATCAATAAGACATGCTTCATATCTAAAGCTTCAATCTCAATCCTTCATATCACCAGAGATTGACCCACTCCCCTCCATTTTCCTTCATTTTTGTTCAATAACGAAGGTCGAAGCTCTGTCTTCGAGCTACGATTCATTTGGAGGGAACATGAACATGATATGGAGCTGGACACATCATCTAGAGGTCCATTTACAATCATATAGGAGCTCGAACCCTAGGTAACTGATCAAAGGGACCTGAACCCGATTTCTACCTTGGAGTGATGCACAATCACATAGGGCTCATTCTTGAGCTATAAGAGCCTGGTTTTTCTCCATATTGAGAATATCGAGGTAATTCAACTTCATAAAGGGTACACCTTCATCCACGTTTTTCCAAGTAGATTCAGAGGCGCCGGATCAAGAATAAGCTCGTCCAGACCATATTGTAATTGTCGATTCATCCCCAATTCATATGCACATGTTTAGATCTCAAGTAGCACATTATAATTGCCCACTGCTTATGTGCCTTGCATGCGATCGTGGTGATTTTATGATCTTACCCTCTGCAATTGATTTATTTGTAAATAATTCCAGTTGTAAAACGTGTCAGAACATGGTTACTTGAGCACTTGCATGTTTGTTTTTTATGGTTTTGATATTTAATCTTTAGTCTTTCTAAATTAGGCATACGTGCATCAACACACATTTTCTTGACAAAAATGCAATAAATCATATGAGCTTTTGTGTTACTATTTGATCATGAGTTTTAAATAATTACAAATAAGTCCATATTAACTTGATTCACATGCTGAAACACGTGAAGTTTTGCTCATGTCACCTTTAATTATTATATTTGTCATTAATCTGGTGCATAAACATTAAATAATTACATTTAGGTCCTTTTTGTTGATTGATTTATTTGTCTTTAATTATTCTTAATAAATATTTTAAAACCTCTAAAAATCCCTTAAAATTACGTTAAGCTCCTGATTAAGCATTTTGTCATCAATAATTTTAGTTTTGAAAATTTGCATTATTTGTATTTTTAAAAAACCAAAAACATCTATTATTTTACTTGTCTCACTTTAAACATTCATAAAAATTTGAAAAACCTTTTAAAAATTCCAAAAATATTATTAAAATTTTCTTTTATGTTGTTGTATAATCTATATAAATTTCATTCAAAATTACTCTCAAAAAACCTTTAAAATTGAAGAATATAGAAAACCTATAAAACTCATATAAAATCATAGAAAAATAAAAAATACGAAATTGGCTTGTTTAAAAGTTTGAAAATTTTGCTTTTGTTTGAACTTTACTTCCAGTTTATTTGATTTTTTATATTTCAAAATTACAAAAATAGTAGCTTAAATTTACTTTATTCATTATTTGATATTTTAAATCATTAAAAATCCTTAACAAAATCTAAAAATTACACAAAAAATACAAAATAGTAAAAAAATATATAAAAACATAAAAGGTTTTCTATTTAACATTTTAACTATTTTTATTATTTTTGAAAAATCCTAAAAAGATCCTTCATTTCTTTTTGTGTGTGTATATATTATTTATTGATTTTCTTTGAAAAATTAAAAAGATAAAAATTTGCAAAACTAAAAATCATGAAAATTTTGAAAATAAAAAATTATAAAAAAATAAAATATTAAAAATCCATAAAAATATAAAAAATTAGAAGACATAAAAAAAGAAAAAGAAAAGAAAAATAATTCTTGTTTTTAATAAGCGATAATTAATTTTACCTTCGATTATTTTAGCATCCCTAAGTTCGATACTGATTTTGGTATACATGTTAGATAAATAGCACTTGTTTTGTTTTCTTTCTTGTAGAATAATAATTTTTGTTTGAGACAGATTTGGGTTATGACAACACATACATGGTTATATATTCATCTCACTTGTTCCCTCTATTTCTTCATCGAAACTAAATAAATTAAATCTTTGAGACCGCTTTTCAACAACTAGTCAAAACTTACAGATTGAGTAGATGGGTATGAAGACCACCTTTTTTCATGATGATCTTAAGGAAGAAATTTATATAATAGAAGTAAAGAGATTTATGGTCAAAGGAGAAGAATAATGTATATGTAGGTTGAGCGAAAGCATGTACATGCGAAAGAATGCTCCAAGGTGATGGTATAAGAAACTTGAGTTTTTATGGAACAACATGGATACATAAACACTACTTTATATCACTATGTTTGCATTAAAAAAATATCATGTGATGATTTTGTCATTTTGTTTATTTATGTTGATGGAATGCACATTGTTGAGAGTAATACCTCGAGAATTGTATGGTAGAAGAAGTAATTGATAAAATCATCTATACGAAGGACTTAGGATTTACAAATTAAATTTTATGTAAGAAAATTACCAGTGATAGAAAATAAAAAAAAATGGTTATCTTGAGAGAAGTACATTAGGAGAGGACTTCATAGGCATAACATGGAGAAAGACCAAACCACGAATACACCACTTAGAACATACTTCATGTTAAGCACTAAGTACCATTTTAGGATAGAAAACAAACATAAGGATATGGAGATAATGCCTTTTGCCCCAACCACAAGTACTTTAACATATTTTATGGCATGTACTAGAGCCTATATTTCTCATTCCATTGGAGTTGTTAGTAGGTGTATCTCAAATATAGGAAAGGAACGTAGGAAAGTTAAATGTATTCTGAAATATCTTTGTGACACTATCAAGACATGTCTTTATTTTAGAGTAAAGAATGATTTTTTTAAGCTACACGGACTCTGAAATGGTTGGTGATATCGATGGTAGATGGTTTGTATATAGCTATTTGATAACAGATGTAGGCGGTGCCATTTCATGTAGCTTGCAAAAGTGTCATTGTTTACTATATAAGAAAAATCTGTTGTTGATATAGAAACACAAAAAAACTTGTATATGAAATGGTTCGTGTATGAACTTAATTTTGTTAGACATAGGTATATATTTCATTGTAATAGCTGGAACATTATTCACCTAGGCAAGAACTCTATCTCAATGTAATGTCAAAACACATTGATGTCATGTGTCATTGGATTAGGGGATGCTCTAAAGTCCAAGTAATTTGCACTTAATAAGATCTACACAGATGAGAATGATGTTGATAGGATGACAAAGTCTATATTGTTTGGTAAAATTGAGAGATCCTTCTTCTTCACAAGTTTGGCGCAATTCCCTTATTATTGGTAAAGGGGGACAATTATCATGCAAGTACCTGTATGTGGGAACTTATCCAATTTGAATCATAAATAATTCTTTTGAACAATCAAAAATTGACATCATCAACTTAATTGATTTGCAATTCAAGATTTATTCACATCCACCATGATTCCTTGATTTTCTCTTTGATTGATTTATGAGATTACCCTAATTCATATGAGAGATTTTTTAATGTATGCACACAACTCTTCGTGAATTATAATCAAGAGGAAGGGATGTATACCGACACAAAAGCATACAAGTTCTCTTAGCACAAAAAATCAGAGAGAGAGAGAGAGGTAGAGAAGATAGAAGGTTTGTAGATACTGCAGCAAAGTTTGGAGGGAAGAGATCCTCGTAGTTATATTTTATGATATTTTATCCTACCATTTGGAAGAAAAGTTATCGGCTTGGTGATATTTCACCTCTTTATTTTTATCTATTGCTAGGTGATTTATAGCACCTTATCGAGGATCGACTTTGTGTATGCTCCTCGAGAGAGAGAGTGATTTGATTATACTGCTTTGTTTTGAATTCTAGTAAGCCTTGTTATTTTTAACCTTGATGTTGATATTGATGTTTTCCGCATTAAAATATTTGTGTGCATTTGTGATTGATTTTTTTGGGGAAGGATTTTAACTGTCTATAGTTGGATTTGAATTTGATATGTAGGATCCATTTGTCAACTTTGTGTTTTTCCTTACCATTGAAAGTTATATTGGAAATTTATTTCCATCACAATATCCAAGAAATAAGATTCATTCTTATAAGTTTAACGTCAAAAATATCATAACGAGTATTAAGTTCTCAATTACTACAAGTTAATTTTTCTGAACTCATACATGTAGTTCCAGCTTTAACATTCTTGAGTAAATCATGTGAAGCCCGATACATTTGGCTATTTTTTCCAACAAATGAAGTCCAATACCATGCCATGCTTATTAGAAGTTCTATGGATGGACAATGATACCTTTCACATTTAAATTTATTGCAATTCCATTTGAGGTTGATACAATATTTTTCAAGATTGTGTTATCTCAAATATTCTGTAGGACTTTCAGTAGTTGGTACTTCAGTTTTAAATTCTCCTTATGTTTTTATAATTCGGTAATGCTTTGTCAAGATTAAATGCTGATAATATCATTTGTTTCTTGAAGGAACTTTTGACAAGGCACAAATCAACAGTAGCCGAGTTCCTTAAAAGCAACTATGAGTGGGTAAGTAATTACATTATCATACATTCGAGTTTGAACAAACATAGCACAAGAATAGCTTAGTAGTAATGTTATTTCTTAGTACATGTTCCTCTTGAAATCGTCTTCTTCTTGCAGCCAATTATCAGTTCTAATTGACCACGACCTATAGGAACCATGCTATCCGCCACTTTTAAACCAGTTCGCATAGGTTTATGCACAGATCGATGCTCGATAATACATATGGGAATTATGTTCTGAATGAACATTTATTTGGCAATCATGAACATTTTTCAAATGAAAAAAAGAAATTTTGAATTGCATAGATAACTTGACAATTGAGTCTCCACAACCTAGGATGTTATCCATATTGTATCCTTGGAACTATGTTTTTATGTTATGCCTCCAGAAAAAAATTACACTGCAATAATTAAAACTGGACTGATGTTATCCTTTCGTCGTCTCAGTTCTTTGCAGAGTATAATTCGAGACTGTTGGAGCCTTCTAATTACGTAACCAGGCGCCAATCTGTCAAGGTGAAGAGCTTTAAATCACCTTTTGTTTTGTAATCAATTCCTCTATGTTCCATGATCTTGTGTTCATTTTAATTCGGTGCTTTCTAGTTGGTTTCTGAGATATCAAAAACTCATGTCATGATGTCACTGAAGGCATTGGAACAACTGGCATTATTTTTTCCACATTTGTTTTTCTTTTGATGTGGTTACTCTATATTGATATAGAATCTTATTACTTCGATCATATGATAATAAGGGGTTTTTTTTGAAATTCCATTATTTCAGCTTTTGGGGGACATTTTACTAGATCGGTCGAATTCGTCAGTCATGACAAGATATGTCAGTTCAAAGGACAATTTGAAGAACTTGATGAACCTTCTTAAGGTGTGGATTTTTTCCTCTACTGCCCATAATTATCCTTTTGCAATGTTGATCTAGCCATTTAATGACTAAGCCAAAAAAAGGGCTTCTTTTCTGCATGTGAGCTAGTTTTTAGCAGAAAGGAAAGGAGTGTAATGATATTATGATCTTCATATTCTTCAATTTATTTCCTTTTGTTTCCATACTCTGCAAAGGAGTTAGAATTCCATGTAGTCATTCCTTTTGTGTATAGATGGCTAGTTTTAGTTAACCCTATAGATGGCTAGTTTTAATTTCCGCAATTCATAATTTTTAGATATTGTAGATTAAACTGGATTAGTTTAAAATCATTATGCATGAAAATGCTGGACTCAAGATTTATTTAGCTATTTTTAGAAGGGACGTCATATTTTGCGATTATAAGAGAAGTAATTATGTTCATTTTCTCAAGAGATCCAATGAAGATCAATGCTATTATAGGTATCACGGAAAATCGACATCAAGGAGCAAACATCTTTTTCGATTCAAACACTAAAGATAGAATATTTTATGTGCATTTATGCCTTATGCTGTCTTATTATGCTCCTCTTTTCCTTTAATATCTGAAGTACCGGTAGTTTATCATCAATAACTAAATTTCTTATCTAGGAGCCGAGCACAGCGATCTTCATGCCAACATTCGATGTATTCAAGGTAGGAACAAGCTATAGATTATGTTATTCTATCATATGTATTTATCCAACCCCTCTTCATTATGGCAAAAACATTACAAGTTGAATCTTACATTGGTGTGGCAGTTATTTGTTGCCAATCAGAATAAGCCTCCTGAGATCATAGGGGTACTTGTTGCCAATAAAAGCAAGCTCCTTCGCTTGTTCGACGAATTCAAGTCAGAGAAAGGTACCTCTACGAATGCTGATTATTTGTTTTCAGATGTCGATGAACACAACTAGCTCATGACTTAATGAATCAGCTACAAGGAAAAGGAAAATGATTGATACATGTCACTAGTATGATGTTCTCTTTCACTAGTTATTATTTTGAAGAGCTGATAAATCTGATTTCATCTCGACAGCTGAAGAACAGTTCGAGACTGACAAGGCTCTGGTAGTGAATGAGATTGCATCGTTGCAACCACCAGTTGATCCTAGATAGCTCAACCATGTATGCTAATTTATTTGATGATTGGGTAGAAATCGGGTTCTGGATCCTTTGCCCAGAGCAACTCATTCGTTGTTTTTTTGAATGGGTGCAACAATGTGATGGAACGCTATGGATGTATTACTTAGTCATTTTGGCATGAGAATGGGCAGTGAATCGATACAATGTTTTATAATGTGTTATATATTGTTTTCTTTTTGGTTGATGTTTACGCTTCTACTACTGATGCTTAGTTATATTGAGAAGTATAGTGGTTGTTTAATTAATTAGCAGTACTTTATATTTATCCTAATCAGATATTGGTGCACAACAAAATTGAAGTTCTCGCCTTAGAAATGAGTGCAGCTTCTTCTATTCAGTTTTCTCAAATAAGTGATTAGAAGAGTAAAGCCTTTTTTATAGTCAAACTGAACAAAAGGTTTTGTCATCCAAGATTAATCATTTCTTGCTTGTAACTATTTTAAAATATTGTGATAGGAGACAAACAGGCAACAAGTTGCGCCGCTAGTCCTTTTGGATTGCAAAACCAATCCATCTAAACACTACATCCATAAACTTATGAACCATAACATTACTGCTTAGGATTTTTTAGACCCTCTTCAAAAGTTCAACGGCTTTTGGTGCTAGGAATTCAAAAGTATCAAAACCAAAAGCGATGAAGACATGTTGATTCTCCAAGCACGCTTTTTCGTGCTTCACCACTTTTGCTAAAGCAGCTTTGAGGGCAGCGTACCCCGCTGTAAATGTCCCACTCTACAGTCCCATCAACGGAGAAACTCCTATCAAATCTACACAGGAATGTTTCCCTCCACCCATCCAAAAATCAGAATATCAGTAGGTCTAATAGTGGATCTTCCCTCTTGTGGATCAGTTAAAAAGTTCACAGGCGCCTCTTTCTTAGCAGCAACACACCAGCAAGCCTAAGTACATCAAATAAAACATTTCTAACAAGATCGTGTCTGTATTTAAAACCTGGAAGCTCCCTGCAATGAACTACATGATCCCCAAAAGTGTCTAAGCATGCCTTATGACAAACTGTGCATCACTCATCATCTGAAAATAAAAGAATCATGAGACGATATCTGAGGATATTGCGATACTCTATTGGTGGCATGTGCAAACCAAGTCTATCAATATGAATAGCAAGGAGAAAATCATGGGCATGGTCAACTTGAAGACACCGGAAAATAGTATTTTGACTAACGGTCATATCCAATTTCACCTCTATGTCAATTATTTTGCTAAAAAAACACTCGCCAAAACGTTGTGGGTTTTTGTAGGGACAGTCCTTTCTAAAAAAGCATCTGAGGTCGAATGAGGGAATTATTCCATGAAGTTGATGAAGAGCATAATCAAGGACGGAATCCACATTGTGAATCTCACTATATCGTAAGATATGATCTTGAAGCTCCCAAGACTATGCCCTGGAGGCCACAGAGGTATATGAAGAAGCCTCAACTGCTGAAAGTATCCCCAAACCCTCAAGTCGAATAGGCAATGAAGCATCCTCCATTGGAGGTCTCCAAAAAAGGGGGTTCCACAAACAACAATGTCTTCAATAGCCTCTCATAAGCCTCTGCCAAATAATATTGATTCATCCTCCATGTACATAGATTGACAAGTCCTTAGTCCAAGTAAAAGTTTTGCTAAACTCATACATGAACGGAGTAATAGAATCTCACTCTGGGGATCACCCAATTGAGAAAGAAGATGCATCAATTTCACAGCTTTAGCAGCCCTTTCCAAAGCCAAATTTTCAATAAAAATTTTATCCATACCAATCGGCCCTCCAAACAATTTCACTCCTGAAGAAGGTCTTCCAATACCTGTTGGGAACAACCCTTTGCGGAGCTTCCTACCATCACATGTAGACCAAAAAATTTTAGTTTTATGAATATTCAAAACTAGACCCAAGTCTGGCCCACTCCGCTGGATTATACTCAGAACCTTGGACACATCATCTGTGTCCCCAATAACCATACCATCATCAAGGTACCATGCATGAAGAAATAGATTGCATTTATCCCCGATATCATATATAAGTGGATGTAATACGAGAGAAAAAAGGAGCGGCCCTAAAGGATCACCTTATTGCACTCCAACAGATGACCAGATATGTTTGTCTCGAAGATATAACCTTGCTTTATGTCCATATAAGAACTCCACCCACAAAGAGAAAGATGGACATCTTGCTCTCACCTGACGTAGTAGGGCAGACCTGTCAACTATATTGAATGCATTAGAAAATCCATTGTAAGCATGGAAAGAGAACTGTCATTAAATGAGCGTTCAACACTCGGTTGACACTGTGCAGAATAGCTTCAACTGGACCAGAAACACCCACCCCAAACTGGAAGTCATTCAGATATGTAGCCATATCTTTACTTACTCCTGCCATAGCAACTTTAGACACTAGCCGCCTCCAAATGGTACCAACTGCAATAGGACGAATGATGTTGTCTGACTTAAGCAATGGAGTAAGCGGTGCAGACACTATAAATTCTGACAAACACAAGGTACATCTCCCCCCCCCCCCCAACTATAAATTAACCACATGTGTGTTGGCATGTAAAAGATCTATGGCCACAACAGATCCCTCTCCACACATAGCATCAAGAAGATGTTGGGCCCGCAAACCGTCTCTACCACATGAAGTCCCTTTAGGAAAAGACTTGATACATCCAAAAATGGTGTCAATATCTGCAACAAGAGGAGATTTAGAAAGGGGAAACTCCGGTAGGAACGGAGGTGGATTGCAAGGATGTTTCACCTCCAACTCTCTAATGGCATCTCCATTGAAAGATGCCACACCGGATGAAGATAATCCAAGATTAGATATAAGCATACATTCATTTTACAGATGAATAGTTTTTGGTCACCTAATGTCTTTCTTCTCAAACAAAATCATCATTGGGTTGGCTAATCAAAGAGAAGTCTCTCGTTGTCGTTAGTAATCCTACTAATGGATGATGGCTCATTCATTAGTAACCCATGAGAATCCAATTTTGTTGTGACCAATCTGTAAACTTAACCCCGTAAAGCGTAATTAGCGAGTTGCCTCGTGCAGATAAATTTACAAAGGATGCAAAAATAATAACAGAATCTCATATTTAACTTTTTAAGCTATTTTTACACTTTGGGAGGAGAATATTTAGTTTATGCATGCTCACATCTTATGATGCACGAACTGTAAGTATGTAATGAAAAATCTCCTTTGGGATGCTGTTTTAATACAATATAAAACAAATGCAAATGATTAAGTTCCACTACAAATGAAAATGAATATAATTATTATATATCAACCATATTCAACTAATAGAGTTTATTAAATATCCCTTAGTATTCGTAGTTATGATAAATAACCCACCTTTAAATGACCTCCTATCTTCAAAATCTTCAAATCTTAATAATCTAATCTATTTTAATGTTATTCGTTTTGTTATCATTAATATAATCACTGAGTAATTGACAAATATAAAAATTAATTCGATAATTTCCAAACAAGATCAATTTGTTCAGAAAATATGCTACTTTGTATGAATAATATATCCATATAAACCTTTAATTGCATGTAAAAAGATATATTTATATCCACGAAAACTTATATTATCAATTAATACATTGTAAATGATGTTTCAGTTATCTAAAAATCAAAAAGTATTTTAAACATAGATTATGATAGTCTTTTAGAAATCCAATAGACAATCACGATATAACCAACCAGATCATGTTATTATTCCAAGATCGATGGATCAATCATCAATGTTTGCATAATAAAATTTTCTCTAACTGATAAATGAAACTTTACTTTAAATGATAGATCAATCTACTTTCAAAGACTACTGAATCAAAACTTTCATGTCGATCGATAAGTTTCAGTTATTGGTCTTGGTTGAACTATCATAAAAACTGATTTGATTGATCAATTAATGGTTGGACATGTAAGCACATAGCGAACCATTATGCAATAAATATTCCTGTGAATTATATCATTCCATTATATTAATAAAATATAATTAAGTTTTACATTGATAAGGTCCATGTTACGAATTGTGAAAGCAAACATGCACAAATGATAAATAAGTAAGCACGTAGACACATGGATATATAAGGTTCACCCATAAATGGGCTACATCCTTAAGACGTGGCAGTCGATTTTTACTACATGGAGAAAGAAGAATACAAGGAATAGAGAGAGGCCTAACCCTAACGAGTTTATGTACTACTCCCATGCAGAAGGACCTCGGAGTGAGATATATCTGAATACCCATACAAAAATTTTTTTGGGTGGGAGCATTGCCCCTTGCGACCCATATGGGGCTTGCACCTGCTCCCCCCTACCTTCCCCCTCCTCCTACAGGTTGGCTGATCGGGCAGCGAGACCCACGTACTCGTAGGGTATGGTGGCAGGGGAGGTCATCAAACAATTATTCAACTAGGTTCAATAGAACATACTGTTATGATTCAAGGCATATAAACAATCTCTTGCATGAAATGAATCATCTGAGAAGATTTACAAAGATTCATCGCGATGCCGCCCACCCCTCCTTGGGGATACTGCCAACTATTGACATTGAGAAAGTCCAAACAATGTTTGAACTTAGTCTTAAGAATAACCCATCTGAACATACTAGTTGGATTACCTATTGTACCAACCTTCTTCAGTTTGATCCTCTTTTTAGAATGAATGAAGTGATATCTAACATTTATGTTCTTGGTCCTGTCATGATGCACTTGATCCTTGTCTAACCATATTTTGCACTGAGACTATCACAATATACAATAGTTAAATCATGTTGTAGACCGAGATCTCCAACTAAGCCCTTCAACTAGATGTCTTCCTTTGCAGCTTTCATCAAAGTCGTATACTCTTCCTATGTGCTGGACAAATGAATTAATGGGCACAAGGTATACTCTGCCTTAGTAGTATCCAACTGATGATGGAACTCCCCAAAGTAAAGACGTAGCCTATCATCGATCTCCTTCCATCAACATCTACTGCATATATAGTCTAAATCTGAATATCCAGCAATCAAACACTCTGAATCACTTTTGTAAATAAGACAAATGTCAGATGTTCCTCCTATATAGGGACAAATTTGCTTGACTTCTTGATAAAGTTCCTTCCCTAGATTCCTCATGAAATTGCAAACAACACTCATAACATGCGATATAAGATTTTGTCTATACCATGACATACATAAGACTCCCAACTGCGCTAGCCTAGGAAACACGTGACATATCTTCCTTCATGCGAAAGAAACTGAGAGATAGAACATGCCACTTTTCCTCCCTCTCCAGTTCTTCTTCTACCTCCTAAAACCCTTCCATTTCCAGTATTACAAAGGTCAGAGTTCGAGGCTCCTTCCTCCACCAAACATCAGAGATACGCATGTCCCCCTTCCCCTTCTTGGTTTTATCTAACACCTGTAGGGGCATCGAACCCCCTTGCATCCGTTGTTCACCAACTTCACAGAGCGTCTCTAGCCATGCCCTCCATTGACCACAACAGAAGGAGCAGGTGATCCATTGGCGACTTTACCACCGACCATCCTTCGAGCTCCTCTTGCAGATCTTCGAAGGATAGCCACCACCGATCAAGGTCGGTCGAGTCTCCATTTCCCTCTCTTGCACTCGATCCACCACCCTAGTAGAGGAAGAGGAGATCCTAGATCCTCCAGGTGCCATTTGATATTCAAGATCCAATGGCTCTTGAACGAGGATCCTAGAGACGTCGATCAACATCATGGAGCCTACCTCCCACTGTCCAATCCTCACTCACCTGAACCTCCAGCCTCGAGTGAGTCGAAGACACGATAAGCTGACATGTCCTCCCTAGAAAAAGAGATTCGGTCGATCCTCAGCCTCCTCCACCAAGCCTCCTAGGTCATGTGCAGGAGGCACGTGACCTCGAAAATTGCACCAGAGCCCTCTACAGCCTCCATATTTATAAATTTACCCCTCGCCTAGGTAAATTGCATGAAAATTCCATCCAACTTTGGATAATTATAGATAAGTCCTCTCAAGGGATATTTTGAGATATAAACTATACTTTAATTGAATTTTAGTCCATGAGACTTGTTTTCATCATAACTTTGTCATTTAAAGTCTTTTTTATCTTATAATATGTTGTTTTGAAGCTCTATGAATGTTCTATGTTTTTAGACAATTTGAGGATAGATCAGAGTTTAATTGACTTGATTTTTATTGATGGATTGAAATGACAATTGCAGGTTCCTTAACAATAATTTCTGCAATTAAATTATAGTGGAGATTGATCATTTTCTACTAGGAGATTATAGAGGAGGCTTCTTTATATTTATCCCTTGATGATTAAGGATTATAAACATTCTTTGAGGAACTAATTCTGCAGAGATCTTGAAGAGTATTCTGATTTAATTTATTCCTGATCATTCCATGTCAAGATTGAATGGAATTCCTCTCTTATATTGTATTTGGATTTGATTGAACAAATATTTCTTGACTCTCATCTTAGATCTATTAATCGTTTAAAGTTTTAATCGATTATATTATTGAAGGTGGGATTATTAATCACAGATCCACCACCTGACTCCTTTTTCTCTTTCTGTTTCATTTTATTTTCTTCATTTTTTATTCCTTTTTTTCTATACTTTATTTTATGACATCTAAAACATTATTGCAATTATTTAATTACATAGATTGATTCTAAACCATGCAACTAAAAATTACCGTCCCTTTAGTTCAACTTTGGTACACTTACTAAGTAAAAATAATCTACAATATTCAAAACTCGTGGTTTTTGACGAATCATTTTCTACCTCTTAATACTACAATTTTATATAATTAAAAGAGGTAGATTTCTAATCATCAGGATCCGAATCTCCGTCGATTTCTATTCTTTTCCTCATTGACCCCTCTTCTTGGACCTCTAATTATACTGTAGGTTATTTTTAACCTAAATATGTGGAGGCCTGAGTCGGTTCATGTATATCCCTTTATATTTTAGCACGAGTTATCGCTTCATATCACTTAGTTCTACGAGAACATAGCAAAAGATAATTATAATGGGGTATAATGTACATTTTCAAAAAAAAATAACTTTTGGGGATAGGGTAAAATATCTTTTGAACTGATTTGTGTAAAAAATAGTTGTAAAATAATTTGAAAATCTATCTAACTATGTGACATTATTTTTGAAAAATATTTTAAGATGTTTTGAAAAATGGGGATATGACTTGTTTTGGAAATCATTTGTAAAATGTTTTGAAAATATATATTATGTGACATGGTTTGTAGAATAATTTCAAAAATATTTTCAAAAATGAGGATGAAAATGAGAATAACATGTGTTTTATAAATAATTCTGACTTTATTGAAAACCATAAAAAACATTGACTAAATGAGTGGGTTTAATCCCTGACACATTCACCACCACTCAAGATTTTTGGAATAAAGAAACTTTGGTTTATGAGATCATAGGATTCAAAGTTAACCGGCTTTAGTCATCATAGTTTAAGACTTAATAATTCACACTTCCCTACGTTTGAAAGATATGTGTGCTATATTCCACACTTAATCTCTACCTTAAAGAATATAACCAACACCTCACATGCACAATTGCATCGATAATGAAATAAGTTGAGGTTTTACTTGAGGAACTAGGATTTGAGATTTGAGTTTGAACATGATTTAATGATGCTTGAAGATGGGATAAAATTGATGAAGGCTTCATGAAACCTGAGTGTCGATACCTTTAGCAGGTATGGGAAAAAGGTTCTTGTACCAATCTCTTGATATTTATCTTAGTGCCAGTGTGTGATGAAATCTAAAATTGTTGATTAGTGTGCGCCAACTTGGTAAAAGCAGTAGTGCTAGTTAAAAATAAAATAAAAAGAAAAGAAAGTGAAAGAAAATCTCTCGCACTACAAAGACAAATACAATGAGCTTCCACTAAAGGCAAGCACTCCCAACCTTTCAAAGTGTCCACTTAGACCAACATGTTAGGCTTTTATGAGTCGAGATAGCACCCAAAAAGAGCTCTGCATTGTATAGTGATACAAATCTGAGTGTCGAAGGTATATTAGATACTCAAAAAAGGCATACCCCAATGCATTTCCAGGAAAACAAGTGCCGATGATTCAGCACTCTCTCAACGGATGCACTGATCAACACCAAAAATATACACGTGTTGAGTTAATAAGGCACTCGAGAGGATCCTTGTTATAATTAGAGGGAGAGAAGAAAAGACATCATCCTATACCTTCCATCAACTGGCCTTCCGCATTTACTTTCAAGTATGACAACTAAAGAGACAGGGAATTGAATGCAATAGATGATTTATTCCCTAGAGTTAGGAATTGGGTTCTTAGGAGAGTCTCTTGGACTAGGACTTTGAGTGACGTTTTGACCCGACTCTCATAAATGCAGTTTACACTTAATGTCATATCCTTATGTTATATGTATACATAGAGAGTCTAATAACTAGGGAAGTTGGATACTTTTTGACTGGAGCTTGGTTCAGCTTGGAATTTTAGATCACTGAAACAGAGGGTTCTTACTAATCCAGTCTTGAGTATCCGTATACACAGTCAAGGTTTAATCCAACTTATTCATTCTTTATTTGCTCGACGAGCATGGTAAGTATAGGTGGTGATAAACCATCATTTATCATCATAATCTTTATTTATTATCCCATTAACTTAAACAATTCTATAAAATATAAAGTTAATTAAATAACATTAACAAACTAACCTCTGTAAATTACTAACCCTAATTATTATATAAATAATCGTATTAATGTGCTTTATTTTTTGTTTTATTAATTATCAAAAATCCCATAAAATTAGATAATTGTTATACATATTTATTTTGACATTAAATACAAATTAAAATACAAAAAAAATATCAAAAGAAATTAAAGCAAGTGTTTTTAATTCCTTAAAAATAATAACAAAAATATTATTATGTATATATGACATATTTTATATTTTGGTTCAATATGAAACTTGTAGCTATTGAAGATATCTACAACGTTCGTGTTCAACACTCTCTGATTTTATGTTTTTAGCTATTTTAATTCTTATTTTTCTTTGTTTTAATCATTTCTCTTGAATTCCAGTGGGCCATGTGGCTTCACCGCATCAGCCCACATGGCGCCGTCCTGCTTCCCCACCTATGCACCCATCCAGCCTCTCATCCACTCCTGATCGATGTGATCTCCACCCTCCATTGGTGCCCCGCTCTCAGCTGCAGGATCTAATGTGATCAGGTACATCAGAGCCGCCCATATTTGCCTCCTCCTCTGCCCTTAGATGTGCATCATCCAATGTCTGAGGCACCTTCTTCCTCTTCTGCAATTGCTCCGCTCACTCGTCACTCTTCTCCAATCACCCACATTTTCCGCATTCTCCCAACCTCATCGTACGAAGGAAAATATTTTACGATGTTTTGAAAAATAGGGATATGACTTGTTTTGAAAATCATTTGTAAAGTGTTTTGAAAATATATATTATGTGACATGGTTTATAAAATGATTTCAAAAATCTTTTAAAAAATGAGAGCGAAAATGAGACTAACACGTGTTTTGTAAATAATTCTGACTTTATTAAAAATCATAAAAAACATTGACTTAATGAGTGGGCTTAAGCGTTGATACATTCACTACCACTCAAGACTTGAGGAATAAAGATACTTTGGTTTATGAAGTCTTGGGATTCGGAGACAATGTTAGTCGTTAGGGTTTAAGACATGATAATTCACACTTCCCTAAGTTTGAAAGATATGTGTGCTATATTTCATACTACATCTCTACCTTAAAGAATATAACACACACCTCACATGCACAACTAAATTTATGATGAGATAAGTTAAGGTTTCACTTGAAGAACTAGGATTTGACATTTAAGTCTTGACCCAATTTAATGATACTCGAACATGGGATAAAATCGATGAAGGCTTCATGAAACCTGAGTGTCAGCACCTTTAGCCGGTATAGGAACAAGGTTCTTGTACCAATCTTTTGATATTTACCTAAGTGCCAAATATGTTGAAATTTAAAAATTGTTGATCAGTGTGTTCCAACTTGGTAAAAGAAATAGAGCTATCCAAAAAATCAAAGAAAAATAAAAGAAAGAGAAAGAAAAGCTCTTATACAACAAAGATAAATACAATGAGCTTCCACCAAAGGCAAGTGATCCCAACCTTTCAAAGTTTCCACTTGGAACAACATATTAGGCTTTTATGAGTCAGGATAGCACCCATAAAGGGCTCTGCATCGTATACTGATACAAGTCTGAGTGTCGAAGGTATACTAGATAATCAAAAAAGATACATCTTGGTGCATTCCCAGGAAAACAAGTATATACGACTCAATACTCTCTTAACAGACACATTGATCAACACAAAAAATATACAAGCATTGAGTTAGTAAGTCACTCGAGAGGATCCTTAATCCAATGAGAGAGAGAAGAAAAGACGACATCATATGCCCTCCATCAACTAGCCATCCACACTCACTTTCAAGTTTGACAACCAAAGAGACGATGTATTGAATGCAATTGATGATTCCCTAATGTTGAGAATTGGGTTCTTATGAGGGTGTCTTGGACTAGGACTTTGAATGACGTTTCGACTCGACCATCATAAATGCAGTTCACACTTAATGTCATATCCTTATGCCATATGTACACAGAGAGAGTCTGATGAGGAAGTAGGATGACTGGATCTTGCTTTAGCTTAGAACTTTAGATCACTGAAATCGATGGTTCTTAATGAATCAAGTATTAATTATTTGCATATACACTCAAACTTTATCCAACTTATTTCATTCTTTATTTGCTCGAAGACGAGCATGGTTAGTGTAGGGTGTGATAAATCCATGAATTATCATCATATACTTTATTTATTATCCCTCTAACTTATGTTTTAATCATTTCTCTTAATTTCCAATGGGCCACATGGCTTCATCGCATCAGCCCACGTGGCCCTACCCTGCTTCTCCACCCGTGCACCCATCTAGTCTCTCATCCACTCCCGGTTGATCCGATCTCCACCCATCATTGGCATCCCTCTCTCAACCACAAGATTTGATGTGATTAGGCGCATTAGAGCTGCCCTTGCCCACCTCCTCCTCAGTCCTTGGATGCACCTCACACATATCACTCACTCCCTACCACCCACATTTTCCACATTCTCCCAACCTCATCATCTAACTATTGAGGTCCTGCATACAAGGAAATAAATAGGGAAGCCCCTTCGGCTTTACATATTTGCAAAAATACCCCTTAAGGGCATATTTGTGATGTTTGTATATATTTGTATTATGTTTTCTTTCAATTATGCCCGTGTACTCTTTCTTGAATAACTTGAGCATATGGGCTTTGTTTGCATTGATTTCAATTCCATTTGTATGCTCATTTAATTATTTTGTTAATGGCATGCTTTAATTGATGATTTTACATGTGAAACAAACCTATTTTATTTGATATATAATATGTCATGTTGCCTTGGGCTTTAATGCCATGTGCTTAAATATGGATTTATTTGATACATCAAATGATCATGAAATTGAATCTAATTGTATTGCTCATTCTATTTATTATCTAGGGGTGTGGTATAGTACATTATTTTGTTTGTATTGCATTGCATTCTATTGTCTTTAATTTAATTTGCATAAAATCCATAAAAATGTGTCTTGTTCATGCACCATGTTTTGCATTATAGTAGCCCGTGTCCTTGAGTTCGACCCTGAACTTTTCCAGGAGAAATTAGATCAAGCTACTCCTCGTGAAGCTTCTCACTCAATCTCTATTAGATCCGTCATTGGTCATATTACAACGAGCCTATTTTAGAGTAGCCGAAAATGGATTCATCACATACATCACTCGAGTATTCACTCATATTCTCACTAGAAATCTAGAAGCTAATTCTGGGTGATTCTCTCAATATTCTCTCTTCTATTCTTCGACTCATTCGATATTCTGAGAAGAAAATCCATGGTTTTCAAAAGGTTGTGAAGCAAGTTTGTTTGTTTAGCAATGCTTGATCCGCTAGCTTTCTCTCAAGTTATTCTGCATCAGTCAGAGTGCTTCTGGCAGCTTTATCTAAGTGCAATGATATTTACTATGGTTTGATATTGCTTATCCACCTGTGATATTTGTGATATAATTGTGTGTGCTATTCTTGGTGAATTATATATACAAATATACTACGGTTATTTATCTCTAAATAGCATCTATTACTTCTTGGAGATTTATTCTATGATATTTTTTTGAAATAACCCTTTCTGAATATTATCTATGTCATACATTTTGTTTCCAGTTAACATATTTCTATAGATTTTAGGTGTTTGATCCTAAGTGTGCAGAGAAAGCTCTTGGATGTGAGACCTTCAAGAAAACATGAAGAAAGTCGAAAGCTCACATGTTCTTTTTTCTTGGGCTATAATGTTTGATCTGTAGTGGTGATCGTGGTGTTTGATCTATGATTATGAAGCGTCGGCTTTGTAAATGGTGGAGATATCCGCGTAAATATCTCGGACTTTAGTGAAGTTATAAATTAGCATGGCTAATCGGAAAATCCCAAGTCAGGAAGACTTAGATCATGGTTCTTACCTAGGTGGGTTTTGTACGTAAAAATACTGTGCAAGTGTGTTGATTGGTCTACTTGAATATTTTATTTGTACTTGTTGGTCATTTCGTGAAGATCTTCAAAGACGCCTCGAACCACTATTAACCCCCCCCCCCCTCCAATCTAGTGGTGTCACGATCCACAAACTCACAAAGACAACTGGGGAAGATCATCATTGACTTGATGATTAACATAAACCATGCTCTCCTTCCATTTACAAGCATAATATGACTCTCCTCCAACAACAGAATTTCTTCACCTTCCACCATGAAAAGCTTATCAATTTCTTCATATCATTAAGTATGCTTCTTTGAGCATGTTACTCTTCCTCGTCTTTGGATTCACAGAATTTGATGGTATTAACAATGCAATATGATTAGTTATTGTGATGTAATTTAATTTTGTCTTGTTATTATCCAACATGTAATAGTATAAAACTTTGTTAGTATTCTTAAGTCTGCAATTCTATTTTCCTTTAATTTATTAAAATACTTTGCATGAATTAATAGCATTATTATTTTCTTCCCTGATACAAGTTTTTATATTAGATTCTCCTTTATTTTGCTCATCTGGAAGTCATTTTGATAATGACAAAGGTGGAGAAAAATAGAGAAAAAGAAATGGTGATATCGATATTATCTTTGCATAGGAACATGAAAGTAAACTTTGAGTGATCAGATCTAACATATTTGTTGCAAGCTTATTTCTACCCATCTTTATGATAGAGGGAGCCTTTGAAATATTTTCCAATATAATTGTCAATATCAAAAGTTGGAGATGGTTAAGTTCTCCAAATCCTATTAGGATTGTGATAGTTAATATCAATGATCCATATTACATATTTATACTATGCAAATCAATGTTTTTGAATTCGGATCGACTGGAAGGTCTGACCGATTCAACCGGTGAACTCGATCTGGACCGGTTCGATTATCTGGGTTTCATTGATTCGGTTCAAATATTCATTTTTGGATTCAACCATTAGTTCAATTTGATATATAAATTCCGGTTCAAGCATGATCAACCAATTTGAATGGGAATTTAAGTTTGATTTTTTTAAAATGTGTGCTTTTTATGGAGGTTGAAAATGATTTGTAGATTACCCTACACCACTTACTAACCAACTCTGCTGCAACCACTCATTGTTATAGACTAATTCCAATAATTATTATTCTACAATAATGCTATACACCATTTAATTTAAATATTATGTATTGCTGCATTTAGTGTCGAATATGTTAAAATATCGTATACATAATGCAGTATATTTGCGTTATGCATGCAATATTGATAACTACTTGTAAAAGTATGTATATCATATATATATATATATATATATGTATGTATGTATGTATATGTATGTATATATGTATAGATACTACATATATTATGTAATCGTCTTTACATATTTTATTTAGGGTAAATTACGATTTGGGTCCCCATCTATGGATCCGGTCTCAAAATGGGTCCCGATCTTTAAATTATAACGATTCGGGTCCCAGGACCATTTAGGAAATGGAAATTTTGGGGTTCATGACGAATATGTCCTTGTTGGAAAGGGAATGTGGGTTGGGTTCTAACTTTTAAACAAGGTCATACTCGTCATTAGCCCCAAAAAGTTCCTTACGTTAATGGCTCTAGGACCCGAATTGTTACAATTTAAAATCGGGACTCATTCTGGGATCAGACCTATAGATGGGGACCCAAATTGTAATTTACCTTTTTTTGCACATGTGTTTAAGTGGTTATTTTTGTATATTTATGTATTGACAATACATGTAGATGCAAAAGTTTATACATACAAATACATAATATTTAAGAAAAGATTTGCATGATAATACAATCAAATACAAATTTATAACTTAGCTATCTTTTTATTGTTCTTTGCATGTGTGTATTATGATTCTATCAACAATTTTGAATGATATTTAAATGTGTATTTTGCATATGGGTTTGTTTATGCTGGTTTGATCGAGCAGTTCAACCATTTTTCCGTCACCGGTTTGACTTAATCCAATTCAAAAAAAAGATGACATAATCATCTGGTTAAATTAGTTTCATTCCATGGCCTAACCCGATTCGACCTTTTTTTATAAAGATTTCGGTTCAACCTCCGATTCGGTTTAAAAACATTGATGCAAATACATTATGCAACTATGTTTATCGTGTAGGAATGGAACCCAAAGGAAAGAATGATGCAAAATATATGTCTATTCGATGCTCATATACTACATGATGTCTAAAAGACACCATAGTAAGATAGATAAATATGGGTTTTAGAAGCTATATGGAAGAAAATGATCATTGGAAGACATCTCGAAATTACATTATATTTAATATTTTCTAGGATCTATGTAAAAGAGTCAAAAACATAGTTTGTGCCTGAGAGGAGATATCCTTTCTTGAGTGTGATCAAGAAAGGGATAATACTTATACTTGTGTTTGTGCTACACCTAATTTGAAAGTAAAAAAGTATAAAGTAATGCATGTGATTCATTAGAGGAAGTGGGAAAAAGGTAGAACGAGTATCTTAAGCCCTCGTTTTTCCACAATGAGGTTTCTACTTTAAAATCCAATGTGCATTTGTAAATTAGGTTGTATTTTCTTTTTCATTGCCTTTTGGGTATCACAATTCATGCTCCTCTTCTTGTGACATTTAATCAACTTTCAATTATTATGTTAAAGTGCAGTGGCTTCTTTACTAATAATTTGATGGTGGTGATGGTACCTATCCTTGTGCCATTTTGCAAGTGAGTGGTCATGTGTTTCCTATTTGAATAGAGCTCCGATACCAATAAATGAGGATCAAATTTCACAAGAAGGGAGCTTGAATTATGTAATCACAAATAATGCAAATTTATTAAAAAAACATAATTTTCAAAAGAGACTAGGTATTTTTAGATGGAAACCCAAGAAATAAAAATCACAACTTAGAATCTTTTTTTAAGATTTTTCTTGTATTCTGTCAATAGAGATACCTATTTTTCTTTATCCTGGCTACCTTAAATTGAGTGCGGCACAAGTCCATGTATGGCTTGTACCGCTTGTTTGAACACTCTCCGAAGAGTATTTACATCTAATAAGGAAGGGATCGACACCTCGATTGCCTATAATAAAGAGTAATGAAACGCAACTATAAGAGACATGTTAATATGTGTAATCAAATTAGACACGTGATTACTGAACAACTTCCCTGAAATATGCAGAGCTGAAATACGCAGAGGATCGGAAGCGAATCGACAGTGTGCTAAAGTTTCAATCGAAAAGAGCTTAAGATGATCTAGATATTTAAAGATTGGATTCAAAATGATAGCTTCAAGAGAATTCAGATTGGAAACTACTCAAGAATGGGGGTAAAGATGAAAGTTTGAATGTGTATTAAATGTAAGGAGAGGTCCTCTCATAAAACAATCAGAAAAAAAGATTAGAACGCAATGAAGGGAGAAGTTTGGAAGCTTGTGGAATTCCCTTAAGTTTCCAAAAAAAATCAACAGTAGGATCAAATATGATTTTAGTGGCAATATCATATGGCATAAGGTCTAACTTCCTATAGAAATCCTTACTTGAAATGATAGTAATAAATAGAAAGAAATACTAACTATAGTTTCGAAGGAATATACTTTAAAGATTATTAAAACTTGGATTTGTGCCAAATGTGTGGAACAACTTTTCGAATTTCAGACACCAATTGGGTTGTCTCAAAAAAAAGAAAGGGCACGAAGGGGTCGATTGTGAAAAAAAAGAGAATTCAAAAAGAAGAGAATGGCTTATCAAAAAAAAGGGATGATGAGATTATGATTTTGTTTTTCCCCGCTTCAATTCTTCTCCCAACTCGGTTGACGTAATATCTTCCAATAAGTATGGACAAAGGAGGAGTAGTGTGTAGAACTTTCAGATTCAAACTCTACCGACTAGAGACTCTTCATGTTCGAGTAACCCAATTTTTTCAAAGTTCTTTGACAAGGAGAATCATTCCGTTCCAATGACTTTGACTAATATATAGCATAAGTTTTCCAACTAATCTTATTCTTGCTTCATTGAGTCTGACAAATGAAAAGAACAAATTCTCCGACGAGGAGACTCATTCCAATTCAAGTGACTCTACACAGTACACAACGTACGTCATCTGACGAGGAGATGCATTCCAGTTTAGGTGACTTGTACGATATAGAGCACACGTTCTCCAATGAGAAGACTCAGTTCAGATTCGTGACTCTGACAGACGCAGTAAAGAGCACATTCTCCGACGAGGAGACTCATTCCACTTCAACCCTTCGATTCCTCCTCACCAGCACAACATGAGAAGCAACATTCTTACTCAGCAACTAGCAGAGTAGTGTATATTATCCGCAGTGTCTTGTATTGTGTCTGTGAATGCGTTCTTCCTATTTGTCCAAGTTGAGCATTGCATACTCCAACTTGAGAGAGGGTTTAGAATATGTGTCCATAGGTGCGTAATCGGATCTCTCCAAGGTCCAATTATCATATGCACCTATGTTAGTCCCATATCGTATATTAATAGGACTTGATCATTATGATGGTACTATACAAGAAGCTCCACACCACATGTATTCATAGAAGGAGAGACATAATAGATAAATCAATCCTTTGAAGCATTCTTTCGTAGTTTCATCTCACTCCTTATAGTGTAGGATTCCACATAAAATTCCAGTATTCTTCACGTTTTTTATCTCTTATTATGCTTGCGCATTGTTGCTTTCCAGAATAAAATTGCAGAGGATGCGATATTTTTTTCATGTAAGCTTGATTTGGTGCAGTGGTTGATGGCCTGCGATATATTTGACTTGTTGCTACTTTGTGATCCCTGCAATGAAGCATGCCCCCAACATATGTACACATCTATACGATGAAACATAAGCACCATGATCAAGATGAAATGCAGACATTGATATCAAAGACACGAGGGAAACAGTCTGCACAATCCAGGAGTAAAACCTGGATACTGTTGACAACTTGCAAGAGCCAAATGATTTTATTCTGACATTGTTATTTTCTTTTTTATCTTTGCATGCATAGCTTTTTCTTTCATGGGACCAATGTGGCATTTAAATAAGAACATATCTTAACCATCATAAAGGGCATTTCCCTTTGTCTGGATGAAAACCCTAATGGGATTGATCAGGTTACCTCCAATCCAAACAACCTTTATCTCGAAGATACAAAGGAATTTTTGGATTTTAACCAATTTTCAGGATGAAATATGATAACTGAAGAACTACATGCTGTCGATACATACTTGCATCGTGTTGAAATAGGTAGTGTGAACGAAGGATCATTTGCGGTCGTTGTTTAGAGAATGATGGATATCTATACAGGATAGTTGTGGAATAAAAAAGGGAAGTAAATTTCCATAGATAAGAACACAAGATATGGGGGAGAAACCCCAGATTATCTTTTTTTTCTTCCCCAAAGGAACAGATGTTGCATGCCTCCTCAAATTCCTCTTCTGATAAGGACAGGTAGGCAGGAAAATTCAAGAATGTTTCTGCAAGTCCTATTTCTTTTTCAGTCATTCCCTTTAACAGACAGTAGCGCACTGATTAGAGTCATCCGTTTACGGGCATGTATCCATTATTTACTTTGTGAACAAACATTAAATACACCAGAAAAGTAGGCAAATTATGTGAGGAAACCTACTGCAAAATAATATAGCTTAGGGTCTCCTGTATCATCCTGAGAAAAATCCTATCACAAGAACATGAAAGAAAAGACGAGAATTTTTATTTTGAATTAACCGAACGATCTTCAGATGCATGTCCTAACAGCAAGTTAACCAATGAAGATCCTAGGAACAAATCGCTAGACAAGAACTCTGTCCACCTAATGGTGAGGGATTATCACAGGTTGCTTTTACTAGCTAGAGTTTAACTTCTGCACAAATACAACTGGCAGCGAGCACCGAAATCTGGAAGGCAATCAGAAGTATAGCCCCCACTAACCCATGTGGTTGGCATAGTCCATAGATAATCAGACTACAATCATGTCAATAATGGGCGCGGATCAATCTGCGATACCTTTACCTGTACGGAGAGGCATTTGTCATGGCACCTGATCCAGGAAACGTACTTACTGGGTTTTGGGTCTTGAAGGAGCTACCTTCGCGGGTGTGGAATGCTCGGACTGAGAGAAGAATATGAAGATGTACATGATTCCAGTTACCAGTAGCAATCCCCCGGCCGAAAACGCGACGCCTTTCCACGTTGACAAGATAGAAGACCACTTGAAGAGATTGAAGACGGAGTAAAGCAGGAGAGAAGACCAAGCTGTGACTACCTGGGAATTTGGTTTTTTGGTGATGTAAGAACAGTTATTTCTTTTCATTGTGAAAAACTTCGTCACATTGAACAAGTACACTGTGATAGGCATCATTTACCACCAAGGATTTTACAGGCCGACCGAGTGGCTTGTAATCACCGCCAAAACTATTCTCCGTAAGATGTTTGTCTAATAAAGAATCCTGCAAGTGGACAAGCAGGAATAAGATGTCGTTACTAAAGTGGAAATGATGAATGTCTTCCGTAGTAAGAGATTTGCCATGCCTTTGAAATAAATGCATCTCTACACCACTGAGCCACCCCTTCATCAGTTTCTGGCAAATCCTTCATATTATGTCGCTTCATATGAATGTGTACCTGCACAACAGTAGGATAAGAGAGCGCAATTTAGAACGAAAAAGATTAAAAAAAACTTCACCATTACATGACGGGTCATACCTCGTTTCACAAACTAAAGCATATATTTCAAGGACAGCGGAATTAAAAGAACGAAATAAAGACGGCATTATGAGGACAGCCCAGTAGAAATGAACAAGGTTCAACAGCTCCACCAAGTGCAAGCTTGCAGAGTTCAGTTAACTTGTTTTCTTGAATCCTTGCAAATGACATTATCTAATCCTAATTCCTTAAATTAAGTCAACAACTTGATTGATCTAATCCAGCTTACAGAGGTCAGAATGTGACTGTATGGATTGGCAAAACTGATAATGGGATCCAATAGTGTCCCAATCAATATATTATAAACATTCCCCATGGATTCTCAGTCACCGGTCAATTACTGTGACCCCCCTTCTGCTAAAAAAAAGCCGACTACTGCTTCAATTTTAGCCTCATTTGAAAGGCCACAACACATCATGTGTTGAGAATTTTTATGTTGTGTTACTCTTTTACAACTTGTTTATTTCTCAATCCTTATTATGCAATTTACTCATTAAAGTTTCTCTCTTCTATATAACCTTTGAGGTCTATGAATAAACAACGAAGTATTTTGAACAACATGATATCAGGACGGCGATCTTATACCGGAGCCCTGAGCCACATCTCTCAGCCCTACCTCCAGCCTCGCCTCACCCATCGTGCCTCTATTTGGCAGCGCAGCCGCTGCCCGCCACTGCTGCTCTAGCGGCAACCCTGCCGCCCGCTGCAGCCCCAGCAGCAGTTCCACCGGCAGCTGCTGCCCTAATGGCAGCCTTGGCTAAGCTGCTGTCCCCAGCAGGATGGCACTGCCGGTTCCGCCCAGCGGCCCTGTGTTATAGTTTTTGGTCTGATTTCACCTTTTTGGTCTGATTTCACCCTTTTTCAGACCAAAATCAGACCACTTTTGCCATATTTTTCTAGGGTTGGTTGTGGTATGAATCTACACCCGCAACCACACCTCTTCATCTCCATGTAGACACTCCAAGATCTGTATACGGTCCCAGTTATCCATCCACAATGTCAAATAGCAGAGTTGATACCCCATCCACGGGTGTCTTCAATGGTCCGGCACCTATTGTCAAGATGGATGGCACAAACTACGAGTTGTGGACGATGCAGTTCATGAATCTACTGCAAAGTCATGGTAAGAAGCATATTCTGACACAGGATGAGCCAGTGGACAAGACTGGGACCAATGCCTCATGGGAGGCGGACGATGTGTATGCGAATGTATAGCTATTTGGTATTGTCTCTATTGAGATAACCAATTATAGCTTAAGTCAGCCCACAACAAAGGCAATGTGGGACATCCTCGTAGGTATACTCTCAAGTGCAGAATGAGTCGAAGATATTACAAGTCCATCATGATATCTTCAAAACCAAATAGGATGATTGTCCTCTTCACGTCATTTACACATATTTGAGCAACTCCATAGCTACATACCTCTGACGGTCTCACCAGATCAGCATAAGGCTTATAGAGATTTTGTCATGATCCGGGTATTTCTAACTACCCTTAACCCGGAATATGTCTCAGCTCGCTCTCAGCTTCTCACAGATGCTACCATACCGCCTATGAAGGAGGCATATCGTTGATTGAGCAGACCGAGCATACTCTTTCCTCAATCTTCTTAGACGATGTCGATTGTGATGGCTTCACGAGGTAGAGGTGGCTCGCCTTAATTTAGAGGAAGGGGCACAAGCAACAGAGGCGGCGCACACCCGTGTCCACCATGTTCGTATTGTCACTAATCATACCATTCAGAGGACACGTGTTATTCTAAGCACAGCTTCCCACCATCCGTACGTGTTGCTGAGCAGGTACAACATGCTCAAGACCCTACTAATCATCGTTATGATGACTTCGTTGCCCATTTGAGAGAGATCATGGCCATCATTCGTCAGATCTTCTATTCATGGTCCATCTGATATTGTCGCTTCTGCCTCCACTAGTATTTCATGTATTACTCAGCCATTTACTGATCGCTCTAGAAGTTTCTAGTGTGAACCATATCAACTTAGAAAGCATCACCGACCCAGCTTTCCATGTCGTCAAGATCGTAGTAGTCAGTCTTTTTGAGTTATTTCATCTTGATATGTAGGGTCTGATTCGTGTGCCTGATTATCAGGGAGTCAGGGATACATGTACTATTTGGTTTGTGTTGATGATTTTTTGAGACTGTCTTGGGTATTTCTGTGAAAGCATAAGTCTAAGGCTAGTACATTGATTCAGATATTTGTGATTGAAATAAAGAATATTTTCTCTGCCTCTATAAAATATATTCGTTCTGATAATGCTCTTGAGTTCTGTATTACACAACTGTCTCATTTTTCAGCTCGTGTCGTATTATCCATCAGACTTCATGCACATATGCTTCTGAACAGAATGGTATTGTTGAATGCAAACTTCGTCATCTTCTGGATTTCACCATGACTCTCCTCATACAGAGTCGATCTCCTCATTCATTATGAGGTGATGTTGTGATGACAGCATGTTATCTTATAAATTGTATGCCCTCTACCATTTTGGGTGAAAAGGCACCCTAACTCCTCGAGCTTCCAAAGGACATTTTCTCTCTTATGCCGTGAGTATTTGGTTGCATAGCATTTGTCCATCTCTTACATCCTGGTCGTGAAAGCTTGATCCTTGAGCTGTCAAATGCACAGACGTGATGATGATGATGTATGAGACAATCAATGTGGTGGTAAGGACATTCCATCAAGAGGATGAGGTATTACTGAGTAACGGTCATGGAAGATACTATGACCATCACCATCAAAAATTCCGGTCTCACTCTGGGATTGACAGCACTCCGTATCACCACCATATTATTGGCTACTATAACATCTTTCACCACTGTAATCATAACCATAGCCATAAGATGGAGGAGTCTGAGGAGGAACATGTAAGTACTTGGGAAACATGTCATATTATTTTTTTCTTCATGTTCGTGGAGAAAGATGAGAGAATAACTTGTTTATTCCATAAGCTCTAGTGCTTCTTATGTAGCATGAAACCCTAAGGAGCATAATTACAATGATACCTTCGAGGGGTTACAAAATTGAATAAAATAAAATGACTAACAATAATTCCAACACTCTCCCTCAAGTTGGAGCATATCTGTCGATCATGCCCAACTTGGAATAAGCTCGGAAGCACATCTAGTGGGTAGTGCCTTTGTGAGGATGTTTGCAAGCTAAACATCAGTGGATACGTATGTGGGGTGCAAATCTTCCCTGACGTACAACATCACGTATGAAATGGCAGTTAACTTCAATGTTCTTGGTTCTTTCATGAAAAATTGGATTGGTGGCAATATATGTGGCAGATTTATCGTCATAATGGAAATGAACCGGGGTAGTTGCAACCTACATGAATTCCAATTTTTTTCAAGAAAGATATTAGGCAAGTAATCCTACATGTGGTCTGAGCCATTGCCCCATATTCCACTTCAGCACTTGACCTAGATACAATAGTTTGCTTTTTGTTATGCCAGGTAACAAGATTTTATCCAGCAAACATAATATATCTGGTGGTGGATCATCTGTCTTCCAGAGAGCTAGCATAGTCTGCATCAGCATAAGCACTAATGTTAGTGTGGCCATTTGCTATGTAGGAAAGACAATATCTAGGACATCCATTCATATAAAGGAGTATCATTAGAATTTCCTGCTAATGATTGTAGCACGATCTATCTGTGTATTGGCTTACTCTAAAAACTGTGTATTGGCTTACTCTAAAGACAACATATGATATATCAGACCTAATGACAGTGAGGTAAATAGTTTACCTACTAGGCTGCTGTATCGAGTAGGATCTCAAACGCAGGATCTGGAGAAGTAGCATGCTTCCAAGCCTCTGTTGGGATGCAGATGGTTTGCATCCAAGCATACACCCCTCTGTAAGAATGTCCATGCAATATTTTATCTATGACAAACGTAGCCCTTATGTTATGCAGGTAGCCTCTATACCCAGGAAGTAGCATACATGATCAAGGTCCTTGGTGACAAACACCTTCTGGAGGAGGGCCTTAGTCTCTGCAAGTCATGCTTTATCATCACTGGTTATCACCATGTTGCCAACATAGATGGTCAATATCACAGACCGAATGACCCATCGTCTCACAAACACTGAGTAATCTAATGTCATCCTCTGGAACCCAAGAGAGACAAACTCAGTAGTGACTATGTCAAACCAAGCTCATGGACTTTGCTTCAGGTCATAGATAGCCTTGCGAAGTCGATATACACACTCACTCTCGACTGAATGCATGGGTGGTTGCATCATATAAACCGCTTCCTTAAGATCACGGTAGAGAAAGGTAACTTTCACATTAAGTTGGAATATAGGCCAATTGTTGTTGACTGCAACAGACAGGATAGCGTGAACAGAGCCCAATCAGACCATCGGCGAGAAAGTCTCAAAATATTCCACACCATATGCATGAATGAAGCCTTCGCCACCAGTCGTGCTTTCAATCTGTCAATTGTGCCATCAGGAGACTGTTTAACCGTAAAGGTCCATCTACGTGCAACTAATTTCACCCCATATAGACAAGGCACTAGATCTCATGTCTCTTTGGATGTAAAAGCATCCACCTCCTCCTCATCCATGACCATCTTCCAACCATGGTCTTGCATCGCGTCATTATGATCACGAGAATTAGTGATCACCATCATGGCATCTGTAAATCAGATATCACTACTATCAAAACTGTTAGTGGAAGTAAAGGAGGAGATAGAATGAAAATTACATTGCCTATTAGTTCACCGTAGCGCTATAGGGAGATCTGGCGGAGCATCCAAACGAGCAGTGGGAGGGACATTCAAAGAAGGTACTTCTTCCTGCAAAAAAGGAATAGGTACTAGAACAGATTCATTATTACCAGCATTCTTTCTTTTAAAGATAATGGGCGGTGGTGGTAACCCCAAGGGTATATCACTGACAGATTTTGTGAAGAAACTAGCATATTCGAAAAAAGGTGATGCCAGAAAAGACATAGTAACGATGACCCATAGTATCATAGCATCCATACCGGTATCTAAGAATACCCTAGAAAAACACATCTGAATGCACACACAGACAGTTTATCTGCAGTACGAAAATTGTGAATAATTTATGCACACAAAATTTTATAGAGGTAAGGCAAAAGGTATCTCATCAGGGTAAAGTAACAAAAATAGAGTAGTTCCATGTAGGATAGACGAAGGTACCCTATTTATAAGGTGCACTGCAGTAAGAATGACATCCCCTAGTAAGTCTTACGAACCATCATGTGAGAAAAAAGAGACCTGGCAATATCAAGAAGGCGACGAAGTTTCCTCTCAACAATCCCATCTGCTAAGAGGTATAGGCACATGAAGTTTGATGACATGAGAATCAAAAATGACACCAAATCATGTTGAGTGAATTCAAGCACATTATCAATCCTCAAAATATAAAAACAAGTAGAGAATGCAGTCTTAATGAACTGAAAGAAAGATTTAACCATCTTATTAATCTCTGGTTTCTCTTTTATTAAGTAGACCCAAGAACATCTGCTATAATCATCGACAAAAATAACAAAATACTTGTGACCACCTATAGTACGGATCGAATAGGATCATCAGATGTCACTATGAACCAACGCAAAAGGAACATAACGGCGATAGGCTCAATTCTATCAAGAAAAGATATCCTGTGATGTTTCCCGACACATTCAAACGGTTTCAATGTAGAAAGTGCGGGGAACATCATGGAGAAAGCTTTAGCAGATGGATGATTAAGATGAAGATGCCACAGAAAGGGGTCAGAAGAGATCGGCACAGCACCAGCGAAGGTAGAACTTGCAGGAATATCAAGATAGTAGAGTCTACTCTTTTCGTATCCCAAAAAATCTGCATCATCTGAATGTCCTAAAATAGCAAAATAGCTTATCAAAAATCACATAACAATGTAGTTCAGTATACAGTTTATGAACCTATAGTAAGCTAGTTCAGTATACAGCTTATGAACATATAGTAAGCTCAAGGAGAAATCTGAGGCACAATGAACCCCTGTAAGATGAAGTCTGGAAGAGAACTCCATAGTCCCAACAGAGGTAACTGGTGAATGAGCCCTACTGGCCACTCTAACCGACTTCACAACAGAAGAAGGCGGAGAGGAGATCAATAAACTACCTTCTCCTGTTAGATGAGTGGATGCTCCATAGTCGATGATCCAGGAAAGAATATTAGTTGTTGCAGTATTGGCATTGTACCTGATGGAATGACTAGATTTAGTACGGGTAGCCTCACAGGATGTAGCATCAGAAAGATGTAACATCTACATCAGGCGTGAATACCCAAATGTTGAAAGTTGGACAGTCTATCTAATAGTGTCTTGTGTACATGCATGTCGTAGTGCTGTCATAATCAGATATCATGTGAGCATGTGGTGGCATCCCAAACTTCGCCCAACACTTCTCATAAACAAGGGGGAAACACTCATAGGTGTCCACCCCAAAGATGCATTATTAAAAAGAAGAGCAGAAAAAAATACCAGTTACAAAGAGACACTCTAGCCAAGTACAATCTTAACAAACCCGACACCTGGGTACAAACATCCTCCCTATAAAACCTTTGACTCGAGAACAAAAATGCATTCCTAGCCAACCAAACGACCCAGACCACCGGAACAGGGTGAAGCAGCTCCCTCCTCGAACTATGCTTGGCCGCTACCAAGCTACCACAAAAAGACACAAGGGTCTCCGTGTTGACCCAGTCTAGTTCAGGGTCATCCCAAATAAGCGCCGACCCCTGACACGAAAAGAAAATATGCTCAATCGTCTCAATTCCCACTCCATATAGAAGGCATCTATCAGATACCATCCCGAGCAGCCTTACACAACGGTCCCGCGTCATCAGCATCTTCCTCCTGAACAACCATAAGAAAAAGCCAATCCTCTTGGGAAGGCCCAGCCCCCAAAAGAAACCGCAGTCTCTCGCCAGCTCGGTCGAAAGAGAGGGTGGGGGCTTGCATATTGCCATGTACGCCTTTCTCACAGAGAAGGTACCCCCGCGCCACACCCAATGATCAACGCTCCTTGGAAGGGCCTCTGACCACCCTAAGCATGTCAAGCATCAGCAGAAACTCCTCCAAGCGTTGATCCAAAAAATTGGATCGGAACAGTGGCATCCAGTTCCCATCTAACTAGCAAGAGGCTACCCGTGTATCCGAGTCCGCCGCCAAAGCAAACAAACGCGGGTAACGATCACACAAAGCTCCCTCGTCCGTCCAGTCGTCCCTCCAAGAAACAAAGCTCACCTCGTTCCCCAATACCGACCTGAACAAAGCCCGAAAGTTGGGGACGACTGCCAAAATGCCCTTCCAAAAAGGCGAGGGCCTTAGCCCCTGGGTATCGCCCCCCGGCTCAACACCTGAAACCGCGTAAATCCGACGAATAAGAGTGGTGCAAAGATCCTCTCTGCTCCCCCATATCCTGGCCACCCACTTCAACAAGAGGGCTTCGTTCAACGCGTCGATCCGCCTGATCCCAAGCCCGCCCATGATCAGAGTCGTATTCTAACAATGAATGCAACGAATACAGCTACGACCACGACCATGATCAGAGTCGTGGCCACCTCTATAAGGACCACCACTGCAGCTAAAGTGACCTCCCCATCCTGATGAGGACATAAAAGATGTGTTCTCTACAGGTTGTGGAGGCTGAGTACGAACACTGGAATTCTCAATCTGGTGTAGATGTCCGAATATGATCGACGGACGAAAGTGAGTATGATGTGAGGAATTGTTCCTTCATATTATGGTATCGGAGATGCAGACTAACAAGAAACATGTAGACTTGCCATTCATCTCTCTCTCTCTCTCTCTGTCACATGTTTCATACAACAGGATGGTTGTCGTACAGTTCGGCTAGAAGACGATAATACTCCACAAGCATATAATTGCTCTGTGATGCGAACCAAATCCACATGTAGATTTCAGCCAAGGTTGCAGAAAGCGGTAGTCGGTATTCAGTCGGTGGGGTCACCTACTAAGGATTAGTCGGCAGTCGGGCGACTAGTCGGAATTAGTCGGGCATTAGTCGGTTTTGAATTTTTTATTATTTTAAATATATAAATTATTATTAATATATTAATCTATATATATACTCAATCATAAATATGCATAGATTTAGCAATTTTCAATTTTATAAGAGCTAAAAAAGAAATAATTACAGGAAAAAAGTAGCAAGTTAAGAACAAATGTTTGCTACAGGAACAAAAGTAGCTAATGTTCACTGACAGATACAACATTTTAAAATAAAAGTAATTCAAGCAAGCATGAAGCATCAAGTAAAAAGTCAGTCATCTCCATCATTGTCATCATCCAAATCAATCTCTTCTTCTTCATCATCTTCTTCATCATCATTTTCTTCTTCTTCAACTATGTCTTCAGGTAGAAATTCCTCCTCTTCTTCATTTATAGATGCAACATTTGAGCTCGAAGATGAAGCTCCCTTGCCACGTTGACTTTTTCTAAGCTCCAAATTCTCTTCTGCACCACTTGCATGAGCCACTGCTCCCCAAGTCAATCCGGAACCTGGAAAGACCTCCTCATCTTGAGCTTGTACATTGACCTCTCATGTCCATTCACGTAAATATGCACGATCACGAGAGGAAAGCGGATCTTTTCCTTTCTCAAGACGGCGTTCCATCAAGTTGGAATTGAAACGAACGTACACAAGATCGTTTAGCCTCTTTGTTTCCAACCTGCCTCTCTTCTTGGTATGAATCTGTAAGCAACATTACAAAAATTATGACTAATGACTATATCACTTACTAATTTACAACTGGTATTTCTATTAGATGGGTCACTAGAGTCTTACCGAGTCAAACGTGCTCCAATTGCGCTCACATCCAGATGATGCAGAAGTCAAGCTCAATATCTTGATGGCCATGTGTTTCAAATATGGTGTGTCATCTCCATAATTGTACCACCAATTAGCTGATTAATATAGAATGGTTAGGTCAATGAAATCAACGATAATCAAAATTAGATTAATGGAAAATAATGTCTGAAATACCTGGATCGAAATTTTCATCATTTCTCATCCTCTGTCTCACGGCTAATGGCTTCCCAAAAGCCCCACGACCATTTCTATAATCAACAAGCTCCTTTGTGGTGATAGCATCTTGTATATCCAAATCTGGATAAAATCGTTCCATGCAATCCATAAAACCTCTCTTCACCACAATATATGCATCACCACCACACTTCGTGAAAAAGAAGTATGGGTTCAAATAGTAAGCCGCTAGATGCAAAGGAGTATCAAGTCTGCCCTTGGTCTTGGAGATAATAGCATCCACAAAAAACTTGTAAGATGACTCCATGCTATTTAAAGATGCAATTATCTCTCTCTTTGCCTCTTCAAGCCCTCCATAAACAAAGCCCATGGATGGGCGGCAATCTGCATCAACCACACGCACTAGACGCACCAAAGGTGTAAAAATTTTGATTGCAAATGTGGTGTGGTTCCAAAAAGTAGCGCTGAAGACAATGGATGCTGCTTGTTCTCCCTTTTTGGTCTTGTACCATTTGCAAGCCCTCCATTCATCTGACGAAAACATCAACCTGAGCTTGTCTTTTTTTCTCTAGAATGCTTTCTAGAGTGAGAAAAGTAGTAGCAAACCTCGTTTGCCCTGGTCTAGCAATGTCTCTCTTGTTTGTAAACTTCCGCATCAAGCTCAAAGTTTTAGTGTGAGCATAAAATAAAGATTGTGAGCGTCTTCGCCTTTTAACCGCGCTCTTCACTTTTGAATCTCTGTTGATCTCCTCCAAAGCAAGATCAATAGAATGAGCAGCACAGGAAGTCCACCATATCTGAGGATATTTTGTGAGGAGCAATCTCCCTGCTGCTACATTTGCCGAATCATTATCCGCAACAACTTGAACAACATTATCCACGCCAACTTCATTTATGCACTCATCCACGAGCTGAAAGATATAGTCGGCGGTGTGTGTCTCATCAGAAGCATCAATAGACTTCAAAAATGAAGTCATCAAGGAGCAATTGACACAGAAGTTCATGATGCTCCGTCCTCGCATGTCCGTCCATGCATCAGTCATTATAGAGCACCATGTCTTCTTCCATGTAATTCGATGACATTGCAAGTCATCAGATATTTTCTTGACTGCCTTCTTCAAAAATGGACCACTTATCTCATACCTCGTAGGAGTCTTCAAGCCTGGGCCATACATCCCAATTGACTCCACCATCTGCTTGAATTGTTTCGTGGTGAATGCACTGAAAGGGATAGCCGATGTATATGCCCAATTGCATATATAGGAGACAACCCTTTCACGATGGTCCTTGGATAAAGCGTCTTTTATTCTCATCTGGCGTGTTCCTTGAACGGCGACATTCTGTTCCAAAGATTCAGAAGATCGATGTCTTTTAGCAGATCCAGCATCTCCAGCAATGCCAATATCAATCTCATCTCTCATCTCAGAAACCTCAATGGCCTTTTGACTCTTCTTTCTAGCAACATCATCCAAGTATGATATCATCATCTTCTTCGTCTCTTCGTCCACCTTAGGACATGCAGCCACATTGCCTTTACGGTGCGCAAGATGTTGCTTGAACCTAAAAACCCCTCCTTTCACCACCTTCTTGCACAACCTGCAAGTAACCGTATTCGGATCCGCACGGTTTGACGTTCATGGGAGGGGTTGCCATCTACATTGTCAGAAACTTACAAGTTAAATAAGAACACACAATTTCAACTTCAATTTCAACTTCGCATAAGAACACACAAGTTGCAAATATATCAAGTTACAACTTCACATATACAAAAAATTCAATTTTTTTGTAAGTAATAATTGTATACTACAAATAACACAATATCAAGTTACAACTTCACATAAGAACACACAATTTTGATTTGCATTTAAATAAGGACAAACAATCACAACTCATACAAGTGCATTAAAAAACAAACTAGCTAGACCACCAACACTTGCATTTAAACCAACATAAATAAACTATTCTTAAGAACCATGAACCATCCAACAAAAAAGAGCATAGTAACCTAAAAAAATTTAAAATCTAAAAACATATCATTATCAACAATGACAAAAAATGCATAATAATCTACAAATGCATAGTATAACCTAAAAACAAACTATTATCAAAAATGGTAAAAAAAATATAAAACCCTAACCGAGATGAAATCGGTTGGCGCAAGAGGGATTCCGAGTTGCAGGGAGTCGGCGACCGGATGAAGAAGGAGGCGACACCGGAGCGGTCGCCGATCGGAGGATGCTAGCCACGGTGCGCGACCGACCACGAAGGCGATGAGGGCGACTGGGGAGCTCGGGCGAATGGCTTTCGTGTTTGGACTGGAACGCTTGCGAATGCCGAAGGGTTGCGTTTTAGGTTACTGTCTGACAGTAACCTAAAACACGATGGCTTTTCGGAATCGGGCAAACGGACCGTTGTTGCAAATATCGGCCGCCTAATCGGCCGACTAGACCAACTAGTCGGCCCGATTACTCGGGCTACCCGACTACAGGCCGATTAGGCCAAATCGGTTCGGTCAGGTAGCCGCTTCGACTAATCGGGCCGACTAGTCGGTCTAGTCGGCCGATTTTTGCAAGCTTGATTTCAGCCATACATGACTTGGTCATCTACTGTAAATATGTGCACCAAATATCTCCTTGGTTGACTCCTTGAACAGGAGATTCATTGCGATGTGTGGTTCTACACTATTGGTCATCCAAATCATGACCCGATAGCTTTATGCCTGCTAGGATTCAAAATCCTTATCATCTTCCTTTAGGAGTTCTTTCGTCAAGACGGAAATCTTCCTCTGACCTTCGATGAATACCTTGAATGTCTAACCAAGCATCAAGTGCAGCGACAACACCCAGAATGAGAATTCTTGGTGTCGTAGCGAAACCCTACAAAACAGGGATTAGGTGTCATGGCGAAGCCCTAAACAGAGGATGGTGAAGACCTAGAATCAAGAGTGGAGTCCAACTGGGCTGGAGGAGACCTAGCGGGGTCCATGTGGACTGGAGGAGCCTTGGTAGGGGTTTGACAATGCCCACCAAATCTGGACGGAGGCCAAAAAGGCTTGGTGGAGGCCTAGTGGAACCGAACGGAGCCCAACGAGGCTAGGCGAAGGCCCTGTAAGACCTGAGGCAGTGCTTGAGATGGGTTGGCGGCAGCCAGGTGGCCTGGTAGGGCTTTGTAGCATTAGGCGATGCTCCAGATGGCCTAAAAGGGATGTCGGAGTGGTTGGGGGCCTCTGGTTTGGGCTGACTGCACAGTGGTGGCTCACAAGACCTTACGCAGAGCCCTAGGTGGAGAGGAGGGCCCACAAGTCTACGAGGGGGCTTGTAGTGGCAGTGGGAAGGCTAGGTCAGAACACCCGATCTAGGAACGTTACTTTGATATCATATGGAGAAAGATAATAGAATAACTTATTTACTCCATAGGCTCTAGGGCTTCTTATATAGCGTGAAACCCTAGAGAGCAAAAAGAGAAGAATTAGAATGATACCATCACGGTTACAAAATAGAAATAGCATAAAATGACACTAACAATAATTCTAGCAGGGAATATATTCATTTAGAATGTGTTTGTCAGTGATGCAGAATGGTCTTAAAGAATGAGAGAAAGAAAGAGAAGTCATGCATATGGTGCGGAATTTTGGTATAGAAGTGTGCAGATGTGCGACAGAGAGGAAGAGGGAAGGGGAGACGGAGAACTCCAAATTTTATAGTGACTCAGATATATTTTCTCTCAAGATTCCTATTAGGATTACAAACATTATTAACTCAAATAAATAAAACATATCTTGACTCCTTAAAAACTCAACCGAAATAACTTAACATCCATATTATTGTAAAGATCTCAATTAATCTCAATTTATTGAAATAAAAATGAAATTATGGACTCGATTCTGAACAAATTGAAAGCCGACAATCCTGAGCCCAATTCCTAATTTTGCAATGCATTAGTTCTTCATCACTTTGAAAAACTCACCTCCTGATGAGTAGCATGATCACGGATATGGCACAGAAAAAATTGGTTCTATAGCCACCAATCCATGGTCGAAAAATAAATTTGGCAAATAAATCGAAGCAGACATCGATGTAAATGGCCATCAAACTGTATAGGGTCCGGATTGACCAATGAATGTGGCACCCACAACGATTGTGTCATGGATTTTAAAGTGGCCATCGAATGCGTGAAATGGAAGGTCAATACAATGAGAATTGTTAGAAACTTCATTTGTCATAGGTCATTTGTATTTTAATAATGTTCTATCCCATTTTCAGCATTCCTTCTGTATTTTTTTGGGAAAGTGGGGCTGTATTTTTTTACCCCTTCATCTAAATATACCCTATCATTAAATGCCTCCCAACCTTTTGATATATTATTTTTGGAGGGAAACTGGAATATATTTTCATATGATGGCTAATGGTCACATTTTTCAGGGACTATAGTTTTCTTTGGAGTTCTTTTCTCAATCCTTGATAATGTTTGGAATCTCCAAAATCCATGGCAATGGTTGTCCTGTGGGTAAAGTGGCATAGGAACTGCCAGCTGGAGCTGTCCTTAACAACCACATGGCATCAATGCTTGAGGTCTCTACCCATACAAGCATGGAAGTGAGTTGTGACCACCTGGATGTGCAGCACTGTTGTGAGGGTTTGGAGCAATGTATCCCAATTGTTTCTGGGAGCAATAGTTAAGGGGTAGGGTCCCATCGATAGAGATTGTTGTCACTAGGCAAGGCGACGACGACCTTTTTGAAATGTGCAACTCGGTAGTGCTGACATGCACCTTGAGAATCGATACAGAGGCAGATTGCAGCCTTCACGCAAGGCTTCATGTGCATAGCAGGACGATAGAAGTTGGTCACGTTTGAGCGGAGGCAATCAGTTAGCAAACGCGACGGCGAGGATGTTGATGCCCTAGGATGAGAGAATCAGTGCAGATGAGGCACATGTGATGTTGGTGGGTGACAAAAAAGATGTTACCAGCTGCATAATAGGTTGCATCTGACACCATAGTTAGAAGGATGAGGTAGATGCCATGGTTGACAATGACAGGCATAGGAGGTAGCTTCAGTTTCATGTATATGGCAAGAGTTGATTGAGGATGTTCCACCCCTGACAAAGGTGTCGAGAAGATCTAAAGGTGATGTTGGAAATACTCTCTGGAATACGTCAGTTAGATGTAGCTTGGTCGAATGCCGTCGATGTCAAAGAGGAGACTGGGAGGCTAGTCTCTTCATCACAGAAAAATTCCCTCCTCGATCCATGAATCCAGTGTGCATTATTACTTCAAATAGGAATCAAAATAATATCCCACCTTCAACTATGGTGAATTGAATGCAAGCTGTAACCAAATTGCATGCGTCAAACTTTACTTGCCAATACTCGACAAGATCGTTGAATCGTTGTGACGAGTTAAACACCATGCTCTGAAACCTACTGATGCAAAATGAAATATCGCTGAGGGGAAGAAATTTGGGATGAGAGGAAGAAGGGAGAAATCAAAAGAGAGATAGTCGAGATACTGGAGGGTGCCATCACCTGGGGTTTGACATGCAAGCAACTTGGAGGGGTCCATTTTGCATTTCGGCCTTACAAAAAAAATAAAAATCCATTGTGATAATTCTGTCTGTTTAGAAATTTCGAGAATCAAAGGTTGATCTATGATTACATCTTAATCAATGAGGATTTATGTCCAACACATTTCATGGTGGTTGAAGACTTTCACATATCATATTTCTTCTATTCTTTCACCGTCACATCACATCATACCAAACCTTAATTTTTCAACATATTGTCAAACGCATTGCTGCTCTTTATGTATATGCTAAGAAACTATTCTAGCTTTTACCAAACAAACATGGACGCACTTTCATAAATTTATCTTCTGAGAGTTCAATTCATTCGAATAGTTGAATCAAGATCATTTGATTTTGATTATGATCTCAATTTTGATCTAATCGAAGTTCCATCATCATCACTTTCCAACTCTCTTAAAGGTTGTCCTCAGACCTGATCTCACCAAGCAACTGTTGACATTTCACCCATTTGTTGACTTATATTTTGATTTGCTTTCCTCCTGCCTCAAGTACTGGAACATCATTGGAATCAATCAATTTTGATTTGTTTTCCCATTTGTTGACATCATCATCACTTTTATCCAAATCAACAGCATGCATTCTTGAGGTTTCTAAAGGATGTGTTATTTTTCCCACGCCTCTTTCTTGCATGTTTCATTGTCAGCCTCAAGTTCTAATGCACATAAACAAAATCGTGGAGCTTATCGACGCCCAAACTTATTTCTTTTTCTCACTGGATAAGGTTAAATGAGATCCTCTCACATTCACATCATTCTGTCGGTAAGATTAGTAGCAGAGCCTTTATTGCCATTTTTCGCAAGAAATGGTATCTAACGCATACTATTCAATTGTTCAAAAGAGAACCCTCAACTTCAAATTGATTGTGTTGCTTCAAGCTTTGCAATGCTATAAAATTAGTTGCAAATCTTGTGACCCGATGATTGACTAGTTTCCCATTGCACATCCTCCTTATTAATGCCAAAAACATTGATTATAAACCGAAGTTGTGATGTATGTTTGATACTCCAATATTTTGGACAATTTTTCTCTTTTTAAAGTCCTTTAAGCTCAATACAATTACAATGTGCCGGACATGGTGTCCAAATAATTGGTAGCTTCGGGAAGATACGATAATTTCACATCTTCTTGAAACTGGTGTCACTATATATTCCCAGCCCCTTAAAGTGTTAGCAAAATATACTCCACGCAACAGCTTTAATAATGACATAATTATTGACTGCCACTCGAGTTTATTTCTCTTAGCATTTTTCAGGATTGATCAAGTTATGTGTTTGAAGCTTCAAGCAAAGAGCAAAAGACACGGCCAAAAGAGCCCCAATAAGCTTATTGTATTACTTGTTATAATATTATGTAAAGGCTCACAGATAGATAGGTCTTGTATATATGTTATTAGGCAAGACAGATTCTAACTCAAAATCAATGTTTACATATATACGCCCAAGACTAATCGTTCACTATCCTTACTCCTATTGATCACTTTTCATCCCTGGTGATTGATCACTATTCTTCATTTAATTAATCACTTTTAGTCACTGGGTAAGGATTGATCAAACACTCTCAGTGATTTGATCACTTTCAGTCCTCAGTTACGAATTGAACGATCATCCTAATCGACGCGATCGATCGCTTTTTTAAAGATGGATTTTGTGATTCATAAAGATCACTTGAATAGTCGATCAACAATCTTTGACTATATGATCACTAGCAAGAATTTTTTAGAAAAGTTTAGGACATTGATTTCATAAATGAACTACCAACAGCTCTATTAAGCCCCAGCATCTATAATCTTTTCTGTAACGTCCCGGGCTTAGGTCCCCGGTCCGTTAGCGGAGCATTACTGGCCCTGACAACCTCTTGGGATCGGGCACATACGAACCCGATTAACCACCCCCAAAATGATTAAGCCGGGTTGTTAGGTAGTAACCTCTTCACCTTTTATCCCATCCGGAAACTTCATGTTTCCACGGTGTGGGACTATGGGGTTTTACAACCTCCCCCACTTACATTCGCAACGTCCTCGTTGCGACATGGCCCATCACTTATTCCCAGTGATAGTGGCGGCTGCACGCTCCGGGTAGCCATTTCCTCCAACCTCTTTGTAGGGGCGGCTCCACCTCTCGGGTAGCCCTTTCCACTATCAGAGAGAATTTGGCTCTGATACCATTTGTAACGTCCCGGGCTTAGGTCCCAGGTCCGTTAGCGGAGCATTACTGGCCCTGACAACCTCTTGGGATCGGGCCCATACGAACCCGATTAACCACCCCCAAAATGCGTAAGCCGGGTTGTTAGGTAGTAACCTCTTCACCTTTTATCCCATCCGGAAACTTCATGTTTCCACGGTGTGGGACTATGAGGTTTTACATTTTCAATATATGGTTACTTCTTTTCTTACTCCACACAATATACCACATGCATCAACAGAGAGAAAGGCATTTACACCATAAAGCTTGAGTCACAAAAATACTTCCAGCAGCCTCCCCAAAGATATCTCGGCCATGACGCTCTGATATTATAGACGTTGATTTCTTAAATAAACTGCCAACAGCTTTATTACACCCCAACATATATAATCTTGTAAATATATGGTTTACCTCTCTTCTTATTCCACACAGTTTACCACATACATTGAGAGAGAGAAAGGCATTTACATCATAAAGCTTGAGAGTCACAAAAACACTTCCAACGACCTTTTTAAAGCTCTCAGCCATGATTGCTCTATTGCTCACTACTTTGATTCTCTACTACTTGTTAGAGAAGCTTTTCTCAAAGTGATAAATGCCACATGTTATCGGAACTCGTCGATATTTTGGTGATCATGGGTTTCAGCTTTCTTATTCCTCGTCTATTGCTATTCTAATTCACTTTGATAAATACATTGCATAATATATACACTCTGTGTGAAGATTTAAAGATAGTTCTATGTAAAATCTCTATTTTTTGGTAATGATGTACTGCGACACTTGGCATGTGATCCAAATTGTGAGAAGTCTTTGGTGTTGACCAAAATATTGTTGTAAGCATATCAACTATCAGAAAGTAAATAACTAGAACAGTAAATTGGTTAAACGACAATATAGATTAGGAATCATGTGTCTGAAAGATTAAGGCGATGGTTTTCACCCGGAGGGGTTTCCATATTAAAATATGTACTTGATTGTTGTTTTATGATTGAAAATATTTGTAAATATTTTACTTTGACCATTATATGTGATAACCACCATTTACTACCCCCCTTTAGTGGTATCATAATCCTACAGATATTCTCATTCGGTAACATAGTTCTAGTCCGTCTGACGACGTCATTAAATTCAGCGCACATAGTCGTCATGATTAACAGCACTTTTAGAGGGCAATCAACTGGAAAGCCTCCTTTGATGGTACTAAATGTGGCTTTTAAAAAAATAGAATGCAGATATTCCAAGAATCCATGAACTTCAAAGTATGGGACATTTTTTGAATCAAATACAACATCCAAAAAAGAAGGCAAACACGATACTCGCAGATAACGACGGAAAAATAGCAGCGTACAACTCCAATGTGATGAATGTCATGGTATGTGCAATCACTAAAGAAGAGTTCAATCATGTGTCAGCATGCAACATGGTTTACAAAATGTGGAATGAACTCGATATTGACTATAAATGTAAGAATAAGGTAAAGCACACTTGTATTAGTCTTTTATAAAAGTGGTAAGAATTATTTAGAATGAAATACAAAGAATCCATTCGGGAAAAGTACATAAGATTTACACATATCAGAAGTAGACTCCAAAATCTCGACATGGATGTTAAAGAATTGATGCAAGTCAAAACGTTTCTTACTGCAACAACCATCTAAGAAACAAATAATGCATATACACTGGCTATGGATAATCTGATTGGAAAGCTTCCCTTTGACAAAGCAAAAAAAATAAGAGAGAAGTAGAAAATAAACTTGAGAAGAAATACAACAACAAAAGTCATGCTCTTAAAGTTGGATCAATCTCATAGAAAGAAAAACTCAGATGAAAACGATATCGCCCTCACGACTCGAAGATTCAAGAAATTCTTTTGAATAATCAGACAAATTCAAGATGTACGGAAAGCAACGTTGCCTGGTACATCTGTAAAAGGAAGGATTACTTCAGAGAAAAAATCCCTTTAAATAGGAATAATGAAAAGTAGAATGTATCAAAGAAGAAAGAGGGAGGCCCATTCAAAAATACAGAATTTTCAAGACTGCACAAAAAAAATCCAAAGTTATGCAAGCTACATGAGGTGACACAAACTCCAGTGAAGATGAAGAGGATGAATTAGAAAATAAAGTACTTCTCAGAGTAATGGCAATTGACAACAAGGTAGAATCATTTATTTTAGCTTTAGATGAACTATTATATGCTTTCCTACATGCACTATCAAAAGGATTTAAAAGAAAATATTTTCCTAAAAGCTAAAGACAAACTCAATACAACAGCACGAAATCGAAATTAGAAATTTCAAGAACAGTATTAACTCACTGGAAATAAAACAAGAGAACTAAAAATGAAAACCAAAACCCTAAATGACTTAGTTAAATTCATTAAGGTATGGACATCCTCGATAAATTGCTAGGTATATAACATCAATTTGAAACCAAATTTGGTATATGTCAACGACAAAATGGATCATGGACAATGGATATTCCAAATATATGACTAGAGACTCTGACCTCTGCATCAAGCTAAAATGCAAGGACAGCGCGGTCAAATTCGGTAGCAACTACAAAGCTATGATTATTGGTGAAGGAACAAGCCGTAACTCTACTACATCTATTAATCATGTTTCTTTATTGGTGAAAGCTTAACACAATCTACTAGGGTTTCACATATTTGTGACAAAAGTTTTAAGGTAATTTTCACTAAGGTATGGACATCCTCGATAAATTGCTAGACATATAATATCAATTTGAAACAAAGTTTGGTATATGTCATCAACCAAATGGATCATGGATAATGGATATTCCAAATACATGACTGGAGACTCGGACCTCTACATTAAGCTAAAATGCAAGGACGGCTCGGTCAAATTCGATAACAACTACAAAGGTATGATTATTGGTGAAGGTACAAGCCATAACTCTACTACACCTATTCATAATATTCCTTTATTGGTGAAAGTTTAACACAATCTACTAGGGTTTCACATATTTGTGACAAAAGTTTCAAGGTAACTTTCACTAAAGATACTTATCAAATTCTAAAAGAAACACAAAATAAACTTCTCTAAAAGGCTTCACGCACAAAAATATGTAAAACAGTAGACTTTGCCTACTACAACTCCTTTACCTCATAGATTCACAAGAAGAAACCTTACTTGGCACAATATACTCAATCACCTTCACATGCAACAAATTCACAAGCTTAGCAAACTTAATCTAAAATGAGACCTTCCTAAGATAACTTACCAAAATGAAGAAATTTGTAGTGGTGTACCCATTCCAATGATCTACCCCTTGTGATTGTTTCCAAATGTTATCGTTCTTCCTTTTTTGTATTCTAGGTCTATCAACAGTTTTTTTTCCTTCCAACCATATGCATGGAACATTTGAAGCCCATTATCCATCTTACTGAATACGAGAGGCCTTACTGCTCTCAATCCATCTTTAGATTAAGTGTAGGTTCATTACAACAACAAAACCATCTCCCACATTAAGTACGATCAGCTACATGGATTATTTGCCTCCATTCAGATCTATTTCAGTCAGGCATTCTGGACTTACATCTGAATAACAAAGATACCTTTGGATATACTCCTTACAACATTTCTTTGGTCTTTCTCACCCTCTCTTAACCGGCTCAACATCCTGAATCTCGCATCTTCTAGCTAGCGCATCAACCGACCTCATTTACAAATGGCCAAACCACCTTAAGCGATTCTCTCATATCTTATCCTCTATCAGAGCTACATCAACTTTCCATATGATCACATCATTCGGAATCCAATCTTTTTGTGCATGACCACACATCCACCGTAGCATTTAAATATATGCTATTGTCATTATCTACACATGTCTATGGTCCACAATCCAACATTCAGATCTATAGAGCCTTGCAGGTCTCACATCTAATTTGTAATATTTTCTTTAATTTTCAAAGGAATTTTCTTATCACATAGAACAATAAAGTCTCATCTCCACTTTAGCCATCCTGCATTTATTCTATGAGTGACATCTCCATCGATTTCCTCATCATGTTGCAAAATAGATCCCAAGTATCTAAAATAATTTTTCTTCCGAATGTTATCTTCTCTAATCTTGCATAAAGTATAAGTTCATTGGCTTCATATGAATGCCCTTGGGACTTACAGAGATTTTGCAAATTTTGCTTTTGTATCTATTTTTATCCATCTTTGTTGGAAGCCTTTCTATTAATATGACTAAGCAAAGGTAAGTATTTTTTGTGTATGGTGTAATCCAAGGCCTTTCATTTTGGAGTTAGTCTTTGATCAGCAATCAAGTCATCGAAACAGCTACATTATTTCATTATGGAATAAAATATCTGAAAATCTTCATCATAGTATAGAAATTCTGAAAATCTTCATCTAAGATAAAATTTCAGATATTGCATCAACTTAAGCAAATAACAAATTGTATGTTTAATATTATTTAGCTTTCCTGCAATCAGGAATATAAATGCAGAAAAACAAATATTTGTGCAGTATATATTATCAAAATTGAACAGTCATTTGGGATTCTGAGGACTAACAAACTGCCTACGGTATATAGTCTTTTTTTGCTCCAAGGAAAGTCGAGAAAAGATGAAATCATGCTATCTAAACTTGAATATGGTATGCAGTCAGCCTAGTAGACTGAAAGCAAGAAATATGGGTACTTCTAGCCAGAAAGCTTCTTAGGAATGTTTGCATAGGAACACTTAGGAAGAAAGTACCAACAACCTTCCTAGTCAGATGTCATCAAAAGCCAGGATACCCCTTGAGACCATTAAGAGATTGGTTCATGAATTTCCTATTATGAATAGAAATCTGAGCCCAATATGTAACAGGATGGGTTAGGATCCAAATTTGATGCACTAAATAAACAGGTTAGGCTCGGTTGACCTCGACCTAAACTTTTGAGCACATCAACCCAACCGATAAAAGGACCCGACAAGATCAACATCACATAACCCCCATGTAATATTTATTTTAGACCTTAGAAATTCTAACTGATATTTATTCTTAGAAATTCTAACTAATATTTATTACACACATCCAGATACATGTCTACGCTTTTTTAAAAGAACAAGCACATGTCAAAAGTCCCACTTAAGGTTTTGATGGTAGTGCGGTGTGCCTACCACCCAAAAGAACAGGGTTCAAATCATGGGACGGGCACATGTGCCTTCTTATAAAAAACAAGCACATGTCTACTCTCTCCTTTTACAACCAACAGGCCTCATTTTTTATTGAAAAACTAGAATGAAAGGACGGAAAAAATCAGTCCACAGAAAATTTCAAGGAGAAAAAGGAAGCGAACATCAAAAAAATGAAGCCTATCGAAAAAGGAGAGAAAGGGCGACATGAAAAAAATAGTTTAAAAAAGGATAATGTGAAGGGGGAAAGGGAGATTTAAAAGAAATGAAGAATGAGAAAAAGATAATTTTGTTTGTACCTCCCACATGGATATGGAAGATACCAAAAGTGTTAGTGAACAACTCTGTGATTGTATTAGGCATACATATTTGATATTTTGTTGAATAGGTCACCATACTTATGTAATGGTTTAGAGTATGAATGCAGATCATATACGACAAAGATCTATGAAAGAGGCTTGGTACGGAGAGATCCATAGGGTCTCCATAGTATAAACTCCATTCTCTTAGCAAGTGTATGGGAGAGGCACATTTCGAGACTCTTGTTGAGAGAAATCTATTGCGACGCTTTCATTATGAAAGCCATTATTCATATCTTCATATGATGGCAACATTCACAAAGGTCTTTGTGAAGAAGAGACATACTTCCGTCTTTCCTATCCAAAGAATTCAAGAGCTCGGCAGCAGCAGTGACAGATTCCCTAGATCATAAGCATCATCAGATGTGGTTGAGAAGTTGGGAGTTGTACTTGGGTTATGTATTTGGTTTGTGGGTATTGAGTTTTGTATTGTCCAAACTGAGCATGCCAAGCTCTAGCTTGACGGGAAGTGTTGAGAGAATTGTAAATTAGGTTGATCGTGTGGGAATAGTTAAGATCAACAAATTAAATGCTGGAACTTGGTTATGTTGGTGGAACTGTATGCAAAACTACAACACCGTGTACTCATTGAGAGAAATATATAAAAAACATAGACTTGGTTAATTGCTTTGATAGTTTTATGATGTTCTTTATGGAGTAGGGTTCCACAAAAAAATATCCATGTTTTCATCTTGTTCTCATTTCCACAATTTGTGCTTCATGTTTGCACATGTAGGATATTTTTTAAGCAGTTTCTCCTCTGACCAAGCATTAGTGTGCTAGTTTTCACTAATGCATTTAGACATTACTGAGCAAGGATCAGATGAGTGCTATTGAATGTTGTTAATAACATAAAAAGCATGACATATTAAGTTCACAACTCCGAAAGAAACTAAATTATGAATCATAAAAAACACAAAAAAATATCAAAAGAACTAGGACACAAATCATGCCACATCATTGAAGTCTTAAACGTCTAATAAAATAAGATCATTGCAATAGGAGGTCCGATCAAAGTAGTTTAGGAAAAACATATGAAGACAAGGAAAAGAACATGATTGGTTCACCATATTCCAAAAGGCTGTTCAAACACTACAAATTTCCCAGAAAAAAATCATGGCTGTATGTAGAGAAACATCCAATTCACAAGTATTAACGCCATAGAACCTGTAATGTGAGTACTAGTAGTGATAAGGAATATATAAGCAACATGCAATACAACTAGAGCATGTCTAACTGGAAATATTTACTAAAGTTTTAACTAGCTAACTTCCACATTATAAGAAATGCGATTCAAATATCAATACCACTGATGATTTTCCCTTCAAAAGTCTGAGCATGGTTGGTTGCGGAGAATCCTTAGGAATAGTCACGGTTATGTCATATATGGCAGGAACAAATGACCGAAAACCACTCACAGCGGAAACAAAACCCTGAATCAAGCAACACAACCTTTCAGACAAAAACAATAAAAGAAACAGAATAAAGAAATCAAAATCTTGCTTCATGGTATGATAATGGAGTCCAAGGAATGGTTGGACTTCCTTGGGTCTATTGTTTTCAGTATAATCCTACATCTGTACTACAGATTATTTCCTCAACGCTAAACCATAACTTCCAGGTCACACAGCAAGCAACAACCTTCATTGTCACGCTGAGATTCTTTATAAAAAATACCAAAAGAGCGATTGTTTTTGGGATGTTATAGGAGTATTGTATCAATGTGTGATGTTAGGTCCGACGTGGATCTGGTTCTGATTGTAGAAAATATTGTGTGAAATAAACTGTTTAACAATAAAATGACTATATATACATCGTTTCTAATGACAAGTCTTCGAAAAAATGATGCACATTATAAAATGACCTACAGATAAGTCGGGCCCACAATTTTACCACCCTACATCTATAGATATGATTACAGCGTGAGAACTCTCAACAGTTGATAAACAGGAGGGGATAGACAGTTAAGGGTTCCAAATATTATGACCCTCAGAATAGATAACTTATTTGCCAATCATTCTAATAACTCGTATGCCCCAAAGGCATTTGCCCCATTCTTTGCATCAACCCACTATCCCATTCTCAACGTCAGCAGTAGCATATATATACGAACTTTGGGATTCCAACAGACCATTGGGGCACTCTGTCACATTAAAGATGATATACAACAACAAAGTCTTTTCCCACATTAAGTAGGGTCGGCTACATGGATTCTTTGCCTCCATTCAGATCTATCTTGGGTTATTCTCAAGCTTAGATCCAAAAAATCAAAATCCACTCATATAGTCTTATTTCAACACTTCTTGGGACTTCCTCGCCCCTCTAAGCCGGCTCAACATCTCAAAACTCGCATCTCCTCGTCGGTGCATAAGCTGACCTGCTTTGCAAATGGTCAAATCACCTTAAGCGATTTGCTCGCATCATCGATCGGAGCTACACCAACTTTCCTTCTAATTGCATCATTCCGAATCCGATCTTTAAGTGTGTACGTGTGTGTGTGTCCACACATCTTAGCATTTTCATTTTTGTTACTACCATTCTCCGCATATGTCTATAGTTCACATGCCAACACTCAAATCCATAGCGCATAGCAGGTCTCACAGCTGCTTTGTAAAATTTTCCTTTGATTTTCACAGGAATTTTCTTATCACAGAGAACAGTAGAGGCTCCTCTCCACTTTAGCAAACCTGCATTTACTCTATTAATAACATTACCATCAATTTCCCTATCATGTTGCAAAATAGATCCAAATTATCTAAAAGAATCTCTCTTCTGAATAGTATCCTCACCAATCTTCACCTTGATTCCTTTACTATTGATTCCATCAAAAGTGCACTCCATATATTCAGTCTTAGTCTTACTTATACGAAATCCTTTAGTCTCCAATGCATGTCTCCATACGCCAAGCTTCTCATTTACTCCATCTCTAGTCTCATCAATCAACTCAATATCATCAACGAATAACATACACCAAAGTATCTCATCCTGAATGTGACTTGTCAACTCGTCCATAATCAAAATAAAAAAGAATGGACTCAAAGCTGAACTTTGATGCAGAGCAATGTCGATGTCAAAATAGTCAGTTTTCCTATATTGTATCCTTACACAAGATGAAGCACTATCATACATAATTTTTATGAGGTTTAATGTATAAGACAGGTACTCGTCTTCTCCAAAACTCACTACAATATCACCCATGGGACAGAATCATAAGCCTTCTCCAAATCAATAAAAATCATATGGAGGTTCTTCCTTTTAGCTCTATAAATCTCCATTGTTCCAGCAAGTGGATGGCTTCAATAGTTGAACGATCTGGCATGAATCCGAATTGGTTTTCTTTTACTTTGGAAACTTGTCCCGGCCTTCTTTCGATCGCACGTTCCTAGGTTTTCGTAGCGTGACTCATTAGCTTGATATCTCTATAATTTGAACAATTTTGAAGGTCTCATTCGTTCTTATAAAGAGGCATCACGATACTTCTCCTCCAATCTTCAAGCATTTTCTTGCTTAGCCAATTAACATTGAATAAATTTGTAAGCCAAGTAAAACCGCCCTCACCTAAAACTCTCAAAACTTCTATAGAAATGCAATCATGTCCTACACATTTCCCAAGTCTCATAACCTTCAAAGCACCCTCTACTTCCTTTGTATTCGTCTCTAACTTGCATGATTCAAGTAACTTTCGTTACTAGCTAGATTTTCCAAGCGATCTATTTATTTCCTTCCCCGATGAAAAGCTTATGGAAGTAATGCTTCCATCTAGTCTCTATATCCTTCGGAGTAACAAGCATGTGACATTCTTCATCCGTGATGCATCTCACTTGATAAAGGTTTTTGGTCTTTCTTTCTCTTACTTTAGCTAACCTGAATATATCCTTCTTGCCCTCCTTAGAGTCGAGATTTTTGTACAAAACTTCATAAGCTTTTGACTTAGATTACAGTCTTATTTGCTTCCTTCTTCGCTATTTTGTAGTCTGTAACAGTTTCCTATGTTTTATCGACATAGCTTTAAAGCACTCTTTTAATTTTAAGCTTCTCTTACACCCCTCCACTCCACCACCAAACCTCCTTTTGGCATGGAACTCCTCCCTTTGACTTACCCAGCATCTTTTTGGCTACCCTTCGGATACAAGATGCTATGGCCTCCCACATCTTGTTTGCACTTTCGTTACAATATCAAGATAAGTCTTCTAAAACCTTCTCCCTGAAGCTTGATTGCTTCAATTGAAGATTCCACCATCTAGTTCTAGTGATTTTGGAAACACTCATTTTCTTTACCAGCCTTTTTATTTGAATATCCATGACTAACAAGCAATGTTGGGTGGTCAAACTCTCTCCAGGGATTACTTTACAGTCTTTGCAACACAACCGATCTCTTCTCCTCAACGCAAAGTAATCTATTTATGTTCTAGTCGGGTCACTCTTATAAGAAATTAAATGCTCCTCCCTCTTCTTGAAGAGAGTGTTTACTGTGAAAAGATCATAAGCCGTTACAAAATCCAAAAAGATTTTCCCCTCTTCATTTCTATCCCTGAAGCCATGGCCTCCATCAACACTAGCATGCCCTGAAGTATCCTTTCTATCATGTCCACTAAGATTTCCACCTAGATAAATCATCTCTCTTTGTGAGATTCCTTGCATGATCTTATCCAAATTCTCCCAAAAAGCTTGCTTAATCCTTTCATCTAAATCAATTTGTGGTGCATAAACTGAGATGGAATTCAGAATTTCTTCTTCGAGCACCAATTTTAACAAAATAATCCGATCCTCGAATCTTTGCACCTCAACCACACCATCCTTCGAATCCTGATGAACAACCACTCCAACATTATTTCTTCCTTTATCTTTACACGAATACCAAGCTGAGACGTACTTGGGAGCAGAGTTGGCTTCCTCTTTTCTGTGGATGATTGGATGGGGGAAGGTGTAGTGGGGGTGTGTTACCCATGCCTATTACAGTTGGAAAGTAACAGGGAGGAGTTGGTGCAGTAGGAGTGGGACCATGGGTCGTGGTCATCAGTGTTCGCCTCGAAATTATTAGATCAAAGGGTTGGAGGAATTCATGGCTCTCCAGATGGAGCTGACACGTATAGATGATCCAATGTCAAGTAGAGATCACTTTGTTTGGGGAGATGGGAGATTTTTGGTGAAGAAAGCATACCGATTTTTCATAGAGGATGGGGAAGAGGTGGAAGAAGAGGTAGGTGTTGACATGCGGATGATTTGGAGAATGTGCCAAATCGAATCAAGGTATTTCTTTGACTACTTAGGCTTGGTAGGATTCTCACCAAGGGGAGTCGGGGTTAGCTGGTGGGAATGGAGAATGCTACATATGATAGGTGTGGGGCGGTGGTGGAGGACTTGGAGCATCTGATTTTTCTCTTGCCCTTTCTCGGCTCAGGTGTGGAGCAGGGCCAATATTGCTTGGCTAGCCATGGAGGATTGTCCCAACTTCTGGGGAGCTATTAGATCGATGTGTGGTTATGGCCATTAGGACAACATTTAGCCTTTTGCGCTTGTTTGGACGATTTGGTGCAAAAGGAACGATGTTATTTTTAGTGGCATACTTTTTATACCGAGAATGTAATTGAACATTTTAGGATGCTTTATATATAATAGAGAGTGTGATATGATGCATTACGATGTAATTTCTTAACCCTTTAATATATAGAATGCATAGAGTTTCCTAAGGTGGGTCCCAGCTTGGGATACTACCCTCCAGTTTTCAAAAAAATGCCTTCTCGATCTCCCTTACTTTCTCTCCAACTCATTTTGTCTCTTGGAGACAGTATCTGAATCTTCCTTCTTTCCATCGTATCTACTATCTCCATCATTTTGCTGGTCAAAGTGCCAATATTCCAACTACATATCCGCAACTTCCTTTGCAACCTCTTTTGGACTAACTTCTTTACTTGCATGTGTCCATCACGTGAAAATCCTTGCAAATTTTGGACTACATACGGACGACGATGCAGCGAAACTAGCTTATTTACTTGTATGTGTTCCTCCTATGAGAACCCTTATTAATTTTTAACTGCATCCCGACAGCGATGTAGCAGCCCTTGCCAACTTCTTATTGCATTCAATGATGCAATGCGTCGCTGGTAGGGAACGCCCCCAACGGAATCTAAATGTTAATTTAAATCTATGTTGAGAAGATCTAAATTGTTTTGAGATAAATTCCTAAATAGTGTTCTTAAAAAGAACACTATTTAGGAATTTGTCTCTCTTGTGTTGGATGTCGGCTACCTAACGTAGATGGTAGGTGATCCCAAACTCGACGGTTAAATTGAGACCCATACTTGGGAATGGGGTAGGATTTTGATTTTGACAAGATGATTGGATGGGGAGGGGAGATGGGTGAACATTACCCACGCCTTTGGCAGTTTGCGACTGACAAAGAGGAGGTGGTGCAGATCAAGGTTGCAAAAGTCGGGAGTCAATACTCGGTTAGTTGGGCCACTGACTAAGCATTAATTAGCAATCAGACGCTTATAGGACTTAGTCAGGCTTTACTCGGCTTTGATTTTTTTATTTTAAATATATAAATCATTTTTATACATATATTTACATAGATTTTGTACATTTTTATACTATCATAATGAAATAAAAGAAGTAATTGAATTTAAATAAAATATTAAATGTATTATAAAAAGTTTGTTTTTAAAAAGAGCAAAAAATAAAAATTGTATGGTATCTCCATGCAAAAATCGATCGACTAGTGTGTCTAATCGAAATTATTCAGTACTCGATCACCTACCCCCAAGGATACAAAAATCGATTCAGGCGGCCGTTTAAACGGCCATTTAGACTCATTCAGTCCTCGACGCATAGATTACCTTTAATCGGCTATGTTAAAGGTCAGACCGCTTAAACGGGTGTAATCGGGCGTTTACACACTGTTTAAGCGGCCGCGTTTTGCTTTAGGGTATACATAATGACGACTCTGATGAAGAATGACATTGGTTTCATTTGGCTTTTGATGAAGAAATGTGATGCCTTTCTATGTACTATTATCTAGGACTTTTTGGAACATTATAATGGTTTGCAGTTTGTAATTGTTTATTTTGCATGTTTTGGCATTTGGTTATGGATTCTACTTGATTATGCTATCTACTTTGACATGTCACATTTGGATGAAGAAGTCATTGAAATTTACAAGATCTAATCAATGTTGTGAATATGTGATTATATTTTTATGGTTCGTTTATATTGTTTTATCAAAAAAATGTAATTTTTTATTAATTTAAAAATGTATAAACGCATAGGCCGTTTAATTTCCGTTTAAACTCCCGTATACCGATTGATCGGTAATCAGTGACCCTACTGACTGTATATCACATATTGTTTTTTGCAACCTTGGCCAACCCACTGACTAAACTAGTCGGACCTATTAGTCGGGACAATCGGGTGACTTTTACAACACTGATGTAGATGGTGTGGGAACACGGATTGTGGTCTTCGATTTTCTTTTCGAAGTTGTTTGATCAAAGGGTAGAGGATTTCATGGCTCTACAGTATTGGACATGTGAGCACATGGCGAGCCATTATGCAATAAATGTTATTGCAAATATCATTCCCTGATCTGAAATGAAGAATAAATAATTTGCATAATAGGTCCCTTTGTACAATTAGGGTTATGTACCATGGCCATCTTGATGATCATACAGCTGTTGATTCAATAATTGAATCATAGAGGCTGGTGCTTGGATGAATATCTAAAGAGTTAGATTGAGGACTCATCAAGCACCGTCAAATGATTGTTAAGAGATGATCTCCAGCCTAAGTAGGAGATGGCAATCCTTTCTCACATAGGTTGATATCTGACCGACCTCTTGATGCAGGTCCTCTGCATGGGAATAGTGATTCGGAGGTGTCAGATTAGTTAGGTCAAAGAGTTGACTTAACGAGATCGAGATAACCTAAGTCCTATGTTGAATGCTATCACAGCATAGGCACGCATCCTCTGACCGGAGACAGATGTATTACTATATGTCTAAGTATGTACATTTGGCAGACCGATAGGTTGATGGCCTAACCAAGATCTATACACCGGCAAGCTGGTGTGCATATAAGGGCATATGAGTAATACGATCTCTCAAAGGGATCATACAGGTTCACTGCCGAACCAGAAGGCATGAGCTCACTCGTGAGATATTGGGAAGAATCAAATTCCGTGCATGGTCGTCTCGCTTTGGAAGCTTGACTGAATTTGTACGTTTGATATATACTTTTGGAAAGTATATGATCAAGACCTAGGTATGATATATGCTTTTGGAAAGTATATGATCGATACCAAATCCCAATGATCAAATGAGAAACTTACTGATAAAACCCTGAAGAAGACAGTATAAAATTGATCTTGATCTTCGGGTTGATCATAGATCTTCCAGTATGCAGGATGTACAGGTATTGGGAATACCTGAGGGTGATGTGATCATAAACGATTGTATAACCATGACGCTTCCATTCCGAGGGAGTGATGAAACAGGTCTGGATTTTAGTGACTCCTCTCAGTAGAGAAGCAATCTGATCTTGGTCCAAGTGTTGGAAATTAGTCTGAATGAGATTCAGATGCAATGAGAAGATTACATCTGCGGTCTTGATTTAATCAAGCATCTATGGGAGGTTCGTAAGATCGGGATTTGAGATGAGATCTCAACATCCAAGTCAGTATACGTGGAACAATACAATCACTCTGTCCTTATCTCCAAGTATCTGCGGAGAAAGCACATTATTCTTGAAGGGGTTCAAGAATAATTCATTTGATGAACTACATATCCAAGCAAGAAGGACTTGATGATTAAATGAGATTTAACTATCAAGCATATTATGAATAAGATTCATATTGAGAGAATAATTATCCAAGATAATTAAATGGGATTTAATTATCAAGGATTAGAGAATGTAGATAATACTATCCATAATATTTCTGTATTATAAATATGATTTATAATATCATATATTGAAGAGAGAGAGAATTTTTGTAAATAGCATTTGTTAATTATTAATGTGGATTGGATTCACATTAATTGATTAATTAGAAATGCAATTTACAAATTAGTTTGGGTTGTGAATATGATTCACATATTTATCAATGGCATGATTGAAATATTCACAAATTAATTTGGAATTAATTTGGTGTATATTTTTATTACAAATACATTGAGAAATAATAATATAAATAAAAGGAAGATAAATAACCACCAAATGAGGTGGCATCACCAATGACATTGTCAAAGGTGACACCCCGTCATTTTTAGGAGGTAATTTGTTATCTCTCCTTTATTATATTGTTATCTCTTAATAATTAATTTATGTTAAATTAAATTATGTTGATAATGTTGCAACATATATTTAATTTAAATATAAATTAATGTTGTTGATTTTTTAACCAACAACAATCTTGGCCATTGATTAATATATAGACCAACTTGGCCGTTGGATCTATGTGTCCCATGGATTGAGATCCATTGGATCCCAAACTAGTATATAAGGAAGGCTAACCTAGCCTTTCATGGGTACATTACGAAGAGTTGTAGAAGCCTACTACTCTCTCTCTCTCATTCTCGCCCTCTCTCTTTCTCTTCTCCAAAAAGTGGCCGTCCACTTTGTGTTGAGAAGGAGAGCCTCTCACGCCTTCGACGACTCGAGGATCTCCTTCTTCTTTGGGGTTGCTTGCCTTAAAGGAAGACGATGTATTTCGTTTGACGAAATCAGGGATTCATTGATTGGATCTTCATCGAGGATTGCGGGAGGAACGCGACTCATCATCGTGCCCGCAAGTGCGTTCTTCGTGGATCGGACTTGAGACAGGAGGATCTCTTGTTTGGGATCTCGCGATCACAACTACGCTTCAAGAGGTATTCATTATACTTTATAGTTTGATGAAACGATCCGAGAAGTGTTCTCGTGATCATGTAGTTTCATCTTTAGTTTTAAAATTTTAATTTCCACCGCATCTAGCGACTAGTGCGACTAGTTGCTCCGATCGTATACGATGCGATCAACATGCTTCCATGATGCGCTTAAGGATTCTCAATATCCTTAAAGGAGCTGGCACAATTTGAGGGACCGAGGGTGGAAGAGAGGCCATTATATATTGGGGAGATGGAAGATTTTTGGTGAAGAAGGTTTACCAATTCTTCGTGAAGGATGGGGAGGAGGTGGAGGAAGAGGTTGGTGTGGATGCACAAGTGATATGGAGAAGCAAGGTACCAAACTGAGTCAAGATCTTTCTTTGATTGTTCAGGCTGGGCAGAATTCTCACAAAAGGGCGCAGGAGGCAGTTGTTGGGAGTGGAACATGTCACGTGCGATAGACGTGGATCAACGGTGGAAGAGATGGAGCATTTACTTTTATCATGTCCTTCCTCGGATCAGGTGTAGAGCAGGGCAAACATTTCTCGTCTTGCCAGGGGAATTGTTCAAGCTTCTACAAAGATATTAGATCGGTGTATGGATATGGTCACGAGGACATCGTGTATCCTTTGTGTTGTTTTAGGTTATATGGTATGACAGGAACGACATCATTTTTGAGGGGCATACTTTTTATACAGGTAATGTAATTGAACACTGTAGGGCGCGGTGTATAACGTGGAAAATGTAACTCAATGTAATTTATAAGTTTTAATATATATATATGTATGTATGTATACACGCCTTGTGAGGTGAGTTCCATCTTGGGATGTCACCCCATTCCTTTTTTCAAAAAAAACACGCAACCCTCCTCAAATTACTCGGGCTTCGAACCAACCATGGTTGAGTTACGTTAAAGATGATATATCAAGATAAAAGCATGAATCAACTTGTCTCGGTTGACAAAATAGGATCAACAACAACAAAGCCTTTTTTCGCATAAAGTAGGGTCGGCTACATGGATTCTTTGCCTCCATTTAGATCTATCTTGGGTTATTCTTGGGTTTAGATCCAAAAAACTAGGATCCACTCATATAGTCTCATTCCAACACTTCTTGGATCTTCCTCGCCTTCACTTAGCGGACTCAACATCCCAAAACTCGCATCTCCTCATCGGTGCATTGGTTGACCTCCTTTGTAAATGGTCAAACCATCTTAAGCGAGTTTCTCGCATCTTATCCTCGATCGAAGCTGTTACAAAATATGAAGAATGTGGAAGCGAACATGGAAAAAGATAAAGAAACAATAGGAACGCGGGATTTTAACGTGGAACCCTACTCCGTGAGGAACGGGATGAAACCACGGGAGAAGCCCTCAAAGGGGCATATGCTTCATTGCTTTTTCTCAATGAGTACAGGAGGTCTGGGGCTCCTTATATAGCCTCTCCAGAGCCTCCAAGTCCCACCACTAGGCGTTATGGGACTAAACACGGGATGGGGTAAATGGATCTTCTCCAGGATCCATTTACCCTGCTACAACTCAATGGGCACACTACCATATACTCTAACACTCCCCCTCAAGCTGGAGCATGCAATGCTCAGCTTGGACAAACAGAAAGAAACTCAACTCAACGCTACATAACACTACGAACAATATCAATCCAACGCGCACATGCTGCAGTCGAGGACGTTGCTTCTCATGTCGTGCAGGTGAGGAGGACGAATGGGCTGGAGTGTGAATCAACTGAAGACTCGGAATCTGACCATCGAGTCTGAAATTGCACCTGAAGTCTCCTCGTCGGAGAACTGGGTCTCTCCCATCTGGCTCAGAGAATGGTGCACTGCTCTGGTGTACCTATGATACCACATGAAAACCCTTACTCTCAAGAGAATGGTCCTCTGCTCTGGAGTCCCTATGGCTCACATGAAAACTCTGGCCGAACAACAACAAGAATGATGGGGACCTCGAAATGATGATGGCAACATATGCTCATCTGACAATGACCGCACACTCGTGCATGTCTGAAATTGGACTCGGAACCTTCTAACGTCGAGTCTGAACAACTGCTGTAGAGTCTGAAAATCTGCTGGTCTGAAGAATATATGAATCTGGAATATCTGACCTGTGACTCTACATATATACTCCCCCTTTCTCCCATACTTGTAGGAAAATGAACATTGACAAAGTTGGGAGAAGACAAGATAGAAGGGGAAAACAAACATACTTGCGACTTTTCATTTTTTTTCTCTTCAGCCGTCCTTTTTTTTAAGCCGTTGACACTTTTTTTCCGGCTTTTGCAAATTCCTTTTTTTATAATTGCATACGACTTTTTCTTTGTACGCGGCTTTTTTTCTCTCTTTTTTTCGAAAGGAAAAACATCCTCTTTTTTTTTACAAATTGCGTACGGCTTTTCTCAAATGTACGCGCCTTTTCGCAAAATTTTTTTTGAATACATGAACTCTCGGTCCAAATTGGGCCCACAAAAGCTTTCCTTTTTTTCTCAAAACACGCCGCCTCTCTCTCTCTCTTTCTTTTTCTTTTTTCTTTTTTTTTAAAAAAAACTATCAAATTTAGGCTCGGCCCACTTGGGTCTAATCACTGCCAACCTCTTGCATTTCTCTCCCTTTTTTTCAGCCCACTGTTGGGCTAATTTTTTTCCTTTTTTTTATAAACAGCACATTCGGGTTTAGGGTTCCCATCGTGGGAACCCCATCTCTCAATGTCGCCGCCCCCGCGTGAGGTTTCTTGGAGATCGTGCGGCACACAGATCTGTGGATGCCTCCATGCGCGCAAGGAGACCTCGCACCAGGAGATCTCGAAGGATGGGGCTCCGCTTTGCGCTAGGGCTCGCCGCACCTAGAACCTTCGCGCATCTAGATCTGCTGCAGGACGATGAGGGCTTGCTGGACGATGAGCGCATGCTGCTGCCTTGCACGGCATGCGCTGGAGCCCCGCCTGGGCTTCGTGACGGAGGTCGAGCGTAGGAGGAGGGCTCCGCCTGGGAAGGGATGCTACAAGGGGCGCTAGGAGGAGCATCTGGCGCCGATGATGCGTTTGTAGCCAAGGCGGAGGCTGGATGAGCTTCCTGAGTGTCGAACGATGCGTGTAAAGGGTGCTGCGAGCACCTTGGGGAAGATGGCGCCTACAGCGCGAAATCGGGACGAGCGCCGCCTGTTGGTGTTCTCGATCAGAGTTGGGGTTGCGACCTGGGATTTTGCCCGCGCCATAGGGATTTTACCCGCACCATAGGGATTTTTCGCGTGGGGCTTTTGCACCCATGGGCCTTTTACTTGAACAGGAGAGATCTTGCAAGATGTTTTTTTTTCTTGCACGGGATTGCATGATGCACCTCCCTGAGACTAGGGTTCAGAAACCCCAAGATCTGGGAGTGGAACGGAGAGGGCGTCCCTGGGAATGCCTAGGGTTCAGCGGCGGCAAGGGCACTGCCTGGAAGATGCCGCAGCTCTTGGACGAGAAAAAAACCCTAGAACTTAATTAGGGTTAAAAAAACTGTAGAACCTCTCGATCTTTTGATCAATCTTGAACCACTAATCTTCTCAAACAAAACTTCAATGATAATCAAGAATTGTTTCTCAAAATAAAAATAACATAAAATGCTCGAGAAACGAACCCGCTCGCTCTGATACCATGTTATAAAATATGAAGAATGTGGAAGCGAACATGGAAAAAGATAAAGAAACAATAGGAACGCGGGATTTTAACGTGGAACCCTACTCCGTGAGGAACGGGATGAAACCACGGGAGAAGCCCTCAAAGGGGCATATGCTTCATTGCTTTTTCTCAATGAGTACAGGAGGTATGGGGCTCCTTATATAGCCTCTCCAGAGCCTCCAAGTCCCACCACTAGGCGGTATGGGACTAAACACAGGATGGGGTAAATGGATCTTCTCCAGGATCCATTTACCCTGCTACAACTCAATAAGCGCACTACCATATACTCTAACAGAAGCTATATCAACTTTCCTTCTAATTGCATCATTCTGAATCCGATCTTTATATATGTTTCCACACATCCACCTTAGCATTTTCATTTCTGCTAATGTCATTCTCTACACATGTCTATGGTTCACGGGCCAACATTCAGATCCATAGAGCATAGCAAGTCTCACGACTGCTTTGTAAAATGTTCCTTTGATTTTCAGAGCAAAATTCTTATTACAGAGAAAAGTAGAGGCTCCTCTCCACTTTATCCAACCTGCATTTATTCTATTAGTAACATCTCCATCAATTTCCCTATCATGTTGCAAAATAGATCCAAAGTATCTAAAAGAATCTCTCTGAATGGTATCGTCACCAATCTTCACCTCAATTCCTTCGTCACTGCTTCATATATTCAGTCTTAACCCTACTTATATGAAATACTTTAGCCTCCAGACTCCAATGCATGTCTTCAGACCTCAAACATCTCATTTACTCCATCTCTAGTATCATCAATTATTGCAATATCATCAGCGAATAAAATACACCAAGGTATCTTATCATGAATGTGGCATGTCAACTCGTCCATAATCAAAGCAAAAAGGAATGGACTCAAAGTTGAACATTGATGTGGACCAATGTTGATGTCAAAATAATTAGTCTTCCTAGAATGTATCCTTACACAAGATAAAGCACTATCATACATATCTTTTATGAGGTTAATGTATAGGACGGGTATTTGTCTCTTCTCCAAAACTTTAAACAATATCTCCCGTAGGACAAAATAATAAACCTTCTCCACATCAAGAGGTTCTTCCTTTTAGCTCTATAAATCTCCATTGTTCTCCTTAGCAAGTGGATGGCTTCAATAATTGAGCAACCTGGCATGTATCCAAATTGATTTTCTTTTATTTTGGAAATTTGTTGTAATATTCTTTCGATCACACTTTCCTAAATTTTCATAGTGTGGCTCATCATCTTGATACCTCTGTAATTTGAACAATTTTGATTGTCTCCTTTGTTCTTATAAAGAGACACCACGATACTTTTCCTCCAATCTTCAAGCATTTTATTGCTTCACCAAATAACATTGAATAAATTTGTAAGCCAAATCAAACCACGCTCATCTAAAATTCGCCAAACTTCTATAGAATGTCATCAGGTCCTACACCTTTCCCATGTCTCATAACCTTAAAAGCCTCCTCTACTTCTTTCCTTTATATCTCTATATAGCTTGCGCGATTCAAGTAACTTTCACTATTATCTAGATCTCCCAGAGTGATCTATCGATTTCCTTTCCCAATGAAAAGCTTATAAAAAGTACTGCTTCCATCTAGAGTCTCTATATCCTTTTAAGTAACAAGCGCGTGACCTTACTCATTTAATGCACCTCACTTGAGAAAGGTCTTTGGTCTTTCTTTATCTTGCTTTATCAACCTTAATATATCCTTCTGGTCCTCCTTAGAGTTCAGATTTTTGTACAAAACTTCATAAGCTTTTGACTTAGCTTCACGTACAGCCTTCTTTGCTTCCTTCTTAGCTATTTTGTAGTTTGTGATAGTTTCGTCTGTTCTATCCTTAGACATAGCTTGAAAGCATGTTCTTTTAATTTTGAGCTTCTCTTGCACTCCACACCACCACCAAGCCTCCTTTTGACCCGAAGCTCCTCCCTTTGATTCACCTAGCATCTCTTGGGCTACTCTTCGGATACAAGATTGACAAGATAAGATCAATCTAACAAATTCATTATTGAGCTTTATATGAATCTCACTCTCCACTAGTCATGGGCAGGCCAAACTTGTGTGCTTCGGAGATCAAGAGGAAATAGCATATGTACACAATTCATTACCGAGCGACCATCACCAGACCAAAGGAGGTGATGGTCATATAAGAGGTCGACAAGAATAGATACAAGGACCTTGTTGTTGAGCCTTTTTATGTGACCATCACCACGCCAGATGTCTCATTTGTTGTGAGCAAAGTCAACAAGTTCATGGAATAGCCATGACCTGCCCATATAGACGAGGTCACAATGATTCTTAGGTCCTCAAGAGGTTAGATACTTTGACTAGCTTTATTTAATATCTCCGAGCGAAGTGAAAAATCCAAACATCTCAGAGATAAAATATGAAGGCAGAGGAATTTGTTGAACGAACCACACTACTTCGTATATGTCAGGAGTCCAATTGATGAAAAGGGATTGGAGAAAGCCGTGGTGATTAGGAAACTAGAGTCATTGTGGTTGTATGCGACTACGTCCCTATAGACAATGGAACAACAGTCACAACACAATTATAGTGTGCATTTATTAGCCTTAATCTCATTGCATATTTATATGAAGCTTTATAAGTTGTTGTAATCTGCATTTACTTTCTTGTTGCACTGTGCACTTTATGTGAGATCCAAGATGTGCCATCCAAGTTGCGAAAATTGGAAAGCCTTTGGTATGTAATCCAAAACACTTGTAAGTGGTTAAAAATTTATCTGTGATGTAAATAACTCGGATAGTGGATTACTTGATCGGTACAATCAATCAATAATCCTAAGTCAAGGACTTCGGCCATGGTTACGAATATTCTAAAATACTTATCTCATATGGTTATAATTATTCTACGGGTTGATTTTAATGTGTGCGCTAATTATTATAGAGAATTGTTTATTGGACATTGTTGGGAAAAATGAGCAAGTTGTTTATTCCATAAGCCCTAGGCTCTCTTATATAGGAGAGTAGCTTATGGGTAAATTACATAAAGCATACATTGAAAAATAAAATAGAGACGGGATACAGACACTACTACTATATGCGTTAACACTCCCCCTCAAGATGGAGCATAGATATCAATCATGCTCAGCTTGGACGCACACTTCTGGAATGGGCCTCGTAGCAATGCTTTGATGAATATATCCGCAGTCTGATTCTCTGAGGTAACATGAGACGTAGTAATGAACCCCTTCTGAATCATGTCACGTATGAAGTGACAGTCAACCTCAATGTGCTTGGTCTGCTCATGGAATGCTGGGTTGTTTGCAATGAACAAGGCAGCTTGATTATCACATTCCAAGTTCATAGGAAGTGGTACATCTAAACATAGGTCTGTAAGTACAGCTTTCATCCACATCATTTCTGTAGTAGCCTGGGCCATAGCCATATATTCGGATTCAGCACTAGATCTAGCTACCACCGTCTGTTTCTTGCTTCTCCATGAGACTAGGGCATCTCCAACATAGACGGCATACCCTGAGGTGGACTTCCTGTCCTTGGGAGATCCTGCATAGTTTGCATCCGCACATGCCGAGATAGAAATCCCCTTTCCTTTCTTGAATAGCAGACCTACACCTGGAGAAGATTTGAGATATCTAAGAATCATATGTATTGCATCCATATGCACCTGGCGTGGTTGCTCCATGAACTGGCTCACACGACTCACTGCAAATAATATATCTGGTTTAGTGATCGTGACATACAACAGTTTGCCTACCAGTTCTCTGTATCTTCTCCTGTCCACCTCCTCTGTGTCATCATCATAAAGCTTCATGCTGGGATCCATTGGTGTCGTAGCAGGTCGACACCCAAGCATACCTGTTTCACTCAACAGATTTGTAACATATTTCCTTTGTGACATTACTAACCCATATGGATTTCTAGCAAATTCAAGCCCCAGAAAATATCTGAGAACACCAAGATCCTTAGTGATAAATTCACTACCCAGCATTTCTTTCGCCTGCTTTATGCCCTGCTCATCATCTCTTGTAATCAAGATGTCATCAACATAAACCATAATTACAATGATACCTCTAGCAGTCTTCTGTATAAACAAGGAATGATCAGCATTGGAGCGTTTGTATCCTTGTTTCTCGAAGAGATCTGAGAGCTTCTGAAACCATGCTCTGGGGCTCTGCTTGAGGCCATAGATAGCCTTATGTAACCTGCATACCTTGGAACACTCCCCCTGAACAGCAAAATCAGGTGGCTGTTGCATATAAACTTCTTCCTGCAAATCTCCATATAGGAATGCATTCTTCACGTCCAGCTGATGGAGCGGCCAGTCTCTAGCAACTGCAACTGACAACAAGATCCGTAGAGTGGAATGACGTGCCACAGGCGAGAATGTGTCTAGGTAATCCACCCCGTATGTCTGTGTAAAGCCACGTGCAACAAGACGCGCCTTGTACCTGTCAATGGAGCCATCTGCATTGTGCTTCACTGTAAACACCCACTTGCAGCTCACCGGGTTCACATCTGGAGGTATAGGAACCAAACTCCAAGTTCCTCTGGACTGAAGTGCCGCTATTTCTTCCTCCATTGCTAGCCTCCATCTACTATCCTGCAGAGCATCTTGATGATTGCGTGGAATATCTACAGCTGACAGTGCCACAACAAATGACCTGAAATCTCCAGATAGCCTGTCAAAAGACACGGATGCTGATAATGGATATGTAACACAACTCCTCTTCGACTTGCGTAGAGCAATGGGAACATCTAAATCAGTTGTAGTCTCATCTGGCCCCTGCAACATATGCTGCTCAGAAATATCGTCAGATCCATCAACAGTAATATTTTCATTACATACCATAGGCGAGCTAGTAGACGAGTCATGACCATGAGCGGGAGGAGGCCTGCGGGTATAATGGAACGGTAGCGGTGAGACAGGTGGTGGTGGTGGCGGTGGTGGTGGTGGTGGTGGTGACGGCATCTGTGGCGGTGGTGCTGGTAACGGTATCTGAGGTGGTGGTGTCATATATATGGCATCAGTGGATAGAGGTGATAGCTACATGTCTCCTGAGGCTGAAAAATACATAACAGATTCAAAAAATATAACATATGCATTGATCATATACCGCCGACGCAGAGGATCAAAGCACTTGTACCCCTTTTGAGTTCTGGAGTACCCAACGAAAACACATTTGACAGCCCTAGGAGAGAGCTTGTCAGTACCAGGCGACAACTGATGGACAAATGCAACTGACCCAAACACACGAGGAGTAAGAGTGAACAGATCCTTGCCAGGATGAATTAGGGAAAACGGAATCTGTTCATTCAAGACAGAAGAAGGCATACGATTGATTAGGTAACATGCAGTGAGAACTGCATCACCCCCAGTAGGAGTAGGGAACATGACTCTGTATAAGGAGTGATCTTGTGACATCAAGAAGATGACGGTGTTTCCTTTCAGCAATTCCGTTCTGTTGAGATGTATGAGCACAAGATGTTTGGTGATCAATCCCTTTTGAGGAGTAATAATTTGCAAGGACATTGGTGCACAATTCTAAAGCATTATCACTTCTCACAAACTTCACAGATGTGGAGAAAACATTTTGTATTTCATTCAGAAAATGGATAATGATATTTCCTGCTTCAGATTTATTTTTCATCAGAAACACCCATGACACTCTAGAAAAATCATCCACAAATACTATATAAAATCTGTGTCCCTGATGATCAGGTACACGACTCGGACCCCAGACATCAATATGAAATAACTCGAACTTAGAGGTACTACTCCGACCTGGACGACTGGGAAAGGACGACCTGTGATGCTTTCCCAACTGACACGCCTCACAATGAATAGGTGTGTGAGGAAGACCACAAGGTAACACTTGACGCAACTTCTGAAGCGGTAAATGACCAAAACGCAGATGCCACAATAAAGTAGATACTTGTCCAGAAGGAGAGGATGAGATTCCAGCAAATGGGGTCTGATTCAGGCGGTAGAGGCCTCCTTGCTCATAGCCACGACCAATCACGTTGCCCGTATGGATGTCCTGAAAAATCAAAGAAGATGGATCAAAAATTGTTCGACAATGTAGATCTTTCGTAATCTGACTAAATGACAACAAATTCATTGAAAAATCAGGTGCATGTAGCACATTCTTGAGCTGCATAGAAGATGTCAATCTAATCTCCCCCTGACCAGTGATGGGGGAATGTGTGCCATTGGCAATTACTACTGTCCGTCCTGGAGGGATCTGAGTGTCTCCTGTAAGTGGACTTTGGTCGCCACATAGGTGATGTGTAGCGCCCGAGTCCATAATCCATGGTAATGTATCTGATCTACTACTGTGGAGTGCAAGTATACTACCTGAAGTACTGGTAGACGCAGAAGCAGAAGCAGCAGCATCAGAATGACTCTCTGTAGTCGGCGTTGGACCAGATGGTGGAATAATGCCCCTCAGACGGGCAACTAGATCGTCGAACCGTTGATCCAAAGTAGCAGCAGATGGAGGCTCTATCTGCTCGGCAGCTCGTGCAGATGCAGGAAATCCATGCTTCGAGTAGCATGTGTCTTCATTGTGTCCAACTCGGTGACAGTAAGTACATGTTGGCCTAGTGCGGCCACCTCTTCCACGAGGTCCACGGCTCTGGTGATGAAATCTGCGACCTCTGTTGGCTGACATGGCTGAAGAATTCTGACTCGCAGCTGTAGAAGGAACTGTGATCCGACTCAATCTATGAAAGGCTTCCTCCATGGAAGGAATAGTAGAGTCAGCCAAAATCTGTGATCGTGCCTCCTCATACTCTGGATCAAGTGCATCCAGGAACACACCTACCATGGTCGCGTTCCTGCATGTCTTCTGTTGTTCTGGCGTGGCTGTAAGAGGCATGAAGCTATAGAGCTTCTCGAACATCCCTCTCAGTGATGTGTAGAGAGAATGTAAAGGGCGACCATTCTGCTTTATTGTGAATATATCATGCTGAAGTTGCAGAATCTTCGTCTCGTTCTTCGCTTGAGAGTATGTAGCCGCCAGAATATCCCACATATCCTTGGCTGTGGGTTGGTGTAGGATGTCATTGGCAATTTCAATAGCCAATGTACCAGATAGCCAAACCTTGGCATATGCATCATCAGCCTCCCAAGAGGCATTGGTTCCAGTATTCTCAGCAGGCTCTGGTTCGGTAAGAATGTGCTTCTTACCCGTTGACTTCATCATGCTCATGAACTGCATCGCCCACAGTTCATAGTTGGTACCGTCCATCTTTACAATAGTCGCTGGACCACGAAATGCGCCAATAGATGGGATATCTGCCTTGCTTTCTGACATACTGGATACTGAAGACTGCAACGATTGACAAAATATGTGATTTGTCTACAATGACATCGACGGGTTTAGTTGCACGTGTAGACCTCAAGCAACTAAACCCATGTAGACGACGGTGCTCGCTTTAGGGCTTTAGCACGTGCCCCCGTACAGTCGACCGGGGAGAAGTAGGCGCGCCGGTTCACTGTTGCGCGATCGGGGAGAAGTAGGCGCACAGGTTAGCATGCTGGAGTCGCGCTAAAAGGCGTCAGGCAATGTGCGCGATGGTGCACTGGTGCGCACTGGTGCACTGGTGCGCGATGTGCGCTGAAAGGCGTCAGGCGATGTGCGCGATGGTGCGCTGGAGTGGCGCGCAGCGCTACAGGAGGCGCAGCACGCTACCACGGGATGCGGCGCACTGCGATGCTTCAGGAGGCGCACCGCGATGAAGAGGGAGCACCGAAGCCGCGCGCGCAAGAGCGATGCGCGGGAGGTAGCGCCGTGCGTGCAGCCCAAGAGAGGGCGGCGCCGATCGAAGATGGAGAGAGAGAGAGCCGGCGGGTGGGGTGGGGTAGGGTTAGGGGTTCGAGAACTCCGGTCTAGGACCGTCGCTCTGATACCATGTTGGGAAAAATGAGCAAGTTGTTTATTCCATAAGCCCTAGGGCCTAGGCTCTCTTATATAGGAGAGTAGCCTATGGGTAAATTACATAAAGCATACACTGAAAAATAAAATAGAGACGGGATACAGACACTACTACTATATGCGTTAACAGACATAATGTTTGATTTAGCACAGAAACTTACTTTATATGTTTCTCAAGATGATAGAGATTAGCTTTTGGATTATGGAGCCTTAAGGCACATTTCTGGTCAATCTAGCCAATTTTGTATATTATGAGTTGCGATTCTTAAATAAAGTATTAGTATTGCAAATGGTTGGCCCTCACCCATTACACATGACGGCAAAGTGTAGCTTACACCCAATGTAGAATTGGCGGATATAATGCTTTATACTTTCGTGCAGTTATCTATCTATTTACCAAAATGATTAAAAAGGCTAAATTATAAAATCATTTGTCGTCATTATCTTTTATGTTTCAAGATACTTTGATGGAGTAGGCGATTGGCTCGGGTTACAAGGGCTGAGAGGAGTTACAAGGGCGAAGACATTTTACAGATGGATGCAATATATCTATAATGGATTAGTTATTTTACCCACGAGAGCACCTCCATCAACTAACGGCATCTTTGCTTTTGACATTTAACCCATCCCCCAAATTGTAAGCTTCGTCGTGTTATTCCCAACTAACTGCCAGTTTTGAAAGCACCTTCAAAGCTCATTTCCGTATAAGTCATTTTTCAGATGTTTGTATCTTCATTTCAGGTTGTGCACCGGATCCTAAGGGACATGGATTCCTCTTGTTATTATTGATGGCTACTCATAGTTTTTTAGTGTTATTGTTGAATACCAAGTTTGTGAAAACTATTCAATCCAATAATGGGTTATAATTTGGTAATTCTTGAATGTGGTCTTTTCTTACTTCACATGGGATCAACTACCAAACTAATTATGTTCACACCAACCAGCATAATGGGGGCTCAAAAGAGAACATCGCCACATTTTTTGTCATGGCCCAACCTTTTTGTTGGTCCATCGTAGTGTCCTTGAGTTACTAAAGTGATGTTATTCTCACTGCGTGATATACAATAAATCGAATGTCATCCCCCGTTCTAGGTGAATAAGTTCCTTTTCCAACATGTACTCATGCATGTACATTTTAATCATGACAACAAAACGTGTTGTGTCTTAGCCTGTATTTTAAACATGAAATTCAAGTCAAGGTGACAAAAAGACAAATTATTCTCAAGCTAAGACAAATGATGGAGCGTTTGAACTTCAAGAACTATAAAAAGCCACTTCAACGTGAAGTTTTGATGAACAAATCCAAAGATGAGTGAAGGCTAAAATAGTTCCAAGTGTTCTTGTAATTTATCTTATAAGAGGGATGCATTTTAAACTGTGTGCATGCATAGCATTCATCTCAATCTAACACTCGAGACCTTTAATAAAATCGGCCAACTGTCTGAGTTTCCAGTCAACTGATTACTTTTACAGTCATCTCATGTCTCTAGCATGTCAACTAAAATTTCCACATTTCATCTCAACAGACGGTTATAATTGATCATCCAGTCAATCCTCCAAATCAACCTATTAATTATGAGTTTCAACTAATTCGTGTGTTTTGCCAATCGACTAATTTACTGTTTAATTTTTCATGTCTAATTCCAGTTGAATATCATTTTTTATATCCCTAATGAGAATTTTATCCGTCTCATTTTTTCTTTATATGATTGATTCTGGAGGAAGTTGCTTGCTAGTTGTTTTAGTGAAGAGATGTGTCATTTAATGAAAATGCATGGTGGCCTTTAAGTTCTATAAAAGTGCACCCAATGCCTTATTTTAAACAACTCTAGCCATTCACTCCAATCATTCTACTGTTAAAAGGAGTTTTTTTACTTATATTTAACTCAAATCCTAGTGAGAACAAGAAGTTATACACACAAGCTTCAAGTTTTGACCTCACATAATTGTGATATATAATATTGTTTCTCTTTTAACCTCATATATTGTATAATATCATTTAAGGTGATGACATTTAGCACAACTGGTTTCTAAAATTGCAAGATTGTAAATGAGGAGGAGCTACTCTTATTTAGAGCAGCTTGATATTGATAAGAATCAAATAATTTCTTGGCGGTCGGGATTTGCCCAGGCCCTCGGGGGGTCGGAATCACTGGGCTTGGCGAGATGGCGTCTTCTCGACGAGACGGGTGTTCAGGGCTATTGCTCAACACTCGTCGTCGCAGCAGGATGTTATGTGCAGGGATCTGAATTTCTTGTGGCGTTTAAAGCTTCCGGAGAGGGTCACGTTCTTCCTTTGGTTGTTCCGCCGCGGCAGGATATTAACGCGTGATCGGTGCGCCAGGTTTTTCGCTGGGTTCGCTTCATCGGATTGTCTTCTTTGCGGCGCCGGTGTGGAGACTTTAGAACACCTTTTCTTCATGTGCCCTGTCACTTCTGCTGTGTGGGTGGAGGCCCGCATTCCTTGGATGGACTCTTCGACTTCGGTGGCCTTCTGGGACTTTCTCAGGGCAAATAAGGATAGGGCGCGAGGGGAAATCATTGGTCTTCTCGCGTGCGTTTGGGCGATTTGGTTGGGGCGTAATGCGGTGATTTTTAGGGGACAAAGATTCTACAAGGAGAATGTTATCGCGCATGCAGCTTTGCTTTCCCATGATTGGTCGTTGATGTAGCTTTTTTGTTTTGGGGGATCTCGTGGGATCTTCTCGATCCCAGCTCTCATTTTATCCTTTCTTAAGTCCCGCTGTAGCTCTCACTGTTTTGTTCCTTCGTTTTTTTTAATAAAAATTTTGGGGCCAGCACCGCGCCGTGCCTCCTCCGAATTCTTAGACTTCAAAAAAAAAGAATCAAATAATTTGGTTAGTTGAAATCCCGAGTTGGTATGACTTTCATTAAGCTTTTCACTCGGTTGGACTTCCTGGTAAAAATATTTGTATCCATTTATAATTTGAGTATTTCTTTGTAAAAAGACTATATTCTGGTAAAAATATTTGTATCCATTTGTAATTTGAGTATCCCTTTGTAATTAGACTATATTGCACTTGGTATTATTTGTTGGGATTGTGATGGCTTGCAAATTTATTGATCGAAACATGCTTCAGCAGCAAATGTTAAATATAAATTGTTATCAAAGCTTGGAGCGCACCAACGTCATAACATGCTCAAGTAATGACAATTGATGGATTATTGAGGAACGAAAACTGCATCACTTGTCCCCTTTTTTTCAATGAGACAAGTTACTCGCAGTAGAAAACCAAGACGATGGTATTCCTCCTGTCAAGCAACTTCCAATTTATCAAGGAGAAAGATGAAGGTTACGACACCGAGACGAAGTAGATGGTTTTGAATTCAAAGACGTTCAAAACCTGATATTGTGAACCTTTTGAAGAGGAGCTCAACTGAAATGGTCAAGCATTAAGCAAAACCTGAGTGGAATTGGTCAAAAACAAGAAAAGGTGAGGTGGTTGCATCCGTTGTCCTTAGTTCATCATTTTGGAGCCAAGTATCCTTGACGCTGAAGATCTTCTCTCTACTTGTCTGTCTCTTGCGTGTTGTTGATGGCATGGAATTAGAAAACGTGTCTCGAGACGATCAAGGTGCACACCTCGAGACGAGGCGATCCTTTTTAGCCTCGAGGCATGCGCCTCGACCCTGTCCAGTGAGGCATGTGCCTCAGGTGGCTGAGGCGTAGCCTCGAGGCATTCCACCTGAAGGCGGTCAAGGCGTTTTACGAGGCGGTTTTGCTTTTTTGAAGTATTTTTTTCATTATTTTAGTGGTTTACATGGCGGTTTGAGAAGCTTATAAATATATACTTGTTTAAAATAATGACTATACAAGTTAGATGCCCAAATCTGATGTTTCTTTCGTGCCCATAACTTCATATTTACTATTAATTATGTCTGACTATTTCAGTAAACTGCTTCATATTTACTATTAATTATGCTTAAATCTGATGTTGGGTATGGGACGACGGGAGGGGTGCATACACAATTCTTCAACAATGGTTAGATGGTTAGGATAATGATTATACAAGTTAAATGCCTAAATCTGATGGTTTACATGGTGGTTTGAGAAGCTAATAAATATATACTTGATGGTTTACATGGTAGTTTGAGAAGCTTATAAATATATACTTGTTTAGGATAATGATTATACAAGTTAAATGCCCAAATCCGATGGTTTACATGGTGGTTTGAGAAGCTTATAAATATATACTATTTAATGGTTTACATGGCGGTTTGAAAAGCTTATAAATATATTTATATGCTTGTTTAGGATAATGATTATACAAGTTAAATGCCTAAATCTGATGTTTTTTTCGTGCCCATAACTTCATAATTACTATTAATTATGTCTGACTATTTCAGCAAACTGCTTCATATTTACTATTAATTATGCCTAAATCTGATGTTGGGTATGGGACGGCGGGAGGGGTGCACACACAATTCTTCAACAATGGTTAGATGATTAGGATTCAAGGCATATCAACAATTCAACATATATTTAATCGTACTTTTTTATTACAGTAATATTTTACAGATTTGTTCGAAACGGACACAATGCATGGCTTCTCTCGCAATCATATATATTATATGTTAGACATATAACATAAATTTCTTCAACATATATTTAATCGTACTTTTAATTACAATAATATTTCAAATAGATATGCATTGTTTAATTCTTCAACAACATCTATTGACAACGAATTCCTTTTTTGATTGGATGAAATATGTAGAAAGAGATATGATGTTTTACCTTATATTTTGGGATTCTTTTTTTGAGAGAATATTTTGAGATTCTTATCTCTATTATTTCATCATATCTGTTAAGTATTATATGTTGGGCAGAGAACATATAATTACATTGACACATATATTATGATAATTTTATGCATAGTTTTCTGTATAAACTGAGGCTTGCGCCTCGAGGCTATGCCTCGCCTCGATTCCGAGGAAAACGCCTCGTTCCGCCTTTAATTTTTCCAAACCTTGGTAGATGGAGAAAGGAGCCGACAATGGGATTTGTATATGCAGGATTGGAGGAAGCAAAAAATGAAATAAAGGCTAATTTTAAAGATATTGAACATTCCTACAAGCCCTTTATAGATGTCATTACCTTGATGACGAAAGGAAGATTGGATAGCCCCCTTCATCTTGCAGCTTTTTATCTCATATTATTTTCACATGGATAGTGATGCAATTTCTAAGGATAGTTTCGCCGTTGATGGTATAATGGAATGCGTGGAGATTTTTTATCCTGAGTTGGAGAATCAGGATGCCATCACGAAGAAAGAGATTCATATTTACCGAAGGGGAGAAGGAGCATTTGGAAAGCCAATGGTTGTCAGGCAAAGATCCACCAATGATGATGATTTCAATCTTGGTAATATATATCAAGCTTATTATCGACCTTAAAGTTCTTAAGTTAGATTTATTATTTTATAAGAAATTAATTATCGAATCTCTTGTAGCTCATTGGTGATTGTTGTATGGTTCTCAAATGCCTTATTGAAATGGCTTTGAGAATTCTAAAGTTGACATCCTCTTCTTCTGGCTGTGAGAGGAATTGGAGCTCATATGCATCGGTATAACTCTCACCATTTAGATGTACAATTGAATATATTCATTGAGTCATTATAATTTATAATTGATCAATTTTACATATTCTTAATGCAAATTCACACCAAAAAAGGAATAAACTAGAAATCAAAAGATTGAATGATTTGATTTTTGTGAAATTCAATTCAAAGCTGAAGGAGCATCGATCACTAACTGGGAGAGATCCATTTGTTTCAAAGGACATAACACATGTTATGGATCGGATTAGTGTCATTGAAGAAGAAGAAGAAATCTTCACGGGTCAGGGCTCATGTGGAACTTGGTTGCAGAAGCAAGTGGTGCAGAAGAATTTGTTGAGAATAGGAGGAGCCAAGGGAATGCGGAAGCTTTGCCAACTTTGGGTGAAGAAGAAGAATTCATGAGTGATTCAGAAAGCGATGATGATATTCCACCAATCAATTTTGAAGATGATTTAAATTAGAAGTTAGAAGCTGGTTTATAACTTTATATATTTGAACATTCTACATTTAGAAACATATTTTGATATCTAAATGAAGTATGTCACTTTTTTATTGTGATCTTTTATTTTTCAAAGTATGCTTTTGTAGGAATCTAAAGAAAACATGTAGCTTTTTGTCTCTGACATCACAATTAAATATATATATATATATATCTTTAAAATTTTTAATTAAAAAAATGCAAACAACATAATCCGCATATACTTCTACATATCTGCTTCCTCGTTCGGGACCGCCTGACCGAACAAACACCGCATACCAACTTTTGGAACCTTGAGTGTGCCTAGTCGGCATTAGTCAATACTCGGTCGGCCACCCCACCGACCAGACTAGTTGGGCCTACTAGTCGAGCCAATTGGGCGACTTTTACAACACTACATGTAAATGTGAGATGCTTAAGGTGCACAAAGGAAAGCATTAAGGAAATTAATGTCTAATAGAATGCCATAGTCAATCAACTTTAATACTCAAGAGTAGTCAATCGACTTCACTGTCACCTGAATCAAAGCATAAAGTGACTGGAAGCAAAGAGTCCACAGACTTCAAGAACACACCTCTCGATGACATAATAATATGAAAATTTGAAGCAAAACACATTGGCCTTCGAGTTGCCCAAATAACATAAACCAAAGACAATTCAACCGAGAAGGAAGCTAAAGATATCATCTATGATAGCACAATAATACAACCAATTCCTCAAGAACAAGAAAGTGAGGTTTTGCCAACAACAAGAAAAACAATGGTAGAAGATTAGTCCAAGGGCATAAAGTGCAAAAAACTAGGATAAATTACGAAAAATAGCAATTAGCCCAATAAAGAGCAAACCTATGATCAGAAAGGCAAGAAGATGTTTCATGCTACTTGGAATGGTTCAATTGACATTAATGACAGAAGTGTATGCCATGGACTTCCCACTTCGTCGACACCAAGGACCAACCAAACCTAGAGCTTGTAGTATCGTTGACTCTGAGTATCGTCCATAGCTTCATGCCCTCGAATGATAGTATTGATTATCAGTTGATCTACAAGAACATCATAATGGTGGGTGTTTTTCTTTTTACGCTAAATGCCCACTATGATGCAGCAGATAGCCAACTTCTTTCACGTACCTCAATCCCTCCAATGAAGGAGCCATACAGCCATCTGACCAGAATTTTGGTGCCTTCACTCATGCATCTCAGGCCTCCTCTACAACGACGACATAATAAAGTCGAGAGGATGCGTGGCCACGGTAGAGGAAGTGATAGCCCCATCCTTAATGCACGTATTACAATTGTATGGGCATTTCGAGGACATATGTTATCAGATGCATGGTTCCCCTGCCTCTTTTTTAAGACTAAAAAAGGGAAAAAAGGTGCTATGGTCGCCCTACCTCTGCTTATGTTGCTGAACATTTTGAGACCATTGTTGCACCTATTGATCAGAAGTATGATGATGTCTCCCATCTGAGATCATGGGACCTTCAGGGCTTTCTCTTGTCCCATCTGGCATTGTTGCATCCACGAGCACCTCAAGCACTAGTCATACTTTTACCACATGCCACAAAGCTGATATTACAGAGTGAATAATGAACTGGGAGCATCTCATCATCTCTGCGGTAACGGAGAAAATTCACATCTAGCACTTCCCTAGTTTGGTCTATCATCATTGTCGATGGGAGGCATTCTCCTATCCCAGGATAGTGGGAGATTCAGTTGATGCCTTTTACATGCTCTTGAATTTTCTATAAATTGACTGTCCATCAAATTGCTCTGCCTTTTTTTGACCCCACACCTTACATTGTATTTCAAGATATACTCATGATCAGGGTGATTAGATGTGGATATGACCAAGGGGTTTCATAGATATTGGGTCCATTCACCTTCTAGTGGCAGAATTTTCATATTTACTAGACCAGTTTTCTCAAACTTGTGGCATCTTCGATTTGGTCGTGTTCCTCTACAGTAGAGTCTTCTGTCAAATCTTTCGCCAAACTAGTTCTCAATATAAGGCGTGACAGCTTGGGAATCGTACTAATTTTCCAGTCGTCAAGGACATAGTAGTATTTTCTATTTGAGTTGTTTCATTTTGATTTTTAGTGTCCTAGTTAGGGATCTAAATGGATATGGATATATTCGGTATTTGATCCGTCACCGTATCCATTTTATACATATTTTGACATCTATGTCCATATTTGATTTAAAACGGATACGGATATCACTTTAAGATCCGCAAACATATGTAGTTGTAATTTTATTTTTAACCATATTTAACATAATTAAGTACATTCTTTCACCATATTTGGTACAATTATTATGATATAAGCATATTTAGTATATTAATATCATGTGTATTATACCCAATACATGTATATTTAAGCTAATTTATAGGGTATTTCTAATATTACTTGTATGTCATCAGTATTCGTTTTACATCCATATTCGTATTTTAAGGAAATGTATTGAGATATTTGTTATCTCTTTGTGTCTTTTATGTATTATCTATTCTTTCTGTTTCCTTCATGTGTTCTGCCCAACAGGTTACTCTCCTGTATAAGAGAACCCTAGGGCCTCATGAATAAACAATTGATTATTTTCTCTTCACATGGTATCAGAACGGCAATCATAAATCAGAGTTCTCGTACCACATGCCCTAACCCTACCCGACACCCCTCCTTCGCGCATCGTATTTCGTCACCCCCTCCTCTTCCCTGTGTGCGCCACCCCTCCCTCTCTACACACACAGCCACATGCGACAGCACCTCCCCCCCCCTCCCCCGTGGAGCGTTGATTCTGTCGCCTCCTTGTTGTTGTGCACCACAGCAAGCCCACGCGTACTCCAACGGGTTGTCGCGGGACTTCATGGCCCCGTTCAGCGCCTCTAATGGCCTCTGTGGGTGTTCCTCCTAACTGTTACCAAACTGTGGCCTGAAACGGATTGATTTTGATGAGAAAACGTGATTTCATGCCTGCAAATCATGATCTCGTGCCCTAGCGCAGATCGAATGACGAGGATGGTTGTATGAGTCTACCCATACAACCAATCCTCCATATGATCGTATAGACTCGCTCAAACCAGTCTACTTCCCCAGTCGAGTTCCGTTTTCAGCATTTATTCATCATGTCAGAAAACAACAGTGATATCTTCTCTTCATCCAATGCCTTCAAGGGGCCAGCTCCCATCGTGAAGATAGATGGAACCGACTATGAGTTGTGGTCCATGTAGTTTTTGACCCTTCTGCAATGCAATAAAAAGGAGCATATTCTGGCAAAGCCAGAACCGATGGACAAGGCTAGGGACAATATTCGTGGAAGCAAGATGAAGCGTAGCATGTTTGGCTCTCCGGGGCCTTCACCATAGAAATTGCCAATGATATTGTAAACCAACCCATCGTAAAGGCGATGTGAGATATTGTTGCAACCACCTATGCCCAAGCGAAGAACGAGGCCAAAATTCATCTTCACTTTGGCATATACAAGGCCAAGCAGAATGACCATTCGCTACATAATTTCCACACTTCATTTCGAGGCATGTTTGAGAATCTCCACATCTTCATGCTCGTTACTACTTCCATGGAGCAACATATGGTCTACAGAAACTCCATGATGGTTGGAGTTTTCTTGACAGCACTCGATATAGAGTATGATCCAACACGCATATAGCTACTTGTTGGCACGACCATACCTCCCATGGAGGAGGCTTAAAGTCGCTTCAGTAGGCTTCTTATTCCACCTGTTGCCACCACACAGACCTCCTCAATGATGGTTATGTCTCACAGCAGGGGAGGTTCTACAAAGTTTAGAGCGTGTGGTCCCAGTGGAAGGGGAGATGGACATCAACGTGACACCTGCACCTATTATCGATGTCTAGAACACTCTGAGGACACATGCTATCAGAAGCATGGATACCCCACATCTGCTCGAGAGGCAGAGCAGATTGAGCCTTCAAACACTTCAGCTCCTCGGGCCGATCCATGCCTTGATGACATTCTCTCGTATATGGGAAATCGTGACTCATGTTGCTGACACCGCCACTACATGTTCCCCAGATGTCGCAGTTGTTACTAGAGCCTCTTTGAGCTCCTCAAATATCGCATATGATTTTACTAGTTGTAGCAGTGTGAGGCTTTCCAGCTTGGGAAGCATTATTGCTCTTTGTTCCATCTCGTCGGAGTCGGAGCATTTCTCAGTTATTTGAGCTTCTTTATTTAGATATTTGGGGTTTGAATCGTGTTTCTGATCACAAGGGACGTCGTTTTTATCTTGTTTTAGATGACTGTTCTAAACTTTCTTGGGTCTTTTTGTCAAAGAATAAGTCTGATGCTAGGCATATCATTAAAACCTTTATAAATATAATAAAGAACATTTCTCCGCAACTGTCAAATATTTGCATTCTGACAATGCCTTAGAGTTATGCACTTCACAGTTATCCGAGTTTCTCGGCTCTCTTGAAAAATGTGTATTCACTAGTAGAGTTTTACTAGTTGATTCAGATACTTGTGTAGCTTATGCACCTTTAGTTCTCAATCGTAGAGTATATTTTGTGGACTATGTTTATAATTTAGAAAATTGTACATTGTTAAAAAAACATGAATATATAATGCTTTAGCATTTTATTCTTTTACATTCCTGTTTTGCATTCCAAATGTCAATCATGGTGTATGAATGTGCCTATTGCTAAATATCTGGATCCTCATATGGATTAAGGTCCGACCAGGTAAGATTTGACGCCTCTCGTCGCAGGTGTGGGAAATCACAAGGTGTAAATCCTCCAATCGTCGATGTCGTCGCACTACATCCTTTGTAGGAAGAAGGAACAAAGGGGACCGGCTAAGACGCTCGAACCCACCGTTCATCTGACGTGACTCCTCCCCATATCCAACATCTCCTGACCCGCCAGGCCCTAAAACTCCTTATAGAAAAGGACTGGAAAGTTGTCGGGGCTCAAGGAAGCTCCATATTCAAGGCAAAGGTTGCATGCCAGACCTCCAAAAGTAAGAAAGTTTTCATAAACTTCTTGGACTACAACTCGTTCAGCCCCAGGGCATCTCTTCCCTACCATTTGGCACAACAACTAAGCATACGTCTACTGAGCTCAAAGTAATGATGCCTCACCACTTCATGGAAGAGCTTATTTTAAGAAGAACATTACGTCCATGTCTCCCTCCTTCAACCACTTCTACCTCAATTGTTGCTTCCATTCAGTCTCCCTCTTCATGTCCTCCAAAAGAACAAGACATGCTTGCATCTCAATGAATTCTCCTTATGCAGCTCCCTTAGAATCCTCAAGGCGATCAAGACGCAAAACCTATGCAATCCCATGTCTCTCCATTGGCATATGAGCTCGCAAGTCTCCCTCTTAAACTGAATAAATGTGAAGGGTTCTAAGCTTCTTAACCATTTTCCACGATGTCGATCCCTCTACATCCTGCTCCTGCGAATACCTTCCGATCTTCTCATGAAACCCCTCCCCATGCAACTAATAGCACTTAGAATGAAAAATGGTGCAAGGTCGTTGACCATCACAAGAATCCCAACAAATCGGTATATGGATGAAATGAAGGGAAACTCTCAATAAGCCTATTGAAACCAAGAAAGCAGTCCAAGAGGGACCCAGACAAGCTGTTTCTCCAAGTAAACCTAGAGTTCGTGACATCCAAAACCTCCATCGCCAGGATTCCCACACATGATAGAAATAGAGGAGAGCCATGGTCCAATCCATCCCTATAATATGGTTGATCTATCGTAAGAAGAGTAATGCTGAAAGATACAAGGCTTGCTTACTAGCAAAAGGCTTCTCTTAACCCTGTGGAGTTCATTTACTTGACATATTCTCTCCAACTCATATATCTACCATATGCAGCATTTATGTTTTTGTCGCGGTTCCCCTTGATTAGTCCATAAACTAGTTGGACCTCAAGAATGCATTCTTCTATAGTGATCTATGAGAGGAAGTTTACATGCAACAGTCTTCTAGCTTCGAGAGTCTGGAGGCGTTCCAAAGTGTGTAAAGTCCACATCAATTTGTGGCTTAACATGGAGTCCAAGAGCTCGATTTTAAAAGCTCCTCAAAGGGGTTGAAGGCATTGGTTTCATTTCCTATATGTTGATCGACTCTCTTTTTGTATACAAGAGTGGGAATAAGATAGCTTTATGTTCGTCTATGCATATGACATTATACTTACATGAGACGATGAATTTGGCATTACATGAACAAAGTAGATTCTCATGCAACATTACTGATGAAAGACATGCACTCTAGAATACTTCTATATGAAAGAGATTCTAACATCCAGAGCAAGGCTACAAGGAGAAAGGAGAAATTTGATAGATATCGAAGGAGATCAAATGGAGTTAACATGTTGCTAATGGTTGATATTCTCTTGGATCGTCTTTCAAACGTATTTACAGTGGAACATGATTCAAGATTGGTCGGTTAACAAAACCATGAATGTTGTGAATGGCCCATGTGATCATTATAAATTACTTCATTAGTTCATTAAATTGGTAAAGCTTCTGGTATTGAAAATATTGGTGGAGATTGTGCTCTTGAGAATGAAATGATGAAAATGGTCTAGATATCATCTTTCAAAGTGAATTTCAAAAGCATCTTCAAGAGGAAGAAAGTGAAGAAAGTATAGCGAAACTTGATCGTTATTTTGGAGAAAATTGTGAAAAGGATGACTCTAACTTTGAGATCTTACAGTAGTGGATAGTACAACGCCTTTTTCCCACAATTAAGTAGGGCCAGCTACATGAACTTTTTGCATCCATTCAGATCTACTTTGGATCATTCTCGGGCTTAAATCTAGATAACTAAGATCCCTTCGAATAGTCTCATTCCAACACTTCTTGGGCATTCCTCGCCCTCTCTTAACATGCTCAACATCCCAAATCTTGCATCTTCTACCCGGTGCATCAACCAACCTCCTTTGCTAATGGTCAAACCATCTTAAGTGGTTTCTCTCATCTTGTCCTCTATCGGAGCTACACCAACTTTCCTTCTAACAAGCAACATATTGGTCGAAATTGCACGAGTTAAATTATGAAGTCCTCTTTGAAGTGTAAGAGATGTGTTAGCGATTACAGTTTCTATTATATCTTCACAATCTACTTTTAGTACAAGAGGACACATTCTTGATCAATTTCGTAGTTCGTTGGCACCCAAGCTTGTTGAATTCTTGATTTTTTTCTCAGAATTGGTTGAAATCTCCTTTATCATGAGTCGATGTGGAACTGAAACTTGAAGAACTTGATATTTTAGGTAATTACAAATTTGCAATATATGTTATATAGCATATTAAACATTAATTATCTTAAACTTATTTATTTTAGCGAGTCAAGTAACAATTATAGATGACATCGACAACATTCACATGTTTCTTAGGATCTCAATCATTATGGTTAGTAAAAAATTACACATTTTATATATTTATAAGGAGTATCATTATTGATTCTTTCTTCAATATTGTTCCAGATAGGCAAAAAGCAGTATGTTAGAGGTAGTCAAAGATAATCCAAAGAGGTATCTCATTATTTCATCCTTATGCTTCTCATTTTCATCTCTAAAATTATCAAACTATTACGAGTTGTACTTTAATTTTTCTACTTAAATTGGAATTGTTAGGCTTTCTTATCATTAGATGGAGAGTGAAATGTCATGTTACCAATGATTTATAATATTGTATAAATTCCTAATTTAAATGTTCATTATGTTGCACTAACATGAAATTACATCTAGCAGAAGCTTGGACATAGCAATAACATATTACTTTTATTGATAGTTAGTTTTCTTATATTAATTATTTTATTCAAGTTTTATTGATAGTTAGTTTTCTTATATTAATTATTTTATTCAAGTTCACATATTGTGTTTTATTTTGCAACATTTTCATTTCTTGCAGGTTCTTTATAGTTTTTAATTGATATACACATACTTGTGCAATGTTATTCAAAGTCAACGTGATACTTCTACGGTTATACAAATTACAGGTATATTATGTAGTTATACAATCATTGGTCATACTAAATCTATTTCAAGTATATATTATATCCTTTCTTAAAAAGTAAATATTCTTTTCTTTACATTTATCCATATTATCAACTTTAGAACTATGATTCAAATGTCAAGGTCCAATGTGCTATAAAATTGAGTGTAGACAATGAAGTAACAATATGTAAATATTAAAAATCTGATACAATCCATCATAATCCGGTGGATTGGATTGGATTTTAGGTTCTTAATAGATTGGATTGGAGTAGAAGAAGCTAAAAGCAGTTAAGGTTGGATCAAACACGGATTAAGCTAAAATCCAATCCAACTCGATCCATGTGTATCCCTAAAAGCCAATACATCCATAGATAAGTGTATAAGGCAAAATGAAAGAAGATGGCAACCAAAATAAAAGATGAAAGCATACCTTAGTGCGAGGAATCAATACATTTCTGGGAATAGGCAACTTCTGTGAAGCAGCATATTCTTGGGCGGCTAGAAGTTTGGACTGCGTAAACCGAGTTCCCTCCACAAAGAGAGCCAACCAAAATGGTTGAGGAAAATCCCGAAGCCGTTCTAGACCAGACTGCATGATAACTTTATGAATATTCAAAGTATAACATGGCACAGGAAAAGGCCACTCATATCCTACCTTCAAGGTTTTCTCATCCTTGGTCCAGTTTCTTTCAAGAAAAAGATATTCAGTAAACCACATTGACCACCCTATAACCTGCAAATACCATCATAATAATACAGTAACAAAATAGGTATATTCGGTTTTATCTGCAGTAATATAAACGAAAAAGAAAACTCTACATTTGAGGATTGGATAAAGAAATTAAAAATGTGCAGTTAGTGCAGCCTGGTAAATCTGGCAAGTGCTGAATTCATGACGAAAGTTTGTGTCCAGATTTGACACTTCCATAACTCACAGCAACAATCAGACCGATGTGCATATTATACAAAGAAGGACGATTTCATAGTGTTTCTTTTCAAAACCAAGGAAAAGTACTCACCCACATATATTCATTAAACAAAGGTTTGTAGCGTGTATGCAATGAATTGATTAGATCTGTTTGCAGATCCCTATTCTCATATTCAGGGTCTTTGAATTAAGCCTTCATTTCTGCGGTTACATGAATCAGCAAGCTTCTCTTCTGGGAGTTTTTTAATTGAGTGGAATAGCTCATCTCGAGATACGGATTGAAGATCTAAAGGTTGGTTTATCGGCCCATGGAGTTTATCCATGCAGTGAAATTATGTTTCCTCATGAAACATGAAGCCTGTGCTCGGTTGGTCAAGGGTGACAGCAGCTGCTGATTGGGAGTTTCTCTTTTAACCTGCAGAGCTGGATTGCTGTTCGGGCTGGCATGGTGTAGCTTCTGCAAAATTATCGTGCCTTCCAGTTAGGGCCGGGAGTGGTGTAGCTGTCATGAAGCTATTGCAGGCATCTGCTGCTGTGGTTCTTTTGTGCTGGAGCTGCATTGCAGCTTGAGGATCTTCCCTATTGCATCCATCGTTGGAGTTGTGTTTTTTCCTCGAAAGAAGGTTTAGTGTTCAGGTGCACACCAGGTGATTGATTGATTGATTGCTTCAGTTATGTTCTGGCTTATATGCATATAATGACATAAGGTGGTTGACACATTGCCTCGGCGTGTTATCCGTGCTTAGCAGATTATGCAACAAAGGTGGAGGTGTAATAGAATCGCACTTGAGCAAACCTGCCAAGGTTCATTTAGATTCCTTTGAACATATTAAAGAGTTCGGATTCGCTTCGATTCAAAATGTGCCGAGCATTGACGAGGAAACCCGGTAACCACCGAAGCCCCAGTAATGCGATACTGATTGATGAAATACTCGACTCTGTCTTATCTCTTCTCTGACTGTCCTACTTCTTACTGCTTTCTAATAGTGAAAAATTCGTTGACAAGATTTTCCAATATTGGGGAACCAGAGCCTCGACGATAATATATCTAGATGAAAAGCTCTCGTGTCTCAGTTGCATGATGGGCTACTCGTGAGGGTGAGTTTCAAATGGTATTCGAGCAAGGAGTTCACCTCTCACCATTCGCTGGAAAACAAGCCCCTGATATATTGAGATATACATTTGGAAAAGACCTTCCAATGACAAAACAAGAATTTCTCATACGCAGACGAATGTAGAACAACGAGAGGCGTCGCACGAGATGAGATATGAGGTTACTAGGATTAATAACATATTTCTTAGTTGTGAGTGTACCAGATCAATTACGTGACCCAAGAAGAAAAGGGAAGGAACCTATTTGTTGTGAAAGAGATAAATGAACTGATACTAACGAAATTGGCCTTTGTGTTGAGGTGGACGCAAAGGCTAAGAAGTCCCGACGTCGATTACAGTAGCTTGAGGTCCCAGAAGGACTTCACATGTCGAACTCTTTTGTCTCGAGGGGGACAGGGGGCAAAATGGAAGGTATCATGAGATATATGAATAAGAGGGGGGGTTTAGGAAGCATGTGTGACGATACTGAAGCATTACATGGCTCCGATTCATTGATCTGATATGGACTAGGAGATTATAGACCTAGGCCGAAGTCAAAAAACTAATGCATCGAGGATGTCATCCTTTTTTATAAGAGTAAATTGCCCATTCAAGCTTTCAAAGAGCAGAAGAATTCTAGGAATCTTCCTACCCTTGTTAAGTAGGCTAGCAGCAATAAAGAGTTTTTCGCCATTTATCGTCTTGTTTGGGGATTGACCCTTTTCTGTATGTGTGACCTCGTTTTGGTGATGGGCCTTCTCTCTTGACCCCCTATAATGATGTCATTATTTCTTTTCCTGAATTGTAGCTACTCTAAGCCATGAGCAAAGGAAGAGAACACAATCGTTGACTCAGGTTTTGTCCAGTCAATTCTGATATACACCCATATGGTCAGGGATGACTATGTACTAAGGTCAAGAAACTAGTCAAAGGTAGAATCAAAGTAGAGGAGATCCCCTTGAACCCTCCCCCCCCTCCCACCAATACACGCTGGTTAAACTTCTATGCAAAACCCTCATAGCATTCCAATTAGTAAGGAAAGCTCTTGTGTTTTCCAAGGCGAGTGGAGTGCAGATGAGACTTGTTGAGACATTAATTTATCTTTAATATTGTTTATGTAATTTGTTTTCTTCTTATCGTCTACTTGTAATTTGCCCAACTGGTTTCTCTTCTATATAAGAGAACCCTAGGGTCTCTATATAATGCAATTCATTCTTTCATCTCCACATGGTATCAAAGCAATGGTCCTAGACCGGAGCCCTGACCTAATAACCTACCCCACCGCCAGCCCTAGCCTTTGTGCGGCATTATTGCCGCCCTCCACACAATATCGTTGCCACCCCCATCCTCCGCGCAGCATCGTTACCCTACGCTGCTCTCTAGTGACGTCGTCGCTGCACAGCAGCGGTGCTTCGGTGCCTAGTGCCGCTCCAAGGTGGCAACCGACGCCGCCAATAGCACCTAGCGCCGCACCAGCACCACCTCCGACCGGTCGCCAGGGGTTTGCACCGCCATAGCACCGTCTCCAACTCTTCTCCGAGTTGCTTCGGTGACTTGAGGGCATCGCTAGTCCCTCGTCAGATTTTGTGTGACACCCAGCATTCTGATTTGACCCTAAAATAGTCTGATTTTGACTGGAAAAACGTGATTTCAGAACTATAAATCATGTTTTCCACGTGTTGTTGCACATCCCACAAGCATCCCTGTGTAGTTCATCGCACCTCCTTGTGCATTCGAGGATCTCTACGGTCCGAACTGCAGTCTGATTTTGATCAAAAAACGTGATTTTAGACCTATAGATCATGTTTTCCAGCCCCAGCATGGTTTGAGGATTGACGATGATGGTTTGAGGATTGACGATGATGGTTTATGAGTCTACATGTACAACCAATCCTCCATGTGATCGTGTAGGCTCGCTCAGATCGGTCTACTTCCCAGTCAAGTTCCATTTTCGGCCGTTCTTCCATCATGTAATAGACCAAGGGTGATACTTTTTCTTCGCCCGATGCCTTCAAGGGCCCGGCTCCCATCATAAAGATGGATGAGACCAACTATGAGTTATGGTCCATGTCGTTTCTTACCCTCATGCAGTGCAAGAACAACGAGCGCATCCTTACAAAGCCAGATCTGATGAATAAGACTGGGACCAATGCTTCTTGGAAGCAAGATGGCACGTATGCGCATATTTGGCTCTTCGAGAACCTCACCACGGAAATAGCCAATGATATCGTGAATCATCCCACTGTCAAGGCGATGTGGGACATTTTGGCATCCACCTATGCTCAAACGAAGAATGAGGTAAAGATTCTTCAGCTTCAGTTTGACATTTATAAAGCCAAGAAAAATGGTCATCCTCTGCACGTGTTTTACTCCTCGCTCTATGGCATGTTCGAGAAGCTTCATAGCTTCATGCATATTACAACATTTACAGAGCAGCATATGTCATACAGGAACTCCACGTTGGTTGGAGTTTTCTTAGCAACGCTCGATCTACTAGAGTATGATAGAGGAGGCATATATCCATCTCAACAGGATTCTTATTCCTCCAACTGCCACACAACAACCCTCCTTACTATTCCTACTAAACCAGTCTCACCATATTTGTGGCACCTTCATTTTAGCAACCTTCCTCTGCAGAATCCTCGCACAGATTTCCACGTAATCTTCTTTCCAGTGCAAGGCATGTCAGCTTGGGAACCACCATCATTTTATCGGGTCGTTGTTGATGATTTTTCTAGACTTTCTTGGGTATCCGTATTAAAGAATAAGTCTGATGTTGGGTATGTTATCAAATCTTTCATTAATGAGATAAAGAATATTTTTTCTGTCAAGTCAAATATCTATGTTCTGGTAATGCCTTGGAGTTATGCACCTTACAACTTTCTAAGTTTCTTAGATCCCTTGGCATTGTTTACCAGACCTCATGTGCTTATACATCCCAACAGAACGGTATTGCCGATCGCAATCACCGTCACTTACTTGATGTGATCAAAACCTTGTTAATCCAGAGTCGTGCTCCTCATGCTTACTGGGGTGATGTAGTCCTCACTGCTTGCTTCCTAGTGAATCGCATGCCATCTTCTGTGTTGGGAGAGAAGATCTCTTTCTCGATTGTGTTTTTCGAGAAGGATATTTTCTCCTTTACACCTCGTGCGTTTCGCTCAGTTGCTTTTGCTCATGATTTCTCTCCAAGTCATGGCAAGCTCTCTCCCAGAGTTGTCAAGTGCGTTTTTGTTGGCTACTCTCGTACTTAGACGGGTTACCGTTGCTTTGATCTGCTTCGGCGAAAATACTTTGTTAGTGTTGGCGTTATTTTCTTTAAGTACGTCATGTATTTTTCTCCTACAGGTGATAGACTTGCCCATCAGACTTTGACGTAGAGATCTGCATGCCTCCACCTCCTGTTGTCATACCACCACCTACACCTACTCCTGCTCCACCATCACCGCCTCCACCACTACCGTCGCCACTACCTACACCTACTCCTGCTCTGGCTCCTGTGGTTGCCCCTGGACCACCACCTACTTTGATTGGGCTTTTGCCACGTGTGTTTACTCGCACGTCTCGCTCTGTTCCCCTTGCTCACAAGTCTTCCCCATCATCCAGCGTGCCTCAGGTATGTGATGAGAACATTGTTTCTACTGATGGTACTACTAAGTTGTCTGTGCAACAGGATTCCATACAGGATGAGCAAGTACCCTCTCAAACACAATCATATACAATGTGTATAATAGAACTAGTGTGTATAGATGTATGATAAATAGAACATGATATATATATAAGATCATTGAGCTTCGCTTGTTTCAAGCGATTTCTTTTCTTTGTATTCAAGCGATTTCTTTTCTTTGTATGGACATGTATATAGAAATATGCAAAGATTTAACATGATAATAATAACATTAACATGAAAATATACAATGCTTAGGGCAAAACAGAATCATGTGCAAACCACATAACCCAAAAGAAGAAGAAAAAAAAGCCTCGTGTTTCAGACTTATTCCTCTGCTTCGCCTCGGTGACCTCACGCCTTAGCTACACCTCACCCAATTGAGGCGAACACCTCAACCAAAGCATTCGAGGCATATAACTCAAGGTGAAATTGATGTGTCTCACCTCGAGGCATGCACCTTAGCACCTCGAAGCGGTGCTTTTTAAAACCATGATATCTCCACCGACCAATTACACCGGAGATTTTTTACCCAAGTAGGCCTACAATATTGCAAACTTTAGGATAGCATCGTTCTTTCATAACCAGTTGTCAAGACCGCAACAAGTGGTCTAAATATGTCACCTTCTCCAATACAAACCGCATCACAACAATTTCTCCTGCCCTCCCTAAAAGACCTCCGAAGAGCCAATTGAGAAGTGGGTCAACCCAACATCGGCCAGACCTCCCTTGCTACAAGGCTACTGAAGAATAAGTGCTCATCATCCTTGTCATTATTTCGCACAGTGGACATGCGGAAAAGATTGATGGAGCCCACCTCTTCTTCCAATCTGATTCTCATTTGTCACTACAAAATCTTGACCTTAATCACGAACCTGGCTTTTCAAATGCATCTGCAGACATGAAGAAGAATAGGATCCTCGCTTCCTCCCACAAATAGCCTCTTTAATACTCCTCAATGGAAGCCTTTTCTCCATCCTGCTCACAATGGTCCAGAATAGCCCATAGTTCTATGTGATACCTTGCTAAAAGTTGATGGTGTTCCTGAGGATTTATGTTTAAACTATAAACCCAGAAGCTCACCCCCATGTACACCATTTGGCAAAATGCTTAAGCAGGGTGTTTCTGCAAAATGGCACGAAAACCAAGATTTGGAATATGTTCAAAGTTGATATTACAGCATGAGAAAACTGAGTTTGCGTTAAGCCAGGAAGTAAGATAAACTTCCAAATAGCCCTACACTTTTATTATAGGGACGCGTGGTTAAGGCATTCAAAAGCATTTAGAGAATGCCTAGAAAAATCACTGAGATTTAACAAAGTGGAGAATCAATTATGTACTTTGTCGGTTGCCAAACGACACAAGAACCAAAAGCATGCCAAACCTCTCTCTTCTCTCTCTCAAGTCCTAGTTTATATTTTTGTGCTTCCAAACTGAACATTATAGATGTATATTATTCGATTTAAGAGACCGTTAAAAGATTACTTGGGTTACTTTTCAGATGATGGTTTTTATATAACAAGAAGTCATCTTTTCAATGTTCTCCTCTATAAAAAAATGGCCGAGGTTTTTTGTCTCCAGGGTTTGAGATTTCTTTCCACAAGCTACTTCATCAGACACTCACAAAGGACCATTCTTAAAAAGTAGAGCCAATTGCTTAATCAGAAACAAAAGTAGAACCAAGTGGTAAGGCATTTTTAGAGCACGTCAAAAATTGCAGCTCCACATAATTACAAAGGGAAGCACCTTGATATTGCTTAATTCAAAGTTATGACACTTGCCATCCTCGCCATATCTACTTTTTTGTCCCCTTCAAATCTGAGAAAAGGGGAAGTCATAGGGAACTCGGATCAAGAATTATGTGATAATACTTACTCAGTTAAGTGGATCCTTACAATCCTGAGCGCACCAAAGTGCCTTGGTAGTAGGGATTTGATGTCTGTTACGTGCTTCATTCTGGGAGAGGCAATGCCTTATCTTATTTTCCCCTCAACCAGTAAATGACATCAATGGAAATTGCATTCCAAGTTACCTCATCTTGATTACACTATGAAAAATCATAAGAAACCATTTTCAAAAAACAACTCACATGAAAGATCTTTTCAAAAAAACTAGCATGAATGGCATTGCTCAAGAACATTTAGCACAAATAAGATCTGGTGAAATTGTTGTGACAAAATGGTTGTGACTAATATTTTTTTCGCAATAATCAACAGCAGATAATGGATCATAAATCTTAAAGAGCCTGTGAATTAATAAAATTTAAAAAGAAAAGAGGGATAACATCCACTTAAGGGAACACTTAAAAGATGTATTCATGAGAAAGAGGAAATAATGCATCATGTAGACAATGTTAGCAAGATAAAAGAAAGCTCAATGAAGTAGCATAAAAGGCACTATCACGGAAACTGAGAAGAGAGGCCACTTACAGGAAGAAATTTGATTGATTTTTTCATTACAGCAAGCGCACTCCCAAGACAATTCCCACGCTGAAAACATGACAAATGAAATGGATTGAACAAAAAATGAGACGGATTTTTAGTTCAAGAAAGAGATGGGTGTGCGCTTGAGATGATTCACACCCTAAATTTTAAAAAACTGAGAAGGCTGTATAACAATCATAAAATGATAAAGTGGATGATATTTACATACCTCAGCCAGGATCCATCCAACTAGCCAATCGATGTCACTTCTGTGATTGCAAATGACCAATGCATGCTCTTTGCCTGCAACATTTTTTATAGCGAAGTGTAAGAATATCTATGTCCAAACTAACCCACTGACAAGCAAAAAAGAGCGTGAACTATCAAGAACACACCCATCATTTGAAAGGCTTCATCATCCCCATATACTTTTACCTGCACAAAATAGAAAGGAGAATCAGTTCAACTGGGAGGGCATGCCTAATTTGTGTAATTAAGGGCATCCATATGTAAATATTTTTTGAAAGGAAAGGAGGTGCAACGTCAAGGAGAAGCCCACTGAAAAACTTCTATATATTCACAAAATCAAATCATCAATTTATAAGGACCAAGATGCACGGAGGCTTTTGGCATTCTCTAGAAGTTTCTCCATGTACAAACTTTCTCCTAAAAATATGATTTCATTCCGTGCGACCCACGTAGACCAGGGAGCAGCCGTAACTCAAACCTTGGTAGGACCACTTCTGTTTCCCTGTCAGCCGATTCTCGATATGCAACCCAGTCCAGGGTTGCCACCAAATCGATGTGTGTAGGGAATCAAACTTCGTTGGAAACAAAGCAGACAAAGAAAACATGCTCAAAGTTCTCCTCCACCTTCATGCACCGCGGGAATGTACTATTAGTGCACACAAAAAACCTCGCTCTACGCTCGCTAGTCAACAATCGATCCCTCCTCAGAAGACAGATGAAAATACGAACACGTGACGGCACCGTCCACCACCTGATAAGGCTAACTACTCCGATGCAACTCCATGATCAAAGTTTGTTGTTGAGTAGAAGGCCTTGTACACCTTCCGCACTGTGAAATGCCCAAGTCTAATGGTCCCAAGGCCCTAAATGTCGATTTCGGTCACCATTTCGGTATCGTCCAAAACAGAGTTTCGACGGAATTCGGTGGGATTTCGACTGGAATTTTGGTCATTTCGGTCATTTTTTGTACTAGGACCCCCATATTTCGGTCACTTCGGTCATTTCGGTCGAATTTCGATTTCGACTGGATATCGATATTCGACAGAAATTCAACCGAATTTCGCTGAAATTTGAGGCCATGAATGGTCCACAGTGTCTGATAACCTCCCAATCTCAAACAAGATCTCCAAAAGAAACAGAAAATCTGCAAAGTTTCGATCCATAAAAGTAGTATCGGAACTAAATGATCTAGCCATTATCCCCCCTATAATCCCTCAAAGTGCAATTCACATCAGACATCAAAGCAAGCAATCCAAGGAAGTGAACTCCAATCATGCCACGACCCGTCTAGTCGTCCATGCAAAGCTGCTGCCATTACCCAGGACAGGCTTCATGAGCGAGGCCACACGAGGAGAACCGAGCAAATGCCCCTCCAGAAGTTTAAGGGTGCATTCACTACACAAATCTAAAAATAGATCCGTAAAAAACTCAGAGATAGAGTGAAATATATTGCACAACAAGTCAGACCCACCTCCTCAAATGTGTCACCCATTTATAGCCAACAGTACCCATTCATCTCCTACAAGCTCAAAATCCCCAGGCCCCCACCAAAGGCACCCCTGCACTCCTCAAAAGAAGCCCAAAAGAGTCTCTTCATCAACATCTCTAGTCTCCCCCTAAACCCAGCGGATAGAAGATACGAAGAAAGGAAAAAGACGAGGATAGCAGATATAGCAGCCTTCAAATGCACTGTGCAGTCACCCATTGAAAGATAGGTTGCACACCCCGCCTAACTTCTGCTCCATCTTCTCGATCACATGTAATCAGCCTGATTGCTTCAACCTACCACTAACTAGAGGCAAACCCATTTTAAAATATCTAAATACATCAATTTGGAACTAACATAAAGCAATATCAAGAAGTTTTCTCACACTTCAAATTTTCCGCATGCTCTCATAGCTAACAATGGCTAACATTGAGCATATACATTAATTCATACACAGTCTACAATAAGACAGTTTCTAATAGGAGCAGGGCAAAGTGAAGAGGAGTTTTAGGTGACATGTCTCTCCTCCCAAATGAGAAAATTATGTGTCGAATTGTTTTGTTAATATAATTGGATAAATGGATCTTTGGATAAGGGGCCCCCACCTCTTTATATTGTCCTCATCTTCCTCTCCTTTTATCCATTATATTGAAGAGTGTCCTAGACTCTTGTAAGGGAGATTATGTGTGCCCCCCTCCCCTAGTTTTCCCCCTCTTAAAGAATTTCTATGTAAATCGTGTTTCTACGATGGTTATTCTTTTTTATTTCAACATGATACTAGAGTCACATTCACATGATCTTTGTTTTCCACGTTTTTAGCTCATGGAAGGTTTCTTTCAGGGGGGCTATCACTATAGGACCCAAGGTGATGGAAGGTTCACTATCAAGGTTCAAGAAAGCGGTATGCGTATGCATTCGGACAGGTCACTGAATAGCACTTAAGCGGTATGCGGGGGCATATGCGGGGTATATGCGGTTCTATGCGGTTTCCTAATTTTTTATGTAAAAATAAATAAATAAATACAAAAGTAACTACAACAGAACCAAACTTATGTATAATTGTGGTCCAACAGAAGATCTAAGAAAAATAACTTTCATATAGAGTTCAAAACAATCTCTATCAATCAAATATCAATACTTCACTAGAAAGGTTAGCTCACAAAATAATTGATAGCAATCAACAAAATAAAAAAGTTAGCGCACAAAATGCCTCTATTGTTGAATATAATGTCATTTATCTCTGTTGCTATATTTATAATTGATCCTCCATCAAAAGTACCAAATTTTACATATAATATATTGCATTCATAATAACTATTAGTTGACTAAATTAGTTTGTTAAATTATTAGTATATTATTCTTTTCTTTCCGTACGTGTTTACTTCAATCTCGCGGTAAAACTACTTTAACGATGGATTTAAATAGTCATGGAATGTTTGGTTGGCATACATGCAAAAGTAAGGAAAACATGGCATAAATAACACAACAAAACATGGCACAAATTAAAAAATAAAAAAATAAATAAATAAATGTGTATGCGGCCGCACAGACCGCATATGCGGCCCGCATAAGCGCACAGGGCGCATAATAGGGGGCTTCAGGAAAGCGGTGCGCTAAGGGCACCGCATACGCATATGTCGCCGCATAAGCGGCCGCACGGTCCGCTTTCGTGAACATTGTTCACTATGGAAGATTCCTCGCCTCACCAGTACGCCTCAACCTTCCTCCTGGAGGCCTCAACCTTGAAGGTTTCTTGCATTGCCTCGCCTGGAGGCATCCACCGTCCACCTCCTCTCCGCATGGACCACTGCCCTCGCTCTGACCTCCACCTTGAGGTCCTTTGCCTTGACTCTTGAGACCCTCTGCCTTGAGGATTATTTCACCAACAACTGAAGGGCAATTGCCTCCATGTGTCGTTGCTTGCACTTGCTACATGGAGAACCTCCGCATGTGCCTTCTGCCTTCATAACTTTTATGTATCACATGTACTCTTTGTCACCTGAATACCATCCACACCTGCAAATTTTTGTACTTAAATTTTTGTTAGATATTACTATTACTGCTCGGAAAAGGACATCTACTAAGTACTTCTCATAGGAATTTTTCCACTAAATATCATATGATTTTTTCATTGGCTGGAGCTTCTTCAGATTTGTCATTGGCTAGAGTTACATTGGCTTGACATCTTTGGAATTTATATCCAAAGTTTTTTTGAATTTCTCATTGACTCAAATTTTATTCCATGCTTGTTGGAGTTTCGTTGGATCTTGTTGACGGTTTCATTTACTTTGCTTGATTGTTTTGCTCCACCACTTCTCCGTTAAAATTGGATGTTTGTTAATAATGAAATTCAAAAAAATCTCCTATGGATTTGGAAGATAAAAATGTATGTACCGAAGTTTTGTATGGTTAGATAAATAGTTTGCCAATCCAAGTTACTAAAATAAATTTGACAAAGCATAACTACTTGTTATAATCTAAAGCAGCATTATAATCTAATGCAATGGTTGTTGCTATAGCATCAAGAGGACGAAATGGTTATATGGGCAGTATAAAGAAAACTCCAGCCCTTACTGATAAAATAAAATGTATGATAAATGGTATATGGAAGATGGCCAGTCTAGAAACCGGATTATCAATGATGTCTCTCTATATATTCACACACTTGTATTTCAAAAGAAAAATACCGGAGAGCAGTGGCTCACACTTTTTTTGAGATCAAAAAAGGGGAAACATGCTAAGGTGTCCACCCTAAATATATTAAATTATAAGGAAAAAATACTTACAGTGGCCAAGACTCATTGAGAGTTTTGGCATGAGAAATTACATTTTCCACATAGAAATATTCTAGCGAAAAATAAGTCAATTACGAGCCAGCTAGATAGCCAGATTACTGCTAAAGGAAAAAGTAATTATCTATTTGGACCTTGTTTATTTAGCCAAAGTGGTTCCCAAAAGCTATGTAGGTTCTGTAAATTTGTCCAGGTAAGCCCAGAATCTTCCCAAACACTCAACGTCCTCTCACAAGTGAAAAAAAGGTGATCAATTATCTCCGCCTCTTTATTGCAGAGCGGGCAAATCTGAAAAGTACCGGGAAAGAGTTTGAAGCATCGGTCTCTGGTCAGAATACGTCCTCTACGCATTAGCCACAAGAAGACCGCAACACGATTGGACACTTTGAAGCTCCACGGAAAATGACAATCACACGTAACATCTTCAAAGGTGGTTGGTGTTGGACTATCATAACCTTATAAGCATGTTTCATAGTAAAATCTTTTGTTCTCCAAGTCCAATGATATTTTCCAACTTCAGGCCTTGAGATGGGGGGGAGGGAGTCCAACGTCATCAGAAGGTCATCCATATATTGTTCAAAGAAGTCTGCAACAAAGGCCAGTTCCCATTCTCCCAGCATTCAGCAACCGTAACTTCCCAGTTAGCGGCTTGGGTAAAAAAACGAAGAAAACGAACTGTTAGGGGACCCCCATTAGTCCAATCTTCAGTCCAAAAGGCAAAAGATCGTCCATCTCCAAGAACATGTCTAAACAAGATGGGGAGCTGACAACTAAGAGAGGCAATGCCCTTCCACAATGTAGAGGACTAGAAAGTTGGTTGTGTTATGCACCCCTTGTGCTCTAGGTCCATAAAGGCCACGGATTAGACTGCAACACAGATCATTGCTCCTTCCCCAAATTATGACCACCCATTTAGCAGCAACACCTTGTTCATAGTCTCCAAGCGAGTTACTCCAAGGCCCCCTCCCCTTTAGGGAGGGTAATTGTGTCCCAACTGACCAAACGCACACCTGAGCCGCTCTGACCCGAGTTTCCCAAAAAAAACTGCGCATAATCTTCTCAAGACATCTATGGATGCCCACCGGAAGAAGACGAGAGGACATGAAAAATACAGGGATTGTCGCAAGAACAGCCTTCAGGAGCACAAGCCTACCATCTCTAGATAGGATTGATGCCTTCCAACGTGACAATTTTCTTTCCATCTTCTCAATGACTAGTAGTCAGTCCGCAACTCTAAGCTAGCCACACGTTAAGGAACGACCAAGGTATCTAATTGGCAAAGAACCACATTTCATACTCCTCAACGCAAGCTAGCTCCTCTTCATCCGACATCCCAGATGAGACAACCGTTGATTTATTACGATTGAGATTCAAACCAGAAAGTTCACCAAAGATCTCCAAAGTAAGCGGCATCCCCTTTGCTTGAATATGAGCACCATCAATAAAAAGAATCGCGTCACCCGCATATTGAAGCAAAGGAATAGAAATGTCACTATGGGTATAGCCTGACGTCAAACCCTAAATAGTGACATGTTCCACCATATGTGCTAGCACATCTGCTACAATGACAAAGAGCATAGAATGCCAGAGGATATCCATCTATCCATCTTTGACACCTCTTTGGGGCTGAACGAATCTCCCTTCAAGTCGACCATTTACCAACAAAGAATATGAAGCCGTAATAACACATCTCTTCATCCAAGAGATCCAAATAGAGGGGAGCCCTCTTTTAGCACGGGCAGACCAAAGGAATTGCCAGTCTGTAGTATCATACATCTTTGACAACTCCACCTTCCACGGGAGTCCATTAATTTTTCTTCTTTTCCCATCAGCAATGATCTCTGTAGCCATATCAAGGTTGTCACCAATTTGCTTGCCTGAAGAAAAGCATATTGAATAGGCGAAATGATGCGGTCCATAACCACATTGAATCTGTTTGCCAAAACTTTACGTATAATGAGGTAAGTTGCATTAGATCGTGCAATCAGCCTGAAACCCTCAACCCTCTCAGACACATCTTTCCTAGGGATAAGAAACAGTAGAGCCTTATTTACATGTTGAAAACCACCATTGCCATTCGTGAACTCCTCTGCCACCTATAGGACATCTTTACCTATTAATGACCAGAACTCATGGTAGAATGCTACATAGAAACTGTCAGCGCTAGGTGCTCCATCTGCATTCAAGTTCTAAACCACCCTTTTGAGTTCCTCCAACATGCCTTCTCAAAACTGAAAAAAAATCATGGTGTCTACTCAATCCCAGGTCCCAAACCAGCGGTGTATGGCCTGACCTAGACCGTGGCATGGATGATGCCGAGGTCAAAGGAAAAAGGTCAAGGAGTTGAGATGAAGCAAGAAACCAATCCAATCTTGACCGAGAGCATGAACTGCGCTAAGTTAATCTCGTATCCATAGCAACAATGACTTCTAATTGTAGCTCATCAATCAGATATGCAAACTTAACAGATCTAGGGTCATGCCCACCACGTAATCTAGGATGATCCGAAGAAAGAAGGATTACATTAAAGTCACATCCCACCAGCCATGCAATATCATGAACCAAAATTCATACCTCACAAATTTTGAACCATAATTCTGGTCTCATCCCTATTGCGGTAGGTCAAAACACATTTGTCACCAGCAAAAGGATGCTCGATCGAACCATCCGTAGGACCACTAAAAGCACGTGCCTACCCTTGTGTTCTACCACATAAAATTATGTACTTTTCCATGCAATAATGCTCCTACCTACACTTCCAACGGCATCAAGAGTTCTGAATCTGAAACTGCACCTGCCCCAATGGACTTCCACGTCAACTATGAGCAAGTTGCAAGCTTTGACTCTTGTAATAGTACAATGTCACACTTTCCACGCCTATTGTAATGCACCGATCGACCGCCTCTTCCTCGGGTCACCCAGACCCTTGACATTCCAAGTCAACAGTTGAGAACATGTACGAGAAGAAGAGATAAGATATTCGCATGTATCGATTAAGCAAGGAAGCCTATAATATGAGACAAGTTGATGTGTCTTCCACCACTTACTATAATGCCTTAAAAAATGGAAAAACATGGATTGCTATTATGATGACACCAAAACGAGCTTCACTAAATAGAAAATGTATTGGGACAAGATCGAGAAGCATAGGATATTCATTTTTCTTGATACTCAACATCGAGTTTGAGGCCATGAGAAGTCAACTCCATACTACAAAAATAAGGTCCAAGGTCAATGAAGTGTACCATGATGAGTCTAAAGTACCATGCCACATGCTATTAACAGTGAATAGGTTAAACATGTTGAAAGGTATCATTACTTAGAAAAGGCACTAAAACCAACTGTTGGAAGCATAAGAAGTGTGGACATTTCAAGAAGATTGGTCACAAGATTGATTGTTGTTGGAAACTTCATCATGAGAAAAACTAAACAAAGAGAATAAATCAATCACAATAGTTCATGAAAATCACATATTATTCTCACACTAAAGGTAAGAAGCCAATAGGGAAATATATCAGAAAACTAGAGAAGTATGTTGGGATGAAGTTTGTCTTACGCAAAGCCCCAAGTGATGTTGAAATTGTAAATTCTTACATGATTGCTCAGATAAATGAAGATAGAAATGTATTTACTAATGAATGATTAAGCTAGTGGTGCTTCTAACAATATGAAACTTAATCCAAAAATATTTCACGATTATAAGTTTACATCCTGAAGGGGTATTTGTTAGTCAAGTAATGGGTCTTCTGTTAGAATTGCAAAAGAAATCATCATATCTTTTTTGACAAGTTTCTCTCGAAAATGCTCTCCATGTTCTTGATTACCTCATTACATTACCATATGTTTATCGCATTGCCAAGGATCATAATTGTCGAATAATATTGGTTGCCCCATCATATATTCTGCAATAATTGGTCGAGAAATCATATTGGGATAGGTTCGGTGATTGATGGTCTTCTGGCTTGTTTAATATCTACTTGGATTGCCGCAAAAGTGGAAAATAAGACATATGATATGCATTTCAATAGTGGCACGGGAGACTTTGTCACCCCTGGTTTTGTCATTCTTCAGTATTTGCTTCCTAATTTTTTAATAAAGTTGGTAATAAGATTCACTCCTATAAGGGTGAGATCTATATAAGCTCGTTATAACCATTTATGCTACTTCACTGAATATAAGTAATTCGGCTTTTCAAATCATTCACTCTGATGATTGGGGTCCTTCAAATATGAAGACCTTAGGAGGTCACGTTTATTTTAAGGACTTTTACACCACGAACCCTGTAAACTTTGATAATTATGCGATAACCCTTGAAAACTTCATATTTACTTAACAACTCCTAGAAACTTCTAACTCTTACACCACAAACCATGTGGCTAACTCCCATTCATTTGTTCATTGAAAGTGGACGAAATCCATGAAAATTTGCCAAATCGAGCTTTTTTATTTATTAAATTCACAAACAATGGCATTCTTCTTCCTCTTCCTCGTCCTCTTCCTCCTCCTCACTCACATCCCCTATACCATCTTCCCTGAGACACCTCATCTGCCCCTCTTTCCCACCTACCACCTTCTATCAGAACCACCTTCCTCCTCCATGTAGAAGCTCGCAATTGGTCATGTGATATATAGTTGTACGTAGACCAAATAACATAGGTAAATTGGAAAAGAAAGTCCACCAACATCAATAGCTTTTGTCTGCAAGAAATGGAAATAAGTTCTACAAATTGGTAATCATTGCATCGTTGTAGATGTTCCTCTTGGCCAAATGAGAGCATGTGCACGTCTGAAATAGTTGTGTCCAAAAAACTTATCATGCGCAAAAATTAAACCATATGTGTTGACGAAAGGAGTCTTCGTAGTCATCCAAAAAAATCCAAATGGAATTTATCGACCTAAATAAGTATCCCTCAAATACACAAGCTAAAACAAGAGCAGAAAGATTAAAGATCCGGAGTATGTAAGCGACATACTTTGACCATGCCAACATCTTCATAAGGAGAAAGTTGATAGTTGCGATGGATATAATGAACAAGACGCGTGCCTCGTGCAATTACCATGGATAGCAAATTGAGAGGAAAAGCAAAACTTACGACATTCCTCTTGCTCTCTGAATGCCTCGGAGCATTGATCGTTATATTAAATATTCTGAACATGACAGTGAGAATGGGGAGGTTTGCTCTAAAGTTTCTCCATTGGGCATCAAAGACATCGTAGAGGCTCAGGCGACCCCACATCCAATTGCAAATCAACCATTGGAGATCCCAAATGTGATCGCGAGAGAGCAGGAGATATCAGCGAGGGACGACTGTGTAGGAGAGTGGCATGTAGAGGATGAGTGTCAGTAGCTCGGCGCACTTCCAAGAAGTAGTTGATGCACTAACGTTTCCCATCTCTATTGGTCAAATTGTGGGAGAGGGGATGCTCGGACGGCGATGTTACCATGAGTGGAGCCTACAACTTCTAATGGCAGTTGGGATGCTACAGCTCCCACCCATCTCTATAGAGCAAGAGGGTCGTGAAGGTGCCATATGGCAATAATGCTTGACCTCAAAGGTAGAGAACGATGAAGAAGGAAGGAGGAGAAAGAGATGAAGGAGAGATGGAAATTCCAATTGTGGATTTTCCCTATGGTTTGATTGACTCAGATAAACTCAAGAAGAGACAATTTGACGACAGAGATCGTGGCGTAAGAAAGAGTAAATTTGCAGGAATTGTAGAGTAAATATGAAATTTACAAGGGTTGTCAAAATTGGCAAAGTTTATAAGGATTGTAGTGTAAAAATCCCCTTAGTCTATTACTTTTGTTGGAGTATAAGTTGTATGCGTCACTTATGAGAGATGGGTAAATGGATCTCTCCAGGATCCATTTACCCCATCCAGTTGTTTAGTCCCACATCTACCAGTTTGGAGATGTGGAGACTCAGTGGGGATTATATATAGACCCCCACACCCATTGTATTCGGATGAGAAAAGCAATAGACTATCAGCCCTTTGAGGTGTTCTCCCGTGGTTTCATCCCGCTCCTTAGGGAGTAGGGTTCCACGTTAAATCTCGTGTTCCACATTTATTTATCTTTTATTCTAATACGCTTCCGCATTCCTATTTTTCTAACATGGTATCAGAGCTATGTTTTTTCTAACATGGTACCAAAGCGGGTTCGATTCTCGAGGAATTTATGCTCAATATTTTTATTCGACATTCGATTATCAGATTCATTGTTCATCATTCTTGAAAATCAGTTTTATGGAGATCATGTTCGTAGTTTGTTCAAGTTTCATGTTATAAGGTTTCTTTTGAAACCCTAATTCAATTCTAGGGCCTTTCATCTGCTCCAGCCCAGTGATTTACCAGTGGCTACGCTGTCATCCTCCAAGCCACATCTCTAACGGTATCGCATCGTCTTCAGGCACCGCAGAATTGATTCTCCTTCTCAAGTCGTGCCGCGCAACACCCTCAAACGACTCCAGACTGCCATTCTCCATCGTCATGGTGCTCTCTCCATGCATCACGCCATATCCAGGCTCCCAGGCGGAGCCATCTACAGCAGAGGCGAAGGGCGAGCCGGCGATACATTCTCCAGGCGAGACCCTCCATGCGATGCTACTTTATTTCGCACCCCATGCGACGAATCTCCTCTCGCAGTTCTTCCTCCAGTCATGCTTGCAGTACATCACCGCTCTCTCAAGGCGCATATGGCGGCGCAGGACCTCACCATCGCCCTCCTGTCGAACCTTCAGCGGCTATCCAAGGTAGCAGCACCACCGGGCAGCTATAAGTGGCTGCCCCGAGCCCTACCACGATGCCGCCCCTCGCGCAGCACCACTCTTCAATCGCACAAGGTGGCGTAATTCCTCTTGTATGTCGCTCCTTCACCCGAAGGCCCTTGGCATCGTCCTGGTGTACGATTGTGCCACCTCCTAGCACTCCATGCGTTGTTGCGTCTCCGCCCCCAACACAGGTGATGCCCTGCTGAGCCAGTGCGCAGCCCCCAAGCACCCCAGGCGCTTGATGATGCGCCTTCATGCTCTCATCTCCAATTCCAGATCCCCGGTAACCTCTCGCTCCAAGCGGAGCACCATCTCCAACAGCAGCGGTAGGATCGTGATTCAGGGAAAAGGGTTCCCATGAAAGGAACCCTAAATAGCAGCAGCAAGGTTTAAAGCCCTTATTGGGCTTCGCTTTTATGCCCCAGGTGGGTCAATAGCTTAAAAAACGATATAGAAGAGATTGAGTCCAATTATGCCGAAAAAAAAAGAAAATGTGAGTTCAAAACAAAATTTGTCGAGGGCGGTTGCTTCTCGACCTAGTTGGGTCGTGTTCTTAAAAAACGGGGGGGAGGTGCTTTGTTTTGGGCCCAGATGTGGGTCATGTAAAAAAATGAAAAGAAAAAAAAGGAAGAAGGCGCGTAAAAAATTGAGAAAAGTCGTACGCAGTTTGAGAAAGCTGTAAAAAAATAAAAATAAATAAATTAAACGGCTTAAAATTTTGTTTAAAAATGAATGATTTGAAAAGCCGAAGAAAAATGTCATACGGCTTATTGATGTTTTGTCTCCCCGTTATCTTGTCTTCTCCCAACTTGGTCGATGTTGATTTTCCGACCAATATAGGAGAAAGGGGGAGTATTGTGTAGAGTCACAAGCTAGATTGTCATATCCAGATTCTTCAGACTCCAGGTTCCAAGCCATTCAGATGTTCAGACTCTACAGTTTAGTTTCAGGCTCGACGATTGAGTCTGAGTCTTCAGTTTCAGACACGCACGTGTATGTGGTCTTTTCATATGAGCACGTGTTTTTCATCTTTTTGTGGGGTCCCCATCTTTTGTGTTTCGGCCAGGGATTTCATGTTTGCCATAGCGACTCCAGAGTAGAGTACAATTCTCTGTGCCAGATGGGAGAGACCCAGTTCTCCGACGAGGAGATTTTTGACTCCATTCTCCAACGATCGTGAACTCTAGTACGAGATCCTTCTGAGGTTCCTATGAGAAAGAACCCACTTCGAGGTCCCTATGAGAGAGACCCATCTTCAAAGATCTGCGTATGGATAACTAGCGATGCTCTTTTCAGAGATGGAGCAGTTGTCCACATTGTTGTGACGGGCCAGAGTACTCCGACGAGGAAACTCATTTCAGTTGCAGTGACTCTGACAGGCGAGTACAGAGAACATGCTCTCCGACGAGGAGATTCAGTTTGACTCATACTCCAGCCCGTTCGTCCTCTTCACCTGCACGGCATGAGAAGTAACGCCCTCGACAGCAGCCGACAGTTGTGTACGTTGAGTTGATATTGTATGTAGTGTCTTGTAGCGTGAGTTGAGTTTTCTTTCTATTTGTCCAAGCTGAGCATTGCATGCTCCAGCTTGATGGGGGTGTTGGAGTATAAGTTGTATGCGTCACTTACCCCCATCCAGTTGTTTAGTCCCTCATCTACCAGTTTGTAAATGTGGAGACTCGGTGGGGGCTATATATAGACCCCCACACCCATTGTATTCAGATGAGAAAAGCAATAGACCGTGGTTTCATCCCGTTCCTTAGGAAGTAGGGTTCCACATTAAATCTCGTATTCCATATTTATTTATCTTTTATTCTAATACGCTTCCGCATTTTTATTTTTCTAACATGGTATCAGAGCTATGTTATTTTCTAACATGATATCAGAGCTATGTTATTTTCTAACAACTTTCATTAATGAATTTTTGAGAAATACGTGTGTTTATTTGTTAGAAAATAGAAGTGATGTTTCTGCAGTTGTTGGAATTTAATATCAACACGATTGACACTCAGCATGCCTCGAAAGAAAAAACCCCAAGAAATGATAATGTTAATGAGTACTAAAGGCTCTTTACATTGGTGTCTTTTATGAAGAAAGGATCATTAATGAGACATGGTGTAGTTATACATCCTAGCTGAATACATTGACGAAAAAAACTTAACTTGTTGGATATTACCAGAGCTCGCTTATACCATAAAAATTTACCCGAGTATTTCTGCAAGAAGCGGTTTTGACCATTTTTCATCTCATTAACAAGAGTCCTTCTCCGGTGTCTGAGAAGAAATTTCCGATCTATGTAGTAAATCCTAATAAACTTTTCAGTATGGACCGTGTATTTAGATGTGTTTGCCTTCTTCACAACTCTCAAATAACGCATACGCATTTTGAAACAAGATAAAAAAATGATGTCAGATCTAACAGGATACTCAAATGATCTAGGTGATAAAAAACACAATCCTCTGCTAAAAACTCAATTGAAGCCATAAAAGGAATACATCCCATTCTAAAATAATAGAAAATCATTTCCTATAAAGATGGAAGCCATGAATTTAATAAAATAAGAGGAATAATTAGATAACTATAATAGGAGTCGGTATCCAACAAACAAACAAAAAGAAAACTGGGTGGTTGCTTTAAAATGAAATAACCATAAAAAAACATGGGCAATTTTGATCTTGCTTGTTTAATCTAAATCTAAAGAACATTAATGGTGACTTTCCTATTTCATGAAAAGATCCACCTCATGTGAAGTTTTCCATATGTGTGTGTATTTATTCTTACTCTACCATGGCAAGCCAAAACAAGTTGTAGGGGCACCCACACCAAACTCAATTCATATCACTCAATAATGGAAATCAATAGAATGGTTATGAAAAAACCACTTTTCAAAGACCCTTCTTTCAGTTATTTGAGATGTGACACAGTAAGTGATTCTTTAGTGGTAAATAGGGAAGTATGTTTGATTTTTCAACGGGCAAGGGAACGAATTTTACTGATCAAATGTATTTTGCATATAAAGGATGTATCATATGGGGATCATTGATTTAATTCAGTTATTAGAATATCCATTTAATTATTTTTCTTTAGTTATTAAGTCAGGATTTCCTTGCATTTCCCTAAAATGGTCGAATTTTTTAGGCCAATAAAATGGTCGAAGGCAGCTTCTATAACTTCTAAGGAAGTATAACTCACCACTCAATGCTACGATAGTTTATTTATATCTACATATTACATATTTGCTTTGCAAAATTAGAGGGCATGTTTCTCATGTCAGAGTGCGATAATTGGAAAAGTTCCAATGGCCTCTGAAAAATAAAGGGCAATATGGCGAGCAAAATAGGAGGTACAGGCCATCATCTCTCAAAGCAACATATTTCCTACATTTCTAGCTAACTGACCACTGCGACATCCCAATATCCAGAATTTTTTGCACCCAAAAATTCTACAGAATATTTTACGAACAATTCTTTTACCTCAAATATCTCCTCTTGAACAATGAGAAAGGCAAGTAAACGCATAGACACTTATAATTCATTTGCATTTAAATCGTGTTTGAATGGTAGTACAAAAAACAAAAAAAGTCCCGATTCCTGCCAAGTTTCATGCTGAAAGCCAACTGCCTAAATCATTTATGGAACCATGTGTAATTGTGGATCCTTCAGTAGGTATTAAATAAACTTCCCAGAGAAAGCACCAAAAGGGTGTGACATCATGCAACTTCTGCTATGCATTATCACACTTACACGCATAAAACATAGACTATCACAAGAAAAAAAATGAAGAAAACTACAGGCTTTCTTAATCTACAAGACCTGCGGCGAAGCACACAAAGCCATGCAGCCTTATTTGCGCAAAAGAAACAGCAAATAGAGACAACATGTTCACGGCAGGGGTACCTGAACACCAGCCCACCAATCAGCCAGCCAGATAAGCTGAAGCCACAGCAACTCCGCCAACACCTTGTTTAACTTCCTGTACAAGCTCTTTGAAAATGGACGAATGACAACGAAGCAAACAGCCTACAACCAACAAAGAGGGGGAAAAAGAGCATCACGAATCTGCCTAAAAACGAGAGAACTGCAGAGGTCGCAACTTTGGGCAGATGCAGCATCGAATCAAGCCACTAAGAGGTACCCAATTGCATACATAAGGTGATAAACAAACCCGCCAAATGGATCGGAGGAAGGAGGAGTCCTCATTACCTGGACGGAGTTAACGATGATGCCGGAGAGGAGGAAAAGGAGGCCCAAGAACACGACCATTACCGCCGCAATGACGGCCATGGTGAGGGTGAGGGAGACGACGAGCGGTGACTGTTGATGAAAAATGGCGACGCTTGCCAACAACGGCGGAGGTTCTCTCCTCGGAATCCGCTTCCAATGTCCTCTTGGGCTCCGGGGGAAGGGAGAAGAAATGGCGAAAGGGTGTGGTGCCAATGCTAATTTGAGAGGGGCACACAGCCTCCTGGATGGGTGGGTTTGATGGGTGGGTGGATGGGAGATTTAATTTCAACATGCTAATTAGTATTTACTCTTTTTCTATTTGGTTTGCAGTGATTTTGGTGATTTTTTCTATTAAACAAATGTTTTGCAAGTATAACAAATCATGGTAATTAAACTAGAAATCTAGTATTGTTTCATACGAGGTGATGGAACTTCTTTTAACTTTTAGTGGAAATCAGCTTGTTAATCGTAAATTTTGCTTTATATTGCTCGGTGGTTATTGCGATTTCTTTTGTTGTTGTTATATCTTGCGTAATATTACTCACAACTTTCATGACTTGCGATGTGAGATGGTTGTTGAAATATATCACAGTTTCGATCAACCGAAGGTAGCTCTGATGACTTGAAAATATGTCCCCAAAAATGCTCTTTGCATATCATGTTTGTATCAATGTCTCTCTTGGCACGATATTTCCTTGCAAAAAGTCAGTGTGCAATTCCAAGATAAATTTCCTTGTAAATCATCTTATCATAACAAGCAAGATAGTAATCTCCTTGTAATATGATATATGAGTGGATCCTTCAAGTTTCCATGGTGAGTATGTCCTTCATATGTAAGCTTCTTGTCCAACTACTTGTCTGCAACTTGCATATGTGTTGCCTATGAGAACAATGAGATGTAACATTTACTATAATGATTAAAGCTTATGTCAATCATAGTTTATTTTTTCTCGATAATCTTGTTGTTTAGAAAAGCTTTCAATCTATCGTTATGAAAGTAATTTATGCATGTTCGCTTATATTTATGTTGAAGTAATGTGTGCATATTTATTTGGTTCAAGATTCGATGGTAGATTTAAGATATGTCCATTATTGATCCCACAATGCACAAAAAATTAAATGCATACAATTGGAGGAAATATAATGAATTTAGTTAGTAATGTCTATACAACAAACACCAATTGATTTGTTTTAGTGGGAAAATTTCGAAATAGGTCTTAAGATCAGCATTACAAAATCGATCGGTAGCATATAAGGGTTTCAAGAAACTTGGGATTGATGGACTCAACTATGACTCGTCTCAACATAAACATCTAAGTCAAGGCTTGTATAGATCATGAGTGTGAGTTTAGTGATGTACATATCATACTTATCGAGCCCAATTCGAGTTGAGTTGGGATCAACTCGATGACTAGACTCAATAGTTCGATTTATATTAATTTTCTCTGTCTCTCTCTCTCTTAAAAGAAGGCGATTAGGCTTTGCACGTGATGGAAACGTGAAGATTAGATCATATTCAAATTAAATATACTCGTCATAAAAGTCATGATATCAGTGCAAAATTTAAAAAAATTTGACAGAACCACATGGGTTGGAGACTATTCCCAACCTTTTCCAACAATATCACATGAGTAAAGGACATATCTTTAAAGTGTGATTGTGATCCTCGACTAGAGGCTCTAACAGAAGAGACCTCTTGTCTAAAGTTTGATCCGATGGAGACAACACTAGTAATCGTGGGGATGAATCACATGACTCCCGCAATCCAACGAGACAATATGAGAGAGAAGGTTAGTGATTTCATCAAATGGAATCCTCTTCCTTCTTCAAGAGAAAGAGGCATCGAAGAAGAAGATTGTCCGTACGAGATCGATCGAATCGATCCGGTAACACAACGACATGAATCCCCACATAGGGGATGACCTGGCGTAAGGTGGATGGCCTTGTGCAGGGGATGACCCCAAGGAAGGGGGGAGAGAGAGATGGTGACGTGTAGAGAGAGACTCTTAATTTAGGGAGGTAGGCTCTTTTACCTTGTATTCTTTTTCGGAATGATAGGATTGCAATCCTAATCATCAAATGAATTGTCGTGATTAAAAATATCCTCAAACCGCGATTGCATTGAGAATTAGTAATGTTCATATACTTTTAAAAAAACATATATCATACCTTCGAATCCTTTCTTATTTCCAATACAAGATGACCATCGGAGGAATTTGAATTGTCCCAATATCTCATGACCGAGCTCATTACTTTTGATTCAGTAGCGAACATGTGTGTTTGATAATTACATTATATACAGTTATAACAGACTTAAAATATGTGGAATACAACCTTAATATTTGATATATAATCTCTGTTTGCACAAAATTCACATTCTAGTTATTCTATGCATACAATGGAGAAAGCCATCTTAATTCCACATAATCAACTAAATCATAGCATAAATTGACAGACCATGGTTATATATATGGGCAAAATATTTTCAAATGTGTTGATTTACATATTATTTATACAGTGGGATTACTTAAATATCAAGATTAATAATCATCCATAAATAATTATTTACATAAAGTAAACAATCATATTTTATAAAGAGAGAATGTGTTGGGTTCAGAGTTTGATAAAAATCGAACACTTCCATTTTGGCTCTACAAATACTTATAACATTTTGTTGGAAAAAAAGAGGAGGGAGATTAATATAAAATGACCACTCTTTATTCTCATACATAGAGCCCACCCACATTACACATTTCCCATGCAAAAGACAAAAAGACACGTGTGTTGAGACTTTTCAAATGACAGGAGTGCACCTATAAAAAGGAACGACTCCTCCCTCAACAAAGGAGCCATCCCCGATACTCTCTCCCCAATACTCTCTCCCCATGCATACGCGAAGGAATGCTCCAGCCATCCCCTCGTCCTTGTGTAGCCAGACACCTCTCGAGTCGCGGTATTTTCTTCCCCACGCATCTCCATCCTGCACTCCTCCGCAGCCTGCAGCTCCTCCTTGCGCCTCAGTTCACAGCTAGCACCTCCACGCTGCACTCTTCTGCGACCCACAGCCCCTCCGCGACCCGCATCTCCTCCTCGACGGCCCGCAACCCCTAATAGATGGCCTACAGCCTCTAGCACACTCCAGCGCACTGCACCAGCAACACCTCCTCCCTATGGACTTCTTTCGTGTGGTTGTCCCCTCCCTCGTTAGTGTGTGCGTGATCAGCCCCTGCACCCTCATCCCCGAATTTGTGCACGATCAGCCCCCACCAGTTCTCTCGCCAACTCGAATGACTCCCTTCTTGCGCCCACCACCTCAAAGGCGCGTCCGTCTCCTCGACATCCTCTTCGCACCACCGCGAACCGTCTCCTCCGCCATCATTTTCGAAAGCTCCAATAGAGAAGACTTCTTTTTCATTTTATTCGTCGCATGCATTTTTATTTCCTTAGTTAATTTGTTTAAGATAAAGTTGAAGGAACAACTTTTGTGGTGTAAGTTATTATCAACTCTAATTTTTCTTCAAAGTATATGCATTGCAAGTTTTATATCTCGTTATTCTCTCTTAAAAAATTGCAAGTAAATCTCATTTTCCCATATTAGATTGCGATTCAACTCCCACTTTCTTATTTAGTTTTATTCATATCTTCTTTCGTTTACTTCAAGTTCTAACAAATATTTTCACCGTAGATTGCATTTTACCGTTAAAATCTCTTTGACATAATTTTTCTTTCATCGCAATAGATTAGAATTTGAATAAAATTTGAAAGAAGAGTAAAAAAATGTGAGTTTGCTTAGTCCTTGTGGATACAAACCTCTACTTGCACTATACACGTCATATATTTCTATCATGCTTGTAGGTGTAATCGTATTTGTTTGATTGCGTTTTTTTATGGAACAACAACGATGTGGAAAACCCAACTTTTTAAACCGCGTAAAATCACGTCAACATTTTGGCGTCATTGCCGGTGACTAGGCAACATTTGCAATATTTTCCTTCATTTCTAATTTATTTTCAATATTTTAATCCATATAATATTTTCAGGTACTTGAACTCCGAAAAAGAAAAAAATGAAGACCCAGCATTTTTTAGCAAATTTGTAATTATTCTATGTAGAAAAATGTTGTAATATCAATTTCTTCCTCCTTCTCGGAAAAACTCGCCATCAACTGGACAGAACGTTATGGATTTAGCGCCAGAAATGCAGGCACTGTGGGTCTTCTTTCTCACTTAGGCATTTTAAGATTTATATTTCTTGCATTTGCTTGCACATCGAATTAAACTGAAAAAATAAAAAAAAAATCTTGATTGCATCATCTTCGTAGTCCTCTTCCTCTATGACAATCTAATTCAAAGGCCATCAAATCGTATTTTAAAAAGACAAGCTTGAAAGATCACTGCAGTGATCTGAGAGAAAGCGGATAAAAAATGAATGCTTGTTTGATCACATGTGGTGATTGACACAAACTCACGAGCATATAGAACCATAGGATAGAGACAAAAATCACTGGTGCCACGTGGGATTGCAGAGAGAAGTTGTAACTCTTCGACGTGTTTGGCACAAGTTCTTGCGGAAAGAACAGATCTTTGGTCTAAGTACCCACCATGGATCCCCCAACCGGATGAGGACATTGATTTCTCATAATCTAACACAAACACCTCTTCATTAAGGACCAATAATTGTCTGATAATATTCGTTGAGCAACTAAATCTAAAATCGAACAGATAAACGCATCTGCAACAATTTGTGTGGAGTTGGTGAATCAATAAATTATTTTGTGTTTGTGTTGTGTATGATAGGTCATATATCTTTGAAAAATCAATTGCAACAACCATTAGATTACGACCCGATCTATAAAAAAACCCCACCCATATTGTTCAAGCGAGAAGTATGAGAATTCACCTGATTTAGGAGTCACGGGAGAAGAGAACCGACCTAATTTCATGGACCTCATTCTGTAACAATTACAAATGCTGAGAGAATAAAATGTCACAATCCGCCATACCATAGCACCTCACATCCGATTACCACCCATTAGTATACATTATAACTCTGAGGCGGAAGACTTAGTCCATTGGGTCCAGATTCCACCTGAGGTAGGAGAGTTTGAAATAAAGTCAACATCTCTCTCCTTGATACCAAAATACTATGGAAATGAGAGTGAAGACTCTTTCTTACACATATAGGACTTTCGATCTGCATGTGATACAATGAGCATCCCCGGGATAAAAAAGGAACACATTTATATGAAACCCTTCACTCACTCTCTGAAGGAACGAGCACTCCAATGGCTCCAAAATTATGGAATCTCACTCACCTCCTGGGACACCTTAAGAGAGGCATTCATCAAGAAATACTTCCCAATAGGAAAGACAAATGCCATGAGACAAGCCATATCATCATTCACCCATAAGAACAAAGAACACATTCACGAAGCTTAGGAGCGTTTTAATGAATTATAAAGGAAATGCCCTCATCATGCAATCCCCAAATGGAAATTGGTTCAGATATTTTACGAGGGTATAGACACATCATTCAAGAGAGTTATTGACGGCTCGTGCGAGGGGAATTATATTAGCCATGATGAACACTTCGTGTGGACTTTGTTTGAAAACACGGTTGATAATTCGGTGAATAGCTCCTCCATTGAACAATATAGTGGGCATGTGAGATCGATTAATTTAGTTGATCAAGAGAGACCCACCAGTGACTCATCCAAGCAAATTCATGATAAATGGGAAAAATCTCTCCAAACAATGGATCTGATGACCCAAGCAATTTGGTAACTTGGCTCTGAATAAAGTCCTGAATAACGTCTGTGGAGATATTTCTAACTTTACATTCAAGACTATGCCCATGTACCATTCACCTATAATCAAGAATGACTCCTAAGACTGTGAATTGGATACAAAGAAATCAAGGTGGGTCATTCTCAAACATTCGAAATTCAGGACGGAGAGAACAATCAAATACTGGGTGGAATGGATAACACAATTATCATTTTCAAAATCACAACCAACCTAAACAACAAACGGGACCTCTCCTGACTCAAACCCCATCGGCTGTGAATTTTGATGCTCTCACACAGGCCATTCAGCAGCTTGTTGCAACACAACAACAAGCAAACCAAGCCCAACAACAAGCCAACGCTGAAAATGCCGGCAATTTGCTAAGATCAGATCTCACATCCTAGCACTATCACCACAACCTCTACCTAACCCCAACACCAACAAGGCTAGTTCTCTGGACTTCTCCAAACTCCACCGCCTGTAAGGTCTTTCACTTCACCCCCTGGATTTCAGAATCATAGTCAAGTATTTTCCACACCCCAAACAAAATATCAATGATTTTCTGCCCCACCCCAAAAAACCAACAATTCAACTCAGAGGAACACACAACAACCTCCAAGGACTCATGTAAGTTTCAAAACACCACCCCATTCCAACCAATCCACCAATGTCGTGACTCTTCGAAATGGAAAAACCACATCTGCTCATATTGCACCACAAATTGTTGAAAGGCAAATCAAAGAGGACGAAGAGATCGACAATGAAGAAGAATCATTTGAGATCCCCACCCCTCCCACTTCGTTCCCGACCATAACCATTATCTTTCCCGAAGCTCTTTGCAGGAAAAACACAACATCATCCACTATTAATTCGGAGTTGGAAAAATTATTTTCAGACATTATCATTGAGATTCCACTCTTAGAAACCCTCGAACAAGTCCCAACCTTCTCCCTCTTCTTGAAAGAAAAATGCACACCAAAGCGAAGATCAAAGGGAAAGAATAATAAAGATCAGGAAAATATGAAAAATATGTGCTCCCACAAGCAACATCCAATGCCATTTTCCAATTCATGTCCCACCAAGAAAGATCCGGGAGCACCTCTAGTTAAATGCACAATTGGTGAATTGACTTTCCAGCGCACTCTGCTAGATAATGGCGCCTCAATTAATCTCCTCCCTACTGCTATTCCATAGTAGTTTGACTTAGGAAAACTAAAACCAATCTTGATGATTCTGCAAATGGTTGATCATTCTGTGAAGAGAACAAGAGGATTACTAGAGGATGTAACAGTCATCGTTCAAGGACATCAATTTCTGGTTGACTTTGTGGTAATGTATATGGATCCAGCCAACATATTGAGTGAGACACCCATCATACTCGAACGAATACTCTTAGCCACCACTAAGGCACACTTCGACTTTGAAGATGGGAAAGTCCAATTTAATATAAATGACAAAATCGTACATGTTGATCTTGTCATTCCCACATCCACGGACTACGAGACTGAAGACTGTGGTTGGAAAGAAAATTGCATTGTACTTGATATACAAAATGACTTTACCCCTATCCATCTCTCCAAAGATCTTCTAGAGGTTAGTATGAACACCTCCCGATCTACTTATAAGGACATGTCTCATCAAACTGCGACATAAAATCTGAACTCTGCACTCGAAGCTCCACCATGCCCTCTCACTGGACAAAAAATTTTTGAGCTTGATGAAGCCCGGGACACACTAGACACTAAACTTACATTGGTTTCAGCTATGATCATGCACATAATGGAGCCACCATTTGATACTATTTTTACGATAAATAGATTAGAAGAAACTGCACCTCTAACCACATTACCTCTCATTGTCGAACTGAAACCCTTATCGCAAGATCTAAAATATGCTTTCTTCGATGATGCTCACACTCTACTGGTCATCATTAATGCCAACCTAGATTATACTCAGGAAAGCCAACTCATGGAAGTTCTGAAGAGGAATTCCCAAGGTGTTGGATGGAAAATAACTGATTTGAAAGGAATAAGCCTGACATTCTGTACACACCACATATACTTGGAAAATGATAGTAAACCCTCTCGAGAAATGCAAAGACGATTAAATCCTAATGTACAAGAGGTTGTGAAGAATGAAATATACAAGTGGTCGAGTGCCGGCATCACTTACCCAATAGCCGATAGTCCTTAGATCAGTACTCTCTAGGTTATCCTCAAGAAAGCTGGATTAATAATTGTAAAAACTGAAAAAGGAGAGGACATACCTACTCAAGTATCAACATCGTGGAGAGTCTATGTTGATTATAGAAAACTCAATAAGGCTACACGAAAAGACCATTTTCCACTATCATTCATTGATCAAATCATAGAGAAATTAGCCGGAAAATAATTCTTTTGCTTTTTGGATGGATATTTCAGATATAATCAAGTGGCCATAGCATCAGAGGATCAATATAAAACCACCTTTACTTGCCCTTGGGGGACTTATGTATTTTGATGTATGCCATTCGGATTATGTAATGCCCCGACAACTTTTCAAAGATGTATGATGGGAATCTTTGCCGATATGATCGGTAATTTTATGGAAGTATTTATGGATAACTTTTCAATTTTCGAAGACTTGTTTGAGGAAACACTTGGATTTTTGGATAAACTCCTAAAGAAATGCATTGAAGTAAACTTGATATTATCTTGAGAAAAATCACATTTCATGGTGAGAAAAGGGATTGTGCTAGGGCACATTGTATCAAAGAAAGGGATGGAAGTAGATCCTTCAAAAAATGAGACCATCACCCACCTGGTCCCGCCCGTTAATATAAAAGGAGTTCGTTCCTTTCCATGTCACGACGATTTTTATCGATGGTTTATCAAGGATTTTTTCGAAAATTGCTCGCCCACTCACCAAGTTACTTGAGAAGGACCAAGATTTTACGTTCACCGAGGAAGCATTCGAGTCTTTCACTCTTCTGAGAAAAATCATCACTGAAGCATCCATATTACAACCCTCTGATTGGACTCTTGAATTTGAAATCATGTGTGATGCTTATGATTATGTTGTTGGGAAAGTTTTGGGACAAAGGAAGGATGGAAAGCCCTATGTAATCCACTACGCTAACAAGACCCTTGATGACACCCAAATGTTGGCTATTGTATTTTCACTAGAAAAATTCGATCTTACATCTTAAGGTCCCACATCATAATTTACGCATACCATTTTTCTCTGAAATACCTCCTCATGAAGAAAGACGCCAAGCCTAGACTCATTAGGTGGTTATTATTGCTCCAAGAATTCAATACGGAAATTCGAGACAAAACCGGAGCAAAGAATGCATAGCCGATCACTTATCAAGGCTTCCTTCATCACCTTTACCAATCAATAACATGGTCCCAATTTCTAATAATTTCCCAGATGAGAATATAATGTCTGTCTCCCAACTCTCTTGGTATGCGGACATTGTCAATTACCTTTCCACTTCCACATTACTTGACGACTGGACAAGACATAAGAAAGACAACCAAAGCCCAAGCCCGATATTATCATTGAGATGATCCTCTGCTCTTCGAAGAGGGCACTGATTTGATATGGAGATGTTATATCCCTGAATCTGAAGTCTCTAGTGTCCTATCTCACTGCCACACCTCTGGGTGTGGAGGACACCATTCAGGGGAGCGTACAATCGCTAAAGTACTACAATGTGATTTCTATTGGCCTACATTGCTTAAGTATGCTCATTATTTTGCTCAAGCATGTCCCGCCTGTCAAACCAATGGAACAATGACCTGACACAACATAATGCCCTCCAACCAGTACATGTATTCGAAATTTTTGACACTTGAGGTATGGACTTCATGGGACCTTTCACTACATCACACGGCTACCAACACATCCTTCTTGTTGTGGACTACGTCTTCCGTTGGGTGGAAGCCATGCCCACTCGTGCTGCTAATAGTGCGACTATCGTCAAATTCTTAACCAACCTTTTCTCTCGATTTGGCTTACCCAAGGTGGTCATTAGTGATGGTGGAACCCACTTTTTGAATGCATCGGTGAAAAATCCACTTAAAAAATGGAGTTGAACATCGTATCTCGACCGCCTATCACCCACAAACTAATGGAATGGACGAGCTTTGTAAACGTGAAATTAAAACCATACTCTAGAAAATTGTCCGATCCGAACACAAAGACTGGTCCCAACACTTGCCACATGCTCTTTGGGCCTACAGAACAACTTTTCGCACATTTTTAGGAATGAGCCCATACCAACTAGTCTATGGAAAACCATGCCATTTACCTATTGAGATCCACCATAAATCACTTTGGACGATAAAGAGATGTAATTTGGATTATGATGAGGCTGGAAAAAGGAGAACACGGATTTGGTTGATTTGAAAGAATTACGATCACAAGCCTACGATAACAACTTGATCTACAAGGAGAAAATCAAGATATGGCATGATGCTAACATTTCGAGGAAAACATTTCAGGAGAATAAAAAAAGTGTGGCTATTTGATGCAAAATAAAACTATCTCCAGGAAAATTGAGATAAAAATGGAAAGGATCATAAATCGTAATCCAAGTTTTTGATAATGGTTCCATAGAAATATCTGACCCAAACACTAAAGCCACTTTCAGAGTCAATGGTCAAAGATTAAAACCTGTTGTTGAACCCTATGGCCCCAAGCCTGTTTGTGCAACATACCTTATACAGGAACAATAAGCAGTACACATCGCCGAGCTGAGGCGTTAAACCATGCATTCTCGTGAGCCTCTCCTCACAGGTATCCTTTCTTCTTATTTCTCGCATGTTTATTTTTATTGCATTGCATTAGATAAGTATGGGGCTACACCTCTCTACTAAAAAAACCCAACAAAATACAAAAATACATTTTCACATCACTTGCCCAAATCTGTTGGTCATCTAAGTCATGAGGACATGGCTTCTAATAAGCATGGGGGTGTTTGCATATTTTTTTAAAAAAAATGCATATATTTTATAAAAAAGGAAAAAACATCATAAAATCTGTCAAAGATACCAAAAATATATCTTTCCTTCCCTATTTTTATCATACTTTTGAGAAATTAGCTCTTCAATTCATAGATCATAGATTGAAGCTGAGCTGACATTAATCCACTTAACTCCATCAGAATTTCACTAGACATGGGGTTTTAAGCTTTCTTCAGGTGCATATGGACTTTATTCTCTCAGTTCCACTAACTCTACTAGTGAATGAACTTCTGTATCTAACTAGATCACCCGAGCAACTAGTAGCAATCTTAAACTCTTTAGTGGACATTGAGCAACTGTACATTCCACTTAGCTTGATTGAGTTTATTTTACGAGATAGAATTACAAACTATTTGATGTGAGGAGTTGTCCTCTTAGTTGTACCAATGCCTGAAACTTGTCTATAGTCAGTGAAGGAACTTGACTTGAGAGCAACATGATCTCTCTAGTCTAAGTGCGTCAGCAAATAAGCCAGCATCATACCTCTAAAGTCAATATTAAGTCGATACTACCTTTGATGCCAAACCCAAAATAAAAACACCACAAAAAGGCACATCACAATACAAAAGAATGCCCAAAACCACCAATCATGCGAAGATGTGCAAAGTAAAAGCAATGAAAGAAGACCACCGAATAACCCTTCTCCACCAACAAGCCGTGATAGTAGCACAATGATACTACCCAATTTCTTAAAAGAGGCCCAAACAGGCCCAGGGTTATGCTACGCAAAAGGAAAAGAATGAGAGCAACGGACCAAAGCGGTCTACGGAAAACCTCGAAAATAAAGTCTCATTCTCCATATGAATTATGACTTATTTTTATGCTGACATAATTGGGTGAAAAGAGAATATGCCTGAATTCAGGTGAAGAGTGAGACTATATGTGTAGGGAATCATTAGGTACCTTGATAGATTGTGATGTTAGCTCGTTCTCTTGACTTATGAAAGCTAAAACATCACGAACACTGTTTATATCCACTCAAGGTCAAAGAGAATATTTGTTGATTAGAATGAGCTGACTTGATCGACTTTTTGAAACTAGGTGATTTTGTTGGAACTGAAAGGTTGTTGAAACTACAAACTTGAGTCAAGTCGATAATTCGAACAAATCCTTAATCCAAGGGTCGACTCTACTAAAGTTTGTTTATTTGTGTAGTTGGACGCTGAAAACTCAAGACTTTGTGGGTGTGTCTGCTGCAAATCCTCACCCAGTTCACCTTGGTTATTTCCCTTGTTCCTCATTTTATCTATCTTAATCTTGCTCGAGACTAGCAATAATTAAGCATGGGGGTGTGATAATTACATTATATACCGTTATAACAGGCTTAAATTATGTGGAGTACAACCTTAATATTTGATTTATAATCTCCATTTGCACACAATTCACATTCTATTAATTCTATACATACAATGGAGGAAGCCACCTTAAATACACATAATCAACTAAATCATAGCATAAATCGACAAACATGGTTATATATCTGGGCAAAATGTTTTCAAAGATGTCGATTTACATATTATTTATACAAAGGGATTACTTAAATATCGAGATTAATAATCATCCATAAATAATTATTTGCATAAAGTAAACAACCATATTTTAAGAGAGAAAATGCATTGGGTTTATAGTTTGATAAAAATCCAACACTTCCATTTGGCTTTACAAATGCTTATAACATTTTGTTGGAAAGAAAAGAGGATGGATATTAGTATAAAATGACTGCTCTTTATTCTCATGGATAGAGCCCACCCACAGTACACATTTCCCATGCATAAGGCAAAAAGACACCAATGTAATGCATGAATACTCTTTATTCTTCTCTCTCTAACTTCCCCATGCATGTATGAATTTATATTTTTGTCTTTATGTGCATGTGTTGAGACTCTTCAAATGAAAGGAGTGCACCTATAAAAAGGAACAACTCCTCCCTCAACAAAGGAGCCCGCTACCTCTCAACGTTCTTTCTCCCCGACTAACGCAACCTGCTCTCTCTCCCCGATACTCTCTCCCCATGCATACGTGAAGGAGTGCTCTAGCCATCCCCTCGTCCTCGCATGGCCAGACACCTCTCCAGTTGTGGTATTCTCTTCCCCACGCATCTCCACGCTGCACTCCTCCGCAGCCCGCAGCTCCTCGCACTTCAGCGCACAACCAATAGCTTCACGATGCACTCTTCCGCGACCCGCAACTCCTCCTCGATGGCCCGCAGCCCCCTCCCCGACGACCTACAGCCTCCGACGCACTCCAGCGCACTACAGCAGCAACACCTCCTCCTTGTGGACCTCCTTTGCATGGCTATCCCCTCCCTCGTTATTGTGCGCGTGATTAGCCCACGCACCCTTGTCCCTGCATTTGTGCACGATCATCCCCCGCCGATTCTCTCGCCAACTCGCGTGATTCCTCCTTGCGCCCACCACCTCAAAGGCGTGTCCGCCTCCTCGACATCCTCTTCGTGCCACCGTGAACCGTCTCCTTCGTCGTCATCTCCGAAAGCTCCAATAGAGAAGACTTCTTTTCCATTTTATTTGTCACATGCATTTTTGTTACCTTAGTTAATTGGTTTAAGATAAAGTTGAAGAAACAACTTTATGGTGTAAGCTATTCTCAACTCCAATTTGTCTTCAAAGTATATGCATTGCAAGTTTTATATCTCGCTATTCTCTCTTAAAAAATGCAAGTAAATCTCATTTTCCCATGTTAGATTGAGATTCAACTCCCACTTTCTTATTTAGTAGCATTCATTTACTTCAATTTCTAACAAATATTTTCATCGTAGATTGCATTTACCGTCAAAATCTCTTTAACATAATTTTTCTTTTATCGTAATAGATTAGAATTTGAATCAAATTTGAAAGAAGTATAAAAAATGTGAGTTTGCTTAGTCCCTGTGGATACGAACCTCTACTTGCACTATACATCTCATATATTCCCATCATGATTGTATTTGTAATCTTATTTGTTTGATTGCAGTTTTTTGTGGACTACAACGATGTGGTAAAACCAATTTTTTAAATCGGCGTAAAATCACGTCAACAGTGTTCCCTTTGAGAGATCATATTACTAATATGCCCTCATATGGACACGAGCGCATCGGTGGTATATAGACCTTGACTAGGTTATCAACCTAATCGTTTGCCAAATGTGCATATGCATACATATAATAACACTTATGTCTCCACCTTGGTTATATTGATCTCGCTAAGTCGACTATTTTGACTCAACTCACCCGACATCTTCGAATATCTATTCTTATGCCATGACTTATACCAAGAGTTGATCGGATGTAAGACTTTGGAGTAACTATTTCCATCTCATTCTCATACTGGAGATCTTTTCTTGACAATCACTTGAATGTGTGTTTGAATCCTCAATCTAACCCTTTAAATATTCAATGTTGCACCAACTTTCTATGACCCAACCTTTGAATCAACAACTATGTGATATCAAAAATGGCAGTGATACATAATCTTAATGTGTATAAAGAGAGCCTAATATGTAAATTATCTTAATAGTGGATTGTCTTTCAAAATCCTTGCTTGCCTATATCTACTACTACTACTACTACTACTACTACTACTACTACTACTACTACTACTACTACTACTACACACACATACACACACACACACACATATATATATGAGGCCGGGGAGACTGTTTTGTGTAACAACCAAGTTGGTTGTTACATGGAAGCAGTTACCTCTATTTTTTTATTTTTTTATCAAAAGTTTCACATGTATACATCTATATATCCCTCCTACATGTCATTCAAATTTCATGCGAAATAAAGAATCCTAAGCCCTCCATCTAGAACAAGTAATTTCAATAGTCTGAAATTTATTGTAATCGACCTGTTCTAGATGGAGGGCTCAGGAGTCTCTATTTCTCAACGAAATTTGAATAGCATATAGGAGAGATATGTAGATGAATATACATGGTGGAATTTTTGAAAAAAAATAAAAAATAAGAGAAACTGCTCCGTGTAACAACCAACTTGACTGTTACACAGAACAGCCTCCACCCGCATTCATTCATATATATATATATATATTATAATATATATATATATAGGGAGATATAACAAGCAAGGATTTTGAAAGTCATCCACTATCACCCCACTACAATTCAAGGGGAACAAATTATAACAACTAGGAGATACACATGCAAATCTTCTTAGAGTCTATTGATATTGACTTTTGGAATATAATAGAACTAAGTACACAGATCCAGTGTTGGAACCGTGCTCATTGATGTTGATGAAAAGATAACTTAATTGCTATGCTAGTTGTTGGAAGCTTAATATCAATGGATGTCATCTTATGTGCCATTAGAGTAAATGAATTCAACCATGTGTCAGCATGCAAGACTACTTATGAGATTTGAATTAACCTCAATATTACTTACAAAGGTACAACCGAGCTTCAGTAATCTCAAGTCAATCTCCAACAGTAGAGATATAGGCTGTTTAAAATGGAAAGCAGAGAATCCATCAGGGACATGTTACAAGATTCTCAATGACCATCACAATCTCAAAGAATCTTAAAGTTGAGATCAAGGATTCGGACCAGGTAAATAAGATACTCAGACCTCTCACACCTGTTTGGAGAAAGACTACAACTGTCATCAAGGAAGCTATGACGTCAACACTCTCCCGGTTGACGAATTCATAGCAAACTCCTAGCCTACGAAGTTGAGAAAACTCATAAGCTAAAGTAGAAGCTGAAGTCGAGAAAATGAGGTATTCCACTTAAAGCAACAAAGTCAACTTCGGAAGACATCTCAAATGAAGACCCGACAATGTTCACCGAGAAAGTTCAAAAAGTTCATCAAAAGAAATGACATTAAGAAAGGGAGTGATCTCAAGTGCTTCAACTACAAAATAAAGGGACACTTCGAGAAATATTTACCCACTCAAGAGAAGCATCACTCAAGAACCCCAAGGTCACGACACCAGCAAGCAAAAAAGATGGTAAAGGAAGAACAGAGAAAAGGTCATAGATACCATCACAAGTATCCGAAGAGAAACTTTTCGAGCTACTTGGGATTCTTCTGACTCTGATTACAATGCTTCAACATCTTCTGAAAGCGAGTCAGATGACTCAAGCAAATAAGAAGCCTTGCTCAGCCTCATGGCTCTCGAAGATGAAGAGGTAACTTCTGAAGAATATTCTTTAGATGAATTACAAAAAGTTGTTTTTGAGTTGCATAGTTTAATGGTAAAACTAAAAAGGAAAATAAAGTGCTAAAATTAATTGCACACAGCACACTAAAAGATCATTCAAAATAGATTAGCTCTCTGAAAGATCACATTAGAGAACTCGTATCTAGCTTGTCTCTTTCTGATAAACATTATGAAACTGAAACTAAATTTCTTAAGACAGACACAAATATCTTAGAAACCATTGTAGGTGAATCAAAACAAAATACACACACCCTAATTAATGACTTAGCAAAGTTCATTAAGGGTAAGGAAAACCTAGATAAATTGCTTCATAGTAGAACTAAGTATGGGTAGGGTACTACCCAGAAAAGGGCAGTAACTCTAAGTCTGTTAAGATAGAGAAGCAAGTTGTAACTGTTAAGATGTTCAAGGTCAAGTTAAAGCTAAGAAGATTATGGAATCGAGGAGAAATCCAAGGAACCATACTATCCATCCAAGGACCCACAAGCAATGGGGTGCTGAAGAAATCCATTATTTTTTTTTGCAGAACCCAAAGTCATTCAAAAAGAAATTGAACATCCATTCATGACCAGATCGTATTTCGTAGGACATCAAGTGGCACCGAACTAGCAAGGGGATCATGGACGACGGATGCTTACGACACATGATTGGAGACCAAGGGTATCTTCCTCAACATCAAGGCCAAAGCTAGTGGGATTGTCCCTTTGGCGACAACCACAAAGGTATGATAGTTGGCAAAGGTATAATAGGAAATCCCGTAACTTCTGTTAGTAATGTTAGCCCCGATTATGGTCTAAAGCCCAATCGTTTGAGTGTGTCTCACATCTACGATAAGGGTTTTAAAGTAGCGTTTCATGTTTATGGTTTTGAAGTTCTTAAGGAAGACACGTTAGAATTATTACTTAAGGGATATAGGCATAAAAAGTATCTACACACTTTGATTCAAATAAGTGCCCATCGATAGATTGCCTTCTGGCAACAAAAAAGGAGCGCTTACTCTAGCATGAAAGATTAGGTCACTTTCACATGACTTAATCAATAGAATTATCAAAACTTAGATCAGTTAAAGACCTTCCTAAGTTATCCTATAAGAAGGTAAATATGTGTTCAAGAATTGAGGAAAAAATCCATAGAAAACCTCTTAAGTCCAAAAAGCTATTAGCTCCGCCAACCATTAGAGCTCTTACATCCTGTATCTATTTAACCCATGGAAATTAAAATTTTAAGTGGTCGGCTTTTATTGTTTATTGTAGTAGATGACTACTCATGGATATACTTGGATTTTGTTCATTTCTTCGAAGGACTTATCATTTATTCAAGTTTGAGAAGCTAGCAAAAGGGATTCAGAAGGAATAAGGATCTATCATCACTAAGTTAAGAAGTAATCATGGTGGGGATTCAAGAATGATATTTTTCTAACTATTATGCTCACACTATGATTAAGATTGAGTTTTTCTGCATCCAGAACAACAACTCAAAATGATGTAGTTGAATGGAAAAATCTCATTCTTCAGGAATGTGCACGTACATTGTTATGCGAATCATATCTGCCTAGATATTTTTAGGCAAAGGCCATAAACATAGCCTACTATGTCTCAAATAACACTTTGATCTGTCCAGATTAAAGAAGACATCTTTTGAGCTCTATTTCAGATACTCCCCACGGATAGGTTATTTTTCATGTTTTTGGAAGCGTATGTTATATTCTTAACACTAAGGATAACCTTGACAAGCTTGATCCTAAGAGTGAAGAGGAATCTTCCTTAGGTTAGTCTTCAAGAAGCAAATCCCATAGGTTATTCAATATAAAAACATGACTGTCATGGAAGCAGTCAACGTCTCATTTGATGAGAACTTTAGCAAGACTCTTCAGCTACATGGATTATAATTTAAGGAAATGCCTAAGTAGATCCTTCTAGTATTATTGAGAATAATGAATTTCATGGGTTACCCAAGGATTCTAGCTTTGTTATATATCAACCAAAGGAGTTGGTGATTAGGGACAATCTCTAAAGAAATCCAAATAAGATCGTACTTAAATTCAGTTGCTCTGTATATGCATTTATATCCTTAGTGGAGTTCAGGCCTAATTATGAGGCTTGCAACATTGATTCTTGGTTAACAATGATGCAAGATAAACTTGTTCAATTTGAGAGAAACTAGGTATGGGATTGATGAATCTCTGATTTATCATTACATTTCGCATTTATTATCCTTCTTTCTTAGACCATCTAATAAAATCTAACCTTAATTAACACACTAACTCTTCTTTATAATTAACCTTTATTACTGTATGTATTTAACCCAGTATTACATTTTATTTTTTTGTGTTTTTTATTTATCTAAAATTCCAAAAAAGTATTTATTGTACATATTTTTCTTAGCATTAAATATAAACCAATATACAAAAAATAGTAAAAGAATTAAAAGAAGTATTTTTAAGCCATTAAAAATGCTTGCAAAAATCGTAGGTTGTATATATGACTTATTATTACTTTGTACTCAACATGAAACTTGTATCTCTCATTGAAATCTACAACTTTCAAGTTTTACATTTTTTTAATTTGGCTTGTATCGATTTCTTTCTTATTTTGCATTATTTTTCTTCTTTTTTATCTTTTCTATTGGTCCATGTAGCGCACCCTTGGCCGCCCACATGGCTCGCCTCTTCTCTCACCCCTCGACTCATATTCCCATCGTCAGATTGCCTCTAAAGGATCCCATTTGCATCATCCACTCCCGCTCGCGTCTACACCTCAGATCATATCTCTAGATTGCATCTGCACCCACCTCCGTCTGGGCTATTGGATCGCATGATCCAACGACCCTCGTATCATCTTCCATCTTCAGTAACTGCCTCCACCTCACCGCATCCCTCTCTTCTCCCATTTCTCTCCTCCACCTCACTTAAATTCCCTACGATCCAACATCACCCCAATGTCGATCATTCTTTCTCCTTTTGCGTGAACCTATTAATGCGTCAACTCATATATTCTAGGTCCTCAGAGTGATGGTTACAAACCACACCCATCACTTTTGTAACTGTCGTTCACCTCCCTTCAAATCCACCCTCTCTGCCGCTCATGCATCTCGTCCACCACTTCATGGAGGCTTCTCCTAGTCCTCTTCCCCTCCCCATGATAGGAGGAGGTTGAATCGAGGTTGACCATGAAGGAAGTTGAAATAGCCCAAGGAACCAAGTAGAGCGGTCATGAGATCCACACAGGGTGGGGCCACAGTCGCTGAGGTGACTGTCGTGAAGCTCAATGAATTCAATCAACAATCAACCCATAATCAATAAAATAATCAAGAAATCAAAGCAGGCGAAGTGGATAAAAATTTATTATAAACCCTACAATGAAATGTGTATAGTGGACAAGTACGTAGGGTGTCAAACACAGGGAACATGTGGCATAACAATGTATATTATTTATCTCTAAATAATATAGATGTGTGTATATGTATGCATAATGTTTACTCAATGTTTTTGTGAGTTTTTAATATTTATTTATTTTAATTTATTTTTTCTTCTCGTTAATTTATTTTATTTTAATATACAATAAGGTATATAAATAAGTATGTGTATAAACAATATAATGTAATATATATAATAAATGGGATATATACAAGGGATTCATGGGGCTACCCCATATGGGCAACCAACATGGATGCCGTCCCATTTTCCTCAAAATTTTTTATTTTTTGTAAAATATCACCGTGTATATTCATTTATATATGCCTCCAATATGCAAAAAATCAAATTTTGTTAGAAACGAAGACTCATATGCCCTTCATCTAGAACAAGTCGATTACAACAATGTTTATACCGTTGAAATTACCTGTTCTGGATGGAGGGCATATGAGTCTCTATTTCTGACAAAATTCGAATGACATATTAGATATATATATATATAAATATACATGATGATATTTTTCAAAAAAATAAAAAAAAACAGAAAAATGGGACGGGACAGTCCCATTTTTTCCTATATATAATATGTATAATATATAATAAAATCAGAAAATATAAACAAAAACAATCCTTTTTACCTTTTTAAAGGATTTAAAATATATTTGGGTATTTATAATAATTAATATTAATAATAAGTATATATAATGATATGTATATATATACTATAGAAAGTATTATATTAATAAATATATCTATAAATAGTCAAAAAAATAAAATAAAATATTTTTATGTTTTTTGTATATTATTCTATTTTTAAAAAATTTGAAGGATTTTCTGTTATTTTTTTTGTAATTTTAAAATCAAAAATAGGGTAAAACAAGGAATATTTAAATGGAAAGAATTGATTTGAGAATTAAAAATAGCAATTGTATTCAAAATTTCTCAAAACCAATTTATTATATAGTAGATAGTATATATATAATCTAGAGAATTATTTTTTTATTTTTAGAAAATATTTTATAATTTATTAGGGTTAGCAAGGGTTTGCTAGTTTTTTTAGTTTCTTTTGATATTTACTTGTGATTTTTGGTCTATAGTGATAAAATGGGCCAGTAAATAATATGTATTTTTTTGGAATTTTAAATAACAGTTTTATAATTATTTGTATTTTTTAAGGCAAACAAGGAATAAAATAGCTCTTTTTTATTTTTAATAAGTTGTAAATTCAACAAAAATATTCTAGAATTCATAAAGCATAAACAAGCATCCCATCATGCATTTACACATAGTTTTACATTTTTTAGAGCAGAGCTGTGATAACTCCAAAAATCAATCGGTCTTGTGTTCCACACAAGGCGGGAACACTGTCGAAGTGTCAACCAATCAAACTCTGGAATTAATCAACAATTAACCCACACTATAGATCAAACAATTAGAAATAAATGTGGAGTTAAAATTTATTTTTAACTCTGCACAAAAGATGTATAGGACAAGTATGCAGAGAGTTCAAACACAGGGAGCAAATAGGGTAGATCGAACTAATGTGTGTGAGTGAATGTGAAGTGTGTCTACACTATGCAAGCAAATATTTTTGTGGGTTTTTGATTAATAATTTTTTTCCTTTTTTTGTTTTTAATTTTTAATTTTGTATTTTGATTTTTACTTTCCTGATTTTTTTATTTTTTATTTTATATTTTTTTTCTTTTTTCAATATTGGAAAATATAAACTATGGAATACAAGAGGGGATAGAATAATTAGAACAATATGGAAAAATAGTCAAAAATTCAGGAATAAAATCTTTTTGGTGTTTTTATATTGTTTTACTATTTTTGTGACTTTTGGGTATTTTTCAAAAAAAATGGTTTTGGTATTTTTAAATACTGAAATAAAGCAAACAGTGAATCAACAACCTGGCCGAAACTAAAATGGGAAGGAAAAATATCAAATGATCTCAAAATTTTCCCAAATCAGTTTTAAAACAAAGAGAATAAAGTATAGAACCTACAGGACTTGAGTTTCTACTTTTTTGATTTTTCTATGATTTTATATATGTTTTTGAAGTTTTAGTGTATTTTCGAATTTTTAAGGTTTTTCTTTTGCAATTTTTAGTGGTTTTTGGACTGACACTAGTAGATAATAAAACACACAAAATATAGTTTTTCTGGAATTTTTCAAAAGGTTTTTATAATTTTATGGATTTTCTAATGCAAACAGTGAAATAAATGCATGTTTTTTATTTTTAATAAATATTAAAATGCAATAAAATAAAAATGCAAAAATGTGGCGTGAAAGTGCAAATTAACAGGAGCTTAACATAATTTTTGTGGGATTTTTCGAGTTAAAATAATTGAAATAAATCAAGCAAGCATACAAAAATATCACAGCCTGGCAGGGATATACATGCAATTACACAAAAGTCCAGGGGAATACATGCAATTTTCCACAAAATATTGAACTGAATATTCAAATTTATGGACCAAATATAAATTCCCAAACCCGCAGGGGTATCGACACAAAATACCCACCAGGGCGCATGACTTGCACGCGCCTGACAAGGACCTAAGGGCAATATCAAATACCTCTAGGGGCTAACTTGCAATTTCTCTAAAAAGTTAACAGTGGATATAAAATTCCTTGGACTGAAACGAAATAATAAGAGACCCAAGGGCCTCCTCGCAAAATGCCCACACCTCACGTGAACATGTCACGTGAGGTGATGTGACGGAGGACCTATATGCAAACACTTGAAGTTCGAGGGTTGTTTTGCAAATTTTACAAAGCTTTTACACTATAGACAAAAGTTTAAGTACTAAATAGTAAATACAAAATGAGCGGGGTTGAAATAGCAAAATACCCCTGGCGCACGGATCCAACAGCTGCGAGTCTTCACTAAAACACGTGGCGTGAATCCAACGATCGATGGCGTTTCGCGTTGGACGACGAAGATTAGATCGTTAGGAGACGATCCGACGGTGGAGAACGTTGCTCCATCCAACGGTAGCTGTGCAATCTGGACCTCCTCCATGATCCGACGGCGTAGGCGCACGGAGGAAGAACCGCGGAAGAACTCCGGTGAGCCGAAGTTCTCCGAGGTGTTGCTCCTCCTCCGGTGACGTTTTGGGCTTCAAAATGCGGCTGGAGGGTCCCCGAGGTCTCGTCTTCCTCATGGGGGCTTCAAAAGAACCCGACGATGACCGAGCTGCTCGCGAGAGGGTGGCGGAGCTGGGAGGCTCGGCTGAGCTCCGGCGAGTGCCAAAATAGCTCCCAGGTGCTAGTCAAAGCGCTTTGACCTGCAAAACAAAGTGAGAGGGTCCAGGGCAAGTTGCCTGGACCCCGCGGAGGAGAAGAGGCCGCGCGAAGCGGTGGGGTGGATGTCGGCCGGAGTTGCGCTCCGGCGAGGAGATGGAATTGGGTGGTTTACTCGATGAATCTCAAAATCTCTTGAGGGCTATTATTCCTACGACTGAGGATAAGCTAAAGAGCGAAAAAGAAGAAGGGGAGATGGCTTCCTCGACGGTGTAGACCGGAGGGAGTGTTAACTCAACCGCCGGAGTTGCGGGAGGTGGCGGAGACGCCTTCGACCTCGAACGCCTTGGCTGATGAGCTCGCGGTGGAGCTGTCACCTCCAGGGAGCTTCAGAGCGCAAGGGAGGCAGAGAGGGGTGGACCAAAGGGACTCGAAAATCAAATTCAAAGTCGGGTCTCCATAAATGTTGCTTGACCCAAGGTGACAGGGGCTCAAAGATCAACGAAGATTGGAGCAATCTCTGGTCCTCGGCCCAATGTAATCGTGGGGCGGGCAAGGTGGATGATCGAGGAAGAGATTTGCATAAGGAATGGAGTCGAAAGGGTGAAAGATTTGGTTGCGAAAAAGCCGAGAAATTGGCTCGAAAGCCAAGTCTGACAACGGGCGCAGGAGGGGAGACGACCAGTTGAGCGGGGTCAACTGAGGGCGCCACCTGGTTGGTCCACGTGGACCAACCAGGAAAAACCCCTCGAAAAAACTTTTGTAAATTCAATTAAAAATCGAAAATGATTTTATTATTTTTGGGTTATAAAATAAAAAATATTTATTATTTTATGTAGTATTTTATTATGATTTTTAATTAATTTTATGAGGTATATTTTTATGAGTTTACTTTTACACCTCTTGTAGGTAAAATACCTATATATTTTAGTCTTTATTTTTATTCTGTGTATTTTAAATTCTATTATTTTTATTTAGTATTTTATAAAATCATGAAATACTGTTATACACACAAATATATTTTTATTTTATTTTTCTGATGTATTTTGTATATTTAATAAAATGTAAGTATAAAATGTATAGGTATAACTATAGGTAAGGTATCTATGTATTTTATTTACATGTATTTTTATTTTGTGTTTCTTTTAGGTTTTCATTCTAATTTTAATATACATAATTATTATAAATAATATTTACAAAATTATGAAAATATAGAAATATACAAAGCATGAATAAATAATAAATGGAATATTTTAATCAGTACAATTGTACAATGAGGGTCCAAAACTCAACTTTCACACCGTAACTCCGCAAAATGCGAAACCACCACCATTAAATAGATTATTTTATTCTATATACAATTAAAGGTGAATTTGCTGTATTTGGAGTTTTTAGTTGTGAGATATGGGTCTGGGAAGTTGGAATTCTGGATTTTCATTCAGACCATAACTTTTTATCTGTGTATTATTTTTCAGTGAAATCAATTTTGTATTTTTCTTTATTAAATTATCTACAACTTTCATGTACAAAGTTTATTTATTTGATGTATAAAAAGTGGAACCAAAAATAGGTCCCAAAATGAATAAAGAATGAATAGAATAATATAGGTATTTGACCCTTATCTCCCCCTACTTTATTCCTTGTCGACCTATTCATCAAGATGCCTAGGTCTCGGGGTTTTGGGTCATAAAATATTTACAATATTTTATTCTTTTTCTTTTCTTTTATTTATTCTATAATTCTGGCTTTAATTACAGTATTTTATACACTATTTAGATGCACATGCATGAATGCTAAGATGATGGATTTAATGCTATTTACAGGCATTTGCTAGGGTTTTTGATGCCAAAATGATAGAATAAAGATGATGAAATGTGGATTCATCATCCTCCTATACTTTACCTTTGCTAGTCCCTAGGAAACACTTATGCAATAAGTGCAAAAAGAAAATAAAGAAAAGAAAAAGAAGAACGGATTTTATTTGATCACCAAAACTTGTCTTCGCAAAATCAAAGTTTGGAGCTTAAGTCGGACCTTTGGAATTTTAGTGCAGGCGGAACCTTAATGAGAACCGAATTTGAAATCCAACAGTCCCTGAGAATCCCAAAACTCTGTCCAAGTCTCCTCAATAGCCAGGTCAGAAATACTTCAACTCATACGCAAACCCTTACGACTATGAATTTGACTCGTACAGTGTAAGTGATTGTGGCTCTCCCCAATTGAAATGACAAAGAGACTGACTTCTCCAATATGACAACCCAATGATTCCCCAATCCAACAACTCATCCCTCAAGGAGCAAGGTATTCCCTTCTAAGTTCAAGTGGCAATCAGCCCAAGAGGAGGGGGTGAAGAGAAGAATGGACGATAGCCAGTGTAGCTACCTATCCTGGGATGCAAGACCAGTGTAGTCAAGTCATCCTGCTGCAGGCTCACATGATATGACTTTGAACTCAAGCTTGCTTATTTGACTTTACAACATATGTACACTCCGACAGGCATTTTTATTTTTGTACAGGCCTGTCCACTTTTTTGGAGTTTTGCTTTTGCAAAATGTTTTTTGAATACTATATACATCAGCATTTACATAGGGAGTTTTTCCTCTTGGGTCAGTAGACTATCCCTCTTTTGAAGCTTTATCGCAACCCACGATCTCCTATCCTCGAAACTCATCATTACTGGACGGGTTGGGGCACACTTCCCTCCCTAGAGGAGGACAAGTGTTTCCACCTGTGTGCGTCTCATACCGGCAAATCCAATCCCCTCACCACTCCAACTGAGTTGAGCCATGTGAAAGGTGCAAGTGTCCAAGTTAGGTCATTATCAACAAGAGTCGTGTATGTGCTCCGAAATACTCTGCTTAGGCAGTCAAGAATCCATTGAACCAAGTCTCGTGATCCTCAAAGAATTAAGTCAACTAGACCTGAAGTACCTCAAAACCAGTTCCTATAAGGTTCCTGTTATTATGTAGATTTTTAAGGTCCAACCAAGCTCCAATCTTCGGATTTTACTTAGACTCGTTCAACTATCAAACTCAATCCGAAAAATGCAAATGCTATGCAATGTGATGCATAAAATATTTTTGTGATGCTATTTTCAAGAGTTTGAACTTTTTATGGGTTTTTGAAAATATGATGCATATGCAAGTTTTTAAATTTTTTAAAAGATTTTTCAAATGTTTTTGGATTTTAATTTTACAAATGTTTTTGGAATTTTTTTGAAAACAAAAAGGTTTTGGCTGAAAACTAGGTGAAAAATATGTACACGGGAGTGCATCTTATATCTACAAGAAGTGGATTTTAAGAATTTACAGGGTAAGTGCTCAATTTTATAAGTATCAATAGTGAATTTTGGTGTGATGTATATATTCCTCAAACTTATTTGACACAGGATTTTCAAACAATTTTGAAAACAATAGTCCAAAATAATTTTTACAAACAATTTTACACACATGTACACACATTTGAAAATCTTTTTGCAAAGGTTTTCCAAACAGTATGTATAGATTTTTCAAATATTTTTGCAACCATTTTTTCAAACCCTTTGCAAATCATTTTTCAAACAATTTATTTCACACAAAGAAAATAAACTTTACAAACCACACATTTTTACACAGGTTGAAAACATGTAACAAAACATTTTCAAAATAGTTTTCAATAGATGTTCACACAGATTTTCAAACTATTTTTCAAACATTTCGCAAAAAACACTTTCACCTGATTTATTAATCAGTAAATACAAAAAGAATTTGAGGAATGGTAGCATCTTTTTATTAAGAATTTTTAATGAATTTTAAAGAATTATTAGCCATATTATTAGGAAAATACAAAAGTACGAGTTATGGCTAAAGTATATACGTAGTATATACGACCCCCCTATACTTAGCTTGAGCTATGTCCTCATAGATCAGAGAGAAAAGAGAAGACATAACTCGTACTAAGTATAGACAAGTCTAAAGAATAAATGAATGAACCAATAAGAAGTTGATCGTCCCCCTATACTTAGGATCAAATAATCCTAAGTATAGCAGACTGTACACAACGCAGGGAGGGTCAAGGGTGGGAATGAACAGATCGTACTCAGATTGTTTCCCACTATACTTAGGGTAAATATCCCTAAGTATAGACAAGAAGAGGAGACAATGGAGAGGATCAAAAAATAGAGAAACTCGGGGTGCACACCCCCTATACTTAGGACAAAGTACGTCCTAAGTATGGAAAACTGTCTACAAGGGCGGCACCTTTTTGATAGATAAATAAAATAGAAAAGGAAAAGAAGAAAAGAAGAAAAGAAGAAAATAAATCAACAGATGAAAGAGTGATATGAGCAGATGGATCTGTACAACAGAAGAAGGAATTTATCACCATGTATGAGATGCAGATGATGTGAGTCAAAGAGCACATCTCATACCAGAAGAATGGGGGCAACGTCCATGGTCGGCGGATCATGATCTAGATATAGTTTCAGGCGTTGACCATTGATGCGGAAGGTAGAGGAAGATGACGGTTCGGATATGTCGATGCTGCCATTGTCATGTACCTTCCTGACCACATATGGACCTTTCCACTTGCTTTGTAATTTCCCTGGAAATAATTTTAGCCTGGAATCAAACAACCATACTCTCTGATCTGGCTCAAACTGTTTATGGCTGATGTGAGAATCATGCCATGTCTTCACTTTCTCTTTGTATTGTAGGCTGTTGGAAAAGGTTGTATCTCTCAGTTCTTCCAGGGCTGCCAACTCTGCTCTTCTCTGGTCTCCTATGCTCTCGGGATCTAACAGTAACTCAGTAACTGCCCAAAAAGATTTGTGCTTGATCTCCATTGGCAAATGGCACGGCTTGCCATAGACGAGTCGAAAGGGAGATGTCCCCAATGGATTTTTGAAAGAAGTCCGATAGGCCCACAAGACCGAGTCCAAAAGTTGTGACCAATCCTTTCGGTCTGGGCGGACGACCTTCTGCAAGATAGTTTTTATCTCCCGATTCGATACTTTCAGCAAGACCATTAGTCTGAGGGTGATACGGTGTGGCAACCCGATGGTCAATGCCGAACTCGTCTGCAAGGGCCCTGACCTTGTCATTGATGAAATGAGACCCCCCGTCTGAAATCAAGATTCTAGGTACCCCGAACCGTGAAATGATATTTTCCTCAAGAATTTGCACACGGTTTTAGCATCTGCGGCTCGGGCGGGGATGACCTCAACCCATCGGCTGACATAATCCACAGCGAGCAAAAATATGCTCGAATCCCTGACTCTTAGGAAATGGGCCCATGAAATCAATCCCCCATGCATCAAAAACCTCACAGAAGTGAATGGGTTGCATGGGCATCATGTCTCTCTGTCCGCAGGTTCCCATTTTCTGACAGTCAGTACATCTCTTCACGAACTCATCAGAATCCTTGAAGAGAGTAGGCCACCATAAGCCGGATTGAACACCTTCTGTGCTGTCCTTTTTCCAGAATGATGTCCTCCTGCCTCAAGCTTGTGGCAGTTTGTGAGGACGCTGTGATGCTCTTCTTGAGGAATGCACCTCCTCCAGATGCTGTCCCCTCCTTCATGATAAAGGACGGGATCCTCCCAATGGTAAAACTTGGCCTTAGCTAGGAAGGTCTCAAGTTTCTGCCTGGGCCAACCTGAGGGACCGTCTTGGCAACAAGATAGTTTACAAAGTCAGCATACCATTGAGAGTGAGGCGAACCAAGATCGCCTCGTCTGGGAATGTCTCTGTGATAGGTGCGCTGGGCTCAGATTCCTCAAGATTCTCCAATCTGGAGAGATGATCCGCCACCACATTCTTCACTCCAGGCTTATCATTAATCTCAATATCAAACTTCTGGAGCAGAAGGATCCATCTGGTAAGGTGTGCTTTGGCATCCTTCTTAGCCATTAAGTACCGGATGACGGTATGATCAGTGTAAATAGTCACTCTAGATCCGAGGATGTAAGATCGATATTTATCCAAAGCAAAGACTACGACCACCATCTCTTTCTCAGTCACAATGTAGTTCCGCTGAGTGGTATCCAAAGTACAGCTGGCGTAGTGAATGACAAAAGGTAATCCATCCCTCCTCTGTCCAAGCACAGCCCCAACGACAAAATCTGAAGCATCTGTCATGATCTCGAATGGGAGAGACCCATCAGGTGGCTGAAGGACAGGAGCTGAAACAACCATATCTTTGAGAGTTTCAAAAGACGCAAGACACTTATCATTGACAACGAACTCGGTGTCTTTCGTCAGCAGATCAATAAACGGTCGGGCAATACGACTGAAGTCCTGAATGAACCGTCGGTAGAAACCGACATGCCCAGAAAAGACCGCAACTGACGCAAGTTGGACGGTAGATTGAGTTTTCTGATGATATCCACCTTGGCTGGGTCGACCTCCATGCCCTTGTTGGAGACGATATGACCAAGGATCGTCCCTTGAGTCACCATGAAGTGACTCTTCTCCCAAGATAAAACAAGATTGACCTCTATGCAGTGCTGAAGCACACGGTCTAGGTAGTCAAGACAAGCATCGAACCCGTCGCCATAGACCTAAAAGTCATCCATGAAGACCTCTAAACAGTCACCCACCATGTCCGAGAATATGGACAACATGCACCTTTGGAATGTCGCTGGAGCGTTGCATAGACAAAAAGGCATCCGTCTGAAGGCATACGTCCCAAACGGACATGTGAATGTCGTTTTCTCCTGGTCTTCGGGCGCAATGGCCACTTGATTATATCCAGAGTACCCGTCAAGAAAACAATAATGACTTTTCCCAGCTAGCCGTTCGATAATCTGATCAATGAAGGGTAGCGGGAAGTGATCCTTCTTGGTGGCCTCATTCAATCGTCTGTAGTCCACACAGACCCTCCAAGAAGTGGGTACTCGAGTAGCGATCTCCTCTCCAGACTCATTGACAACTGTAGTGATACCCGTCTTCTTGGGTACCACATGCAACGGACTAATCCACTTGGAGTCGGAGATGGGGTAGATAAAATCGGTGCTCCACCACTTCGAAATTTCTTTCATGACTACGTCTCGAAGATTCGGGTTCAGCCGTCGCTGGAACTCACGCGACGGCCTAGCGTTATCCTCAAGATAGATGTGGTGAGAGCACTGAGCCAGACTAATCCCCTGGAGATCAGCTATACTCTAACCTATTGCCTTGCGGTTTCTTTCAAGAACCTCCATCAGACGAGATTCTTGTTCTCCAGTCAAACCTGCTGAGATAATGACTGGGTGCATATCGGGCTCACCCGCAAGGAATTTGTACTTCAACGATTGCGACAGAGGTTTCAGTTCCAATACCACTCGTCCCAACACTGTCAACCTCAGGTGTGTCCTCATCCAGGGGTGTGCTCTCCCGGCTCTCGACTACCATGAGCTTTAGATATAGTAAATCTGTAGGCAAGGCGAGGGTCGGTGCTACAGGATCTGTCCAGTTAGATTCGTCATCTGTCATCAGAAAATCACACTCCTGGTGGATGTCTAGCTCTTCCTCTGTCATCTGCGCGGCTTCGCTGGACTGCTCCGAGCATTCAAGTTCTCTGGCTCTGGTTTCCTCGATCGTCTCTATTTGTATGGTTTCGCCCTCTACGCGAAAACATACCCTCCCACAATCATGATCGGTCACCGCCTTGGCTGTGGCCAAGAATGGACATCCGAGAATGATGGGGGTATCGTTACCGACTCAGGGATCTCCATGTCCAACACAACAAAGTCCACGGGGAATTTCAGGCCCTGAATGGTAACGACCACGTCTTTCAATAACCCCTTCGGCCTCTTAGTCGACCTATCAGCAAACTGAAGGACTGTCCTGCTCCTAAGAAGAGGACCAAACTCGAATCGGTCGAGTAAGGCTGCCGGAAGAAGGTTAATTGAAGAGCCGCTGTCTAACAGAGTACGATCAAACTGCTGCTCCTGAATCTCGCATCTGACATAGGGGGCTCCTACATCTGGTCGCTTGGCTGGCAGCTTGTTCTGGATGGTGCAGCAAGTGGAATGAGTGAGCACATGGATCTAATCTCTATGGTTCCTCCTCTTCCTGCGGACTATAGTTTTCTTTTTCAGGTTCTTTTTAAGAGGGGGATGTGCTCAAGTGCTTCTTGTAGAGTCAGCTGAATATGGAATCTGTCTATCATTTGATTGCTGAACTCTACTTGTTGCTCTTTTTTGGGATTTTCTCTTTTTCTCCCCTTCGCTCGGCGGAGTGCCTCAGGGAAGGGGATGGTACGGGCCTCCTCAGATGGAGGATTAGGAATAGGTCCCTGTGCCTGTGAAGGAGGAGAATCCATACAATCATCATCATGCCACACATATGGATCCGCAATGTGAACAAAAACCTTTCCTTTATTCATATTTTTGTTTTTCTTTTTGTTACCACAGTCCATAGGTACAAAAGGTGGTAACATCACAGACGGGGGCTCAACAAAAGTAGATGTGGGGACTCAGTACCACCACCGGCACCTATCTTCGCGGCATCAGCACCGCACTCTGGCTCAGCATCCAAAATGGTGGCATCAGCACCATCGTCTGCATCTGGTATCACGATGGCTTCAGTACCGTCGTCTGGATCTCCATCATTGGTGGCCTCAGCACCACCGTCCTCATCATCATCCTTAGCGGCATCAGCACCACTACTCTGCTCCTCTGACGCTCTTGATCCAGCATGGGATTGTCGCTCAGAAGAGGCGCTGCCGGCTGGCATCCTACCTCTCCTAGTAGTCACAAAATTAGCATCATACAAAGAAAGAGATATGTCACTCAAATAGTCACTAGGAGAGTCTTACGTGCCCGCGAAAGCCGCGATAAGAAATCGTTTTTATCGTTCGTGTGTGAAATTAATGAATGTCGTTCGTTGTAGGCGGCTTTCGGAAACAGTCAAGAAATAACCACAATTTTTAATCAAATTTAATCAAGTGGTTTTTATGTTTATTTTACTTGGGCAAGTCCCAAGGTCGATCACAAGGAGGCAAAGGAACAACTTAGATTAATGTCTATCCAATTTTGGGTTAGGTTTTCAAGACGGTCTTTTTTTGGAAATTTTTAATGCAATAGAGGGTGCAATATGCAAATTCGGCCTATTTTATGGACTAAAATGTGAATTACGTTCAAATGATGCCCGAAAAATACGAAACTTGGCCGCAACGTAAATGCCAATGAAATGAGTGTACTGTAATTTTTTTGGAATTTTTAGATGAAATATGAATTTTTTTATGAATTTTTAAATGCAAACAGAATGATTTTCACTATTTAATTATAATAAATATTAAACCTACTTATTTCGAGAAATAAAATTATCCAAGATCTATTACTAGGTAATGGATCTTAGAAAAATCCGAGACCTCGAAAATGTGGAGTTTAATACCTATTAAAAATTAAATAGTGAAATATACAAAATGATTTTACGGGACAAAATATGCGTGCAAATGCAAAGATTTTTGGGCACAATGTTAATCAAAATAATCTCTACAATATTTGATTTTTGAGGGATTTTTAGAGTCACGGTTAATCATATAAAAATTAAAGAGCAAGAAATGGGCAAAGTCTGCAATTTTCCACAAAATCTTTATTTATTCATTAACCATTAATCACAAAAATAATTGCAATGCGTCCAGATGTAGAGAATTAAGTAAAGAACATAATGCAATTTTTAGATAAATAAAATAATGTAAAGAAGAGTTTCAAGACAAAGGAGGAACATAGGGGTATGAATGCAAATGTAATAAATAAAATAAATGAATAAAAAGTGCAGTGGGGGCCTAAGTGCAATTACCAAACTTAAAGGGGCGATTTCTGCAAAAAGACCAACGGTCACGTGCCAGGCACGTGACTTTGGTCGGTGGGGCTGATGCGTGATATGGAGGATCCTCCGGGGCCTCTGTGTAATTTGCCCCTAGGTCACGTGCGACGCACGCGACCTGGGGTGCCGACGCAAGGCCGACGTCCCCCCGCACGCGCCTCGCACGTGGGGGGTCTCGGGCTGCGAGCCCGGCTGCTGGAGATGAAGTCGAAGGCGGAGGAGGGTCGGCCCCGTGGCTGGAGATGTCGGCGATGGCGAGGCGCTGCAGTCGGAGGAGCTTGGGGGCGGAGATGTTGCGGCGGCAGCTCCTGGCGATGGGGATGTTGCGGCGTCGGAGTCGAATGTTGATGGAGGAAGCTGGGCTGGCGCGTCGGTGATGGCGAAGTCGATGAAGACCAACTGCGGCGGAGGAGTCGGAGACGTGGCTGGAGACGATGACGCGGCGAAGCTCGAAGCTTCTGGAGTAGCTGGGAGATGGAGTCGATGAAGCGGTCGTAGGCTCGACGGTACGGAGGTGGCCGGAGCGAGAGCAGCTCAGGCGAGGAGGTCGCAGCCGCAACGAGGGGCGTTGAGCACCCTCGGATCTCGCCGGCTCTGCCCAGGCGAGGCTGTCACCCTCGTGAAGCTCGAAGCGGCGGATGAATCGAGTAGGGGCGGCGGTGGCGTTTAAATAGGAGAGAGGGAGATAAGGGAGATGGCGGAGGGCGTTGGGCCGGTGCGGAGAAGGCGGTGGTGGTTGGCGAAGGCGGGCGACGATCACGGGCGGTTGCGGAGTCGAGGGCGGAGGAATCGGGGCTGGGCGGCGCAGGAGGTTGAAGGTGATGAACGCGGCACGTGCGGAGCATGTGCCTGGGGGCACGTGCCTCGCACGTGCGATGGTTTTTTTTTAATTAATTTTTTTTATATAAAAACGATATATTTAACACCCAAAAAAACGCTGACACGTGGCGGCCTCTGGGGCTGCCACGTGTCAACACCAGAAAATTCGAAGGAAAAACATTTTGTAAAATCGAAAAGAAATAGCAAATGACCTCGGATCGAAAAAGTTTCTTCACAAAAAATGCTCGTCCCGACGAGATCTACAACTTTCATGAAGACATCAAAGCCAAAATCGGTCAATTGTAAAAAGTGAATTTTTGGGGTATCCCATGTACATAGAATACCTTGGTTTTTGGGTTTTCTATTTTTTTGTCATTTTTAAAACAAGATAAAAATCCGGAAAAATATGGAAAAATCAAAGATAAATAAAAGGGACCTAATTCTAATTTTTTTTGGATTTTTATTAATTAATAAAATATATACATAAAATATAGGTCAGAAAAGCCGCGAAAATATACAAAAGAGGCCCAAAACCCAACTTTTACATACGAGCTCCGATTCACTTGAACTTGGTCTTGTTTTGAAGATAATTGAATGTGCATTAGTTCAAAAGTGAGTAGGATCAAATCGGTCATTGGATGGGGAAGATATGTGGCTTTTAGTCCGAAAATCCTGAAATTAGGGTTTGGGTTTTGGTCCACTTATTTGAGTTAGTGATTTTTTTGTATTTTTCATTTATTCTTGTAAGTGATGTGTACACAGTGGAGGTGGTTTTGTGGCATTCGGAGTTAGCATGAAGGAGTTAAAAATAGGGGAAGTTAGGCTATTTACAGGTCATTTTTGGCTTGGATTTTTGGCTTCTTATTTTATGCAGAAATTAACGCTAAAATGCAATTCTTATGAAATCATGCACAAATGCTAATTATGCGAAATAGATGCAGCTGTTGATTTTTAGGGAATTGAGCTTAATAAATGAGATTTAGAGTGATGAATCCGAGATTCATCATCCCCCTATACTTAAACCATGCTCGTCCCTGAGCATCAAAAAGAAATGCCATGAAGTGAAATGAGACTGGGTTCCAATACCAAGTCCATGAGCTGAAGGTGAAAGCGAAACTAAACTCGACCTTTGGATTAATAATGTGGCGGAACTTCTGTGAGACTTAGAATTTTAAAATCAACAGCCCTCAAGTTCTACACATCATTGTTACAGTTTCGGCTCAGAAGTCATCTTAGATCAATCCTCTTCCCAAAGTATACCCTAAGAACATTGAATAACCGACTCGTGTGTGTGAAGGGTTTTAGCTCTTCCCATCCAGAATGCCGGACTACCATGCTCCTCTCCTCTCCAGTAACTCGTCCTCGGGGAGTCAGGTATTTCCTTCTAAGGTCTGTCGTGCTGTGTTCACAATCGAAATGGGGGAGAAGCTAGAAGAAAGAGAAAAGAACTGGAGGGGGTGGCCAGTGTAGTCACCTCTCCTTGTGAAGATGGCCAGTGTAGCCAAGTCTCCACCAAGATCTGCAGGTTTCTTGAAGCTTGGACCTTTTTGGTCGAATTTTTATTTGGTAGAATGCTTCTTTGTATTTGGAATTTTTGGTGCTTCTGCTTGGATCTTGTTTTGCCCCTACGGATATAGCATCTTTTTATTCCGTACATTTTTTGGGGTCTTAGAAAAAATTGTGCCAAGCCGTCCATCCCTTTTCCGAAGCTTTATTTCAACCCGTACTTCGGTCTTTAGATTTCCACGCTACCAGAAAAGAAACTCACATAATCTTCCAACATCCCGTCTGGGTTGAGCTAAGTGCATAGTGCGGGAGTACAAATTAATTCGCTATTCCAGAGTTGTACCCAGAATGAAGAGACCAGGTTAGACACTAAGGGTCAAATGCTGCACAATGTCATGTGGAACTTAAAGAATTAAGTCAAAAGACCTGAAGCTCTTAAAATCCTATTTCTCGGTGAAGTTCCTCTGAAAATTAGGTGGATTAAGTGCAAGCCCAGACCACTCTCGGTTTCGGCTCATAACTCGGTTCAGAACCCAATGACTTTTCACAGATGCAAATGTATGTAATGTTGGATGAAGTGCAGGTGTGTGCAATGCAGACGCATTTTTTTTTACATTTTATGCAAGGGATTTTTTTTTATGCAGAAAATGGAATCAGAAGCCTTTTTTTTCAAAAATTTTGGGCAAGTCAGTGTTAGTAGCAAAACTCTTTTTTTTTCTTTCTTTTTTTTTTCTTTTTTTTCTTTTTTTTGTTTGTTGTTTGTTTTTTTTTTCAAGTTAGTACCCACCCCGTAAATACATATAGACTTACGCGAAAATACGAGATATGGGTAAAATATATACAAAGTATATATACAGACCCCCCTATAATTAGCGAGTGTTGTGTCCTCAGAGCACAAAAAGCGTAATGAAGACATAGCTCGTGCTAAGCGTAAGGGAGTGTAAAATTTATATACAATGGGTTAGGAAGTAGAGCGGAAAAGAGTGAGTGAGGAGAGTATATACAGGTGGATGTCGGCTCCCCCTATACTTAGGCTCTGGACAGCCTAAGTATGGAAGAAGGGTAGAAATGGAGCGGTTGGGAGGATGAGAAGGATGGTATAAACAGATGGCATCGGTCCCCCCCTATACTTAGGCCTTGGCCTAAGTAGAGGAAGAAGCTGTACAAGGAGACCGATGTGGTCGGGAGGGAGGGTGGGTAGCCGAATGATTAAGGCGGTTTTCGGCTGATCTTCTTGTGAGCCTGCGGTGGGAGATCATAATGATGAGGTGAAGATGGAGCATATGATTCCCAACTACAATCAGTGTCAACCTCAGAAAAATCATGATGGATAATAGATGAAGTGTTTGAGTCAGATGAAAGATATCCATCATCAGAGTTATCCTCAGAGGAGTAGTATTTGAAAGTGGACATACTCCAAGTTTGCATATCTTTTTGTTTCTTTAATTGTTTCCTCAGAATTCGTTCCTTCTTGGGGTCAATCAATTTGTCCTCAGATGATAGCTCAGAAGCACCGGTCTCAGTCAGCTCATACGAAAGAATTCCAGTGTACTTGGAGAGGGCAGGAGCATCAGCTTTGGATGAGTAGTAGTTAGGAACGGGAGTTGTCCAATGAGAATTGAATTTTGGATCCTTACGAAGATATGGCTTTAGGGCTGCCGAACAGACTTCACTCATGTAGACTACCTTTTCCGGACCTGATGAGGGTCCATCAGACGATACCTCTTCCGGAAGGTCAAAGGTGACTCTCTTTTTATTTCGTCGTGAAGGTGTCGGTTCACTTGAGTATCCAGATGAATAGCCATTGAAATTCTCCTTGATTGGTGTTTGGTCTGTGTGCTTGCTCTTAGTCTCCCGTATGTTTGAGCACTCTCGATTTGGGATGATTTGGTCAAGATATTCAGTGAATGTTGCTCCAGGGTGTGACCATGCATATGTCTCAGGATCGTAGTAGAAAGATTTGTCTATTTTGAGATTCTCGGGGATTTGAATATTGGGGAGAGTCTCTGCATGTTCTTTCTCCATTGATTTGATGTTGGCGCATTCCTGTGTCGAGTTGATGTAATCCACGTAGTCAGAGTAGGTCGACCCAGGGTGTGCCCATGCATAGGTCTCCGGATCATATGATTCATATACATGATTCTCCATGGTGAGAGCAGCTGGGAATGGAGCAGGGGGGAGATTTTCTAAACCAATAGTCTCATCAACAACCGCTATCTCAGGTGTGGCTGCGGGGTAGGGCTCTTCTACCGCTTCATGGTTACGGTTGTCGGGGACTTCGTGGGTTGCCTCAGAAGATCGTGGTTCCTCAAAGACATGATCAGATCTGAGTGCTTCCAATGCTGTGAAATTGATTTCTCGAGTCTCACAATCAATACTCGCCTTGGCCAATGCCAAGAATGGCTTTCCGAGAATGATTGGAGACTGGTTGAATTCTCCTTGATGCTCAATATCAATGATCGTGAATTCTACTTTGAGCGGAGCACTTTGGAATTTAATGATGACAGAAATGGTTCCTCTCGGCCGTTTTATTGACCGGTCCGCTAATTGAATGATCTCTCGTATCTTCCGAATCGGTCCGAGTTTGAGTTCATGGAATACAGAGGTCGGGAGGATATTAATTGGTGAATCGTCATCAATCCGAGCATGGGTGAAAATTATGTCTTTGAGTACACATTCAAATCTGGGCAACCGCTTCACTATGCGGCTCTTGGTTTTTCTCCTCAACACCAAGGAGGAGGCCATTGACAATATATGTCTCTCGGTTTTTGTTCGAATCCTGCCCGATTTCTTCATCGTTAATTTGTCCAATACAAATCCTTTAAGATCGGGGAAGTGTTCAATGGCCTGTAGAAAGGGAAGTTCAAAAATCAATTTCTTTCCTATTGCTTCCCGTACTGTTGGATCCAAATTCCTCAGATCGTCTTCAGTCTCAATTTTTATGAAATTTTCTAAATTTTCAATTTTTTTGTGGTTTTCAAATATTTCTATTTTTTTGGTATTTTCTGGGTGGTGTGGGGGTGTGGGGTGTTCTTCAGATGGGCTCTGGAGTTCAGGGTGAGGGTCAACGACATAGTCATTTTCAGAATTGTCCATAGGTCCCTGAACATCCGCAAAATTTTCAATCTTAGATCCAATCAATTCCTCATCCATTTTTATAGCCGAGCTACCAGAGATTAATCGATCGGCAAGTTCTTGAATTTTATCCTCCATTAAATCAAATTTCTTATTCTTCCTCAAAATATTCTCCAAAATCTCTTCTTGGCCAAATATGGGAGCAGTTGGGGTATGTTTTTGTAATTCAATGTCCTCTTCCATTTTTCTATATGTACTAGGAGAGGGATCTCTGGAGATATCCGATGTACGATCATCATTTTCTGAAAGTATCTCCTCAATAATCATGGAAGGTGGCTGCTCATATGGTCTAGGTAAGTGGAGTTGGTCCAAGGAGGGTTGTGATCTTTTGTGGTCGGCCCAATCCTCTATATGAGTGAAGAGGGGGTTATTATGTTCAATCCAATGTAATGATTTTTCTTTGGTGTTCAAGAATGATGGAAGAGGTGAAGAAGTGTTCAATTCGATCATGTGATTATCTTCTCCCATGAATGATGGATTGACATTTACCGAATATGAGGGATGAATTGTATGATCAACGAAAAGAGGATTAAATGAAGAAGTAGAGCCCTCAATCATTTCTTGGTTTGTCTGCTCTGAATACAAAGGGTTGTCATTCATGAAACATGTCAGATTAGCAGAAGGAGATGGATTTATTGGTGGTTGAGGGGGAGGTGTTTTGGGTCTAACCGATACGAATTCATTTTCATAGTATAGCTCTGATGGATTCTCGGATAAACGTTCGGCTATTTTTGAAAGAGCGGAAAGGAATGAGGGGTTGGGTCTGCAAGAGTTATTGGACAAGAATTCCATGGTGAATTTTAAGTCAAGAAAGGAGAGAGATGATTGCACGGGATAGTCAAGAGAAATCAAATGTGCGGCTATTGATCTTGAAATCGGTTCACGCACACCAATGCAAACACAATTCAAACCCTGGGTTCACCAACGCACACAATGAAGCCGTAAGAGTTCGGCTATTATCTTTTCAATTTTAGTTGGTGATAAATCAATCTTGGCAAAAATTTAGTGAGCTGAGATTTCGGATTTGGGCTCTAGCCTTAAGTGTTGTCTCTCGCTCACTCCGAAAAATAGAAACATACAAGGTCGGGGTTGCTCTCCCGCAGAAATTCTTGATTTTATGGATTATTTTGATCGGCTATATTTAGCAGTCCCAATTTTAATGAGGTGATCACCGAAAAATTTAGATAAGCACAAATACACGTCTACCGTCCAATCCCAATTTCCTTTAGATTTATGTGATAAAACAAGGGGGAGAAAGTCGGGAAAAGCCGATGCACGCGGAAAACTATGATGAATGCTCAGTTAGAAGACTTACAGTGCCTCCTCGCAATCTCCATGTGGGATGCTAGACAGAATTTTTAAAAATTATTCTATATGCGTGCAAGCCGATGAAAACCGCACCTAAGCAGAAAGTTCTATTAGCGGGAAGAATTGAGTTGAATTTGGCTAAGTTGAACGATATAAGGTGCATCTTGATTAAAGTGAAGTGTGGCTTAAGATCCTACGAGTACAATCGAAAAAATAAAAATGCTCTAAGAGCCGTATGTGCAGGTCTATCCTAATCGACACTCAAGTCGGGCCCCACCCTCACCGGAGAGTGAAACAGGCCACGACACACCACAGAAAAAAGTTTAATGTCTTTTTTACACACGCGAGAGTCCAAACGGACACCGCTGTAAATGAGCAAGTAAATAAAATTGCGAAAATTGAAAACCTAGAATCTACTCTCTCTCACGACTCGACTCGATCTTAAATTAATTTGTGGCTTTCTCGGATGTCGGTGAAGATGCGTCTGTTTCTTGAAAACCGCTCCACGTACGTCGGGTACCTCGCAAGAAAAATAAGAGAGAGAATGTAAGAGAGTGACTCAGAAAATAAGAAAATAAATGTTGGAAATAAAATGGTATTCACAATGAAAAATTCGGGGGTCAGACTACCCGAATTCGGAAAACCGAGCGAACAATTTTCAAAACACAAAAGTAAGTCGTTTGCCTCCCCGACAACGGCGCCATCTTACGTGCCCGCGAAAGCCGCGATAAGAAATCGTTTTTATCGTTCGTGTGTGAAATTAATGAATGTCGTTCGTTGTAGGCGGCTTTCGGAAACAGTCAAGAAATAACCACAATTTTTAATCAAATTTAATCAAGTGGTTTTTATGTTTATTTTACTTGGGCAAGTCCCAAGGTCGATCACAAGGAGGCAAAGGAACAACTTAGATTAATGTCTATCCAATTTTGGGTTAGGTTTTCAAGACGGTCTTTTTTTGGAAATTTTTAATGCAATAGAGGGTGCAATATGCAAATTCGGCCTATTTTATGGACTAAAATGTGAATTACGTTCAAATGATGTCCGAAAAATACGAAACTTGGCCACAATGTAAATGCTAATGAAATGAGTGTACTGTAATTTTTTTGGAATTTTTAGATGAAATATGAATTTTTTATGAATTTTTAAATGCAAACAGAATGATTTTCACTATTTAATTATAATAAATATTAAACCTACTTATTTTCGAGAAATAAAATTATCCAAGATCTATTACTAGGTAATGGATCTTAGAAAAATCCGAGACCTCGAAAATGTGGAGTTTAATACCTATTAAAAATTAAATAGTGAAATATACAAAATGATTTTTACGGGACAAAATATGCGTGCAAATGCAAAGATTTTTGGGCACAATGTTAATCAAAATAATCTCTACAATATTTGATTTTTGAGGGATTTTTAGAGTCACGGTTAATCATATAAAAATTAAAGAGCAAGAAATGGGCAAAGTCTGCAATTTTCCACAAAATCTTTATTTATTCATTAACCATTAATCACAAAAATAATCGCAATGCGTCCAGATGTAGAGAATTAAGTAAAGAACATCATGCAATTTTTAGATAAATAAAATAATGTAAAGAAGAGTTTCAAGACAAAGGAGGAACACAGGGGTATGAATGCAAATGTAATAAATAAAATAAATGAATAAAAAGTGCAGTGGGGGCCTAAGTGCAATTACCAAACTTAAAGGGGTGATTTCTGCAAAAATACCAACGGTCACGTGCCAGGCACGTGACTTTGGTCGGTGGGGCTGATGCGTGATATGGAGGATCCTCCGGGGCCTCTGTGTAATTTGCCCCTAGGTCACGTGCGACGCACGCGACCTGGGGTGCCGACGCAAGGCCGACGTCCCCCCGCACGCGCCTCGCACGTGGGGGGTCTCGGGCTGCGAGCCCGGCTGCTGGAGATGAAGTCGAAGGCGGAGGAGGGTCGGCCCCGTGGCTGGAGATGTCGGCGATGGCGAGGCGCTGCAGTCGGAGGAGCTTGGGGGCGGAGATGTTGCGGCGGCAGCTCCTGGCGATGGGGATGTTGCGGCGTCGGAGTCGAATGTTGATGGAGGAAGCTGGGCTGGCGCGTCGGTGATGGCGAAGTCGATGAAGACCAACTGCGGCGGAGGAGTCGGAGACGTGGCTGGAGACGATGACGCGGCGAAGCTCGAAGCTTCTGGAGTAGCTGGGAGATGGAGTCGATGAAGCGGTCGTAGGCTCGACGGTACGGAGGTGGCCGGAGCGAGAGCAGCTCAGGCGAGGAGGTCGCAGCCGCAACGAGGGGCGTTGAGCACCCTCGGATCTCGCCGGCTCTGCCCAGGCGAGGCTGTCACCCTCGTGAAGCTCGAAGCGGCGGATGAATCGAGTAGGGGCGGCGGTGGCGTTTAAATAGGAGAGAGGGAGATAAGGGAGATGGCGGAGGGCGTTGGGCCGGTGCGGAGAAGGCGGTGGTGGTTGGCGAAGGCGGGCGACGATCACGGGCGGTTGCGGAGTCGAGGGCGGAGGAATCGGGGCTGGGCGGCGCAGGAGGTTGAAGGTGATGAACGCGGCACGTGCGGAGCATGTGCCTGGGGGCACGTGCCTCGCACGTGCGATGGTTTTTTTTTTAATTAATTTTTTTTATATAAAAACGATATATTTAACACCCAAAAAAACGCTGACACGTGGCGGCCTCTGGGGCTGCCACGTGTCAACACCAGAAAATTCGAAGGAAAAACATTTTGTAAAATCGAAAAGAAATAGCAAATGACCTCGGATCGAAAAAGTTTCTTCACAAAAAATGCTCGTCTCGACGAGATCTACAACTTTCATGAAGACATCAAAGCCAAAATCGGTCAATTGTAAAAAGTGAATTTTTGGGGTATCCCATGTACATAGAATACCTTGGTTTTTGGGTTTTCTATTTTTTTTGTCATTTTTAAAACAAGATAAAAATCCGGAAAAATATAAAAAAAATCAAAGATAAATAAAAGGGACCTAATTCTATTTTTTTTTGGATTTTTATTAATTAATAAAATATATACATAAAATATAGGTCAGAAAAGCCGCGAAAATATACAAAAGAGGCCCAAAACCCAACTTTCACATACGAGCTCCGATTCACTTGAACTTGGTCTTGTTTTGAAGATAATTGAATCTGCATTAGTTCAAAAGTGAGTAGGATGAAATCGGTCATTGGATGGGGAAGATATGTGGCTTTTAGTCCGAAAATCCTGAAATTAGGGTTTGGGTTTTTGGTCCACTTATTTGAGTTAGTGATTTTTTTTGTATTTTTCATTTATTCTTGTAAGTGATGTGTACACAGTGGAGGTGGTTTTGTGGCATTCGGAGTTAGCATGAAGGAGTTAAAAATAGGGGAAGTTAGGCTATTTACAGGTCATTTTTGGCTTGGATTTTTGGCTTCTTATTTTATGCAGAAATTAACGCTAAAATGCAATTCTTATGAAATCATGCACAAATGCTAATTATGCGAAATAGATGCAGATATGCTGTTGATTTTTAGGGAATTGAGCTTAATAAATGAGATTTAGAGTGATGAATCCGAGATTCATCAGAGAGGTATCCTCTGTAAACTCTACCTGCTCAGACTTCCTTTTCAGATTGTTCGGGTTGGGTTCAATCTGAGCGGGTATGGCGGCCTTGCCTTTGATGATTTCCCTCATCTCCTATCGGAATTCATCCATTTCTTGCCTGAAGGATGCTCGCTGTTCTGAGAGCAAGCGGGCAAGATCATCGAGAGATGGGTTCTCAAAAGTTGGGGCTTGAGACCCGGATGGATTTCCCTGCTGGAAATGAGGTTGTTGCTGCTGCTGATACTGGGGAGGATGGGGATATGACTGATGAGGCTGCTGATGCTGCCTCCACTGCTGTCCCTGATAGGCGGGATGAGGACCACTCTGGTATTGCTGCTGCTGGGGATACTGGGGCTGCTTCTGTTGTGGTTGCTGGCTGCTCTGCTGTCCTTGAGCTTGATTCTGCTGCTGGGAAGAGGAGCCACCGTTGCCCCAACGGAATCCGGGGTGATCGCGACGAATCCCGGGTTGAGGATACCGGTCGTACCAAATCCCATTGACTTCCATCAATGGGTCCTACTCAAAGGAAGGTGGGGGAATAACCGCCAGTGGCTGCTCCGGCTGATATACCACCATCTGAGTGTCCGGAGATTGCGGCTGCGCTGGGTAGTACTGTAGCAGTGGAACCGGCTCTGCCTGGATATGATTCACCTGATGGTACGAGGTAGAGGGTTGGTTGGAACTGCTACTGCTGGAGTCAGCTCGTGATCTGGGAGGCTGCTGGAAAGAAGTCTGTGCCTCCTGGATGCAAAGAATATGCATCTTCAGATCACTCATTGTCTTGGCAATTTGGTCCATCTGGGCCATGCCTTGCATCTGTTTCTTCTCCAAGATCTTAAGACGGTCCAGTTTCTCAGTAATAATGTCCATGTCGGCTGCGGCTGATTCGGCTTGGGCTGGGGCTACCGACGATGTGTTAGGACCGGCATCGATGCGGGCGATCCTCTGGAGTGATCCCGCTCCTTGCGGGGGCTTCTGTTGTGTATAAACACGGGCTTGGGCCATCACAGTTGAATTCTCTGCCATGCCCTCGTAGATGGCCCAAACGTCGTCTTCACCCTTTGAAAAGTACGACCCACCACAAGAGGCATTGACTAGCCCCTGCAGTTCCGGTGTCAGCCCACGGAAGAAGCTTTGAACTAGATTGGGCTTGGATATATCGTGATGTGGACACCGGTCAATGAGCTCTCTGAATCGATCCCAAGCTTCATCGAACTGTTCATTTGGGATCATGACAAAGTTGCTGATCATGGCTCTAGCTGCATTTGTCCGACCGAGAGGGTAGTATTTCTTCAGATACGCGGTCCGGAGATCTGCCCAAGTATCTATGAATCGCCCCAAATGTTTGAGCCAGTATGCGGCTCTGTCAACCAAGGAGAAAGGGAAAGCGATCATCTTTATCGTGTCCTCGGTCATCAGCCTATCATGGATCGTGTTGCATATCATCTCAAATTCTTGGAGGTGGAGGTGTGGCTCTTCGGTCGGCAACCCATGGAATTTGGGTAGAAGCTGAATAGTATGGGTCCGAAGCTCGAAATCTCCATGGATCGTCGGGAGTCTGATCCAACTATGAGTGAGGGATGCGGCTGGATTATGCAATTCCCTCATGATAGTCTGTGGTGGTCTCTCAGCGTCGGGATCACCTCCTCCTGCATCAGGTCCTCCTCCTCCTCCACCACCGCCACCGCCCCAGGTCAGTTTTCTCTCATCTGTGCAATCTCTCTCATGAGATCACCCATGAAGGTTCCCTGATCACGGATCTACCTCTGCATGGTCTCCAGGGATGCAAGAAGTGAATTGTTGATGGCGGCTTGATCAATGTAGTATGGAGGGTGCTCATGATCATCAGGATGCTCGCCTCTGTCAGCCATCTCAGGATTCTCCGAAAAAGTAAAAGAGGCCATCTCAGGTGCTGTCAAATGCCCAGAACTCTGTGATGCACTAAATTCTGATACTCTTGGACTGATGGAAGGAGAATGAGAAGGGTGGTCGAGGGGGAACAGGGTGGAGGTAAACTCAGGCTCGGAGAGCGGACTCTCCGAGGTCGTCCTAGATGAATGAGGAGGAGTGCTGGATAGCGACGCCGATAAGGTCAGCCTAAGAGATCTCCATCCCATCATCTTGATTATAGGGAAGAGCAGAGTGGATGCAGAAGAGGAAGGAAGAAATGAGAAGCAAAATTGCGCACAATTGTGTTGTGTTTTTGATCTTGACCTAAATAGAACTAGCAATCAAACACAAAACAGGGGTGAATTCACCAACTCAACACATGAAGCCGTGAAGGTTCGGCTTTTATCTTGTCGGTTTTAGCTTGAATTCGGGAATTAATCTTTTCACGAGTCCTTGGAGCGCTACGCCTAAAGGAGAGAGAGTATTGCCGGAAGAGTATCCCGTACTTGTCCTCCTCTTGTGTAACCTGTAGCTTGCGCTTTTTGAGGTCCTTGTAATCCTTCCTGGATCCCTACTCAGCCAAAGAATAAGAGAGGAAGCCAATAGGCGAAACCGATACTTCGGAACTCGCTCGCAACGGAATCACCCGTGAGCGTGCAAGAACCTACTCTGACGTGAGACGATGAGACAGACACCCCTGTGAAGGCGTGGCCTAGGCTTGATACTTCGGACAAGGTCGATGCTCTACACAATAGAGAGTCACCAATGTTGACCAAGCCCTACTCGTTCACGTACGATAGAAGCGCCAATACTTCGGAAATCCAGGCGATACACAAGGCAGCCACAAGCTGGGTTTTGGGCTCTAATCCTTACGAAGCACTCAACTCACTTGGAAGGAGACCTTCCCATGCAACCTGAAAATAAGTGAGGGTGTGACTCTCCCCAATCAATGAATCCAATTACCGATTTTATTTTTGGTCAAGGTTTTCTTAGCAGTCCCTTTTTTAATTTTTTTGTGTTATCGCTTCTTTTGAGTTGATTCAAACAAGCGCCTAACGATTTTTGTATTTTCCTGATCCTACTTTGTCCAAAAATAGAGGGAGAATAGAGTCGGAAAAGCCGTGCAAGTCGACACAAAGATGGAAAGTAAGAAGACTTACAGCGAATCCCAGCTCTCTCCATGTGGGATGCAAAGCAGAAATTTATAAACCTAAACTACATGCCGGTATGCAATGCGAAATCGTCCTAAGATAGGCAACTGCTAGCGTGAAGAACCACAAGTCAACCACCAAATCCTCGATCCTAAGAGTCCGGTCTAGACCCCCCCTCCTCTTCTCGACACATCGAGTTCAGGAGTAGCGCTTGATGGGGAGGGCTCGCGGCGCGGTGGATCTAAGAAGGTGAGTTAACTGTTTAATTAAACTAAGTCCAAGTACGAGCTATAGGTACATGCAAAGGTTATTAGTGTGTTTGGACCTAATTTAGTCGATCAAGAAGGCCTAAAACTAAGGGCTCAATCCACAAAAGAAATGAAAAATGAAATCAAAACCGGCAAATGACAGTCGAAAAACGTGATGAAAACCGCGGTGAGCCCCCGGGTGAAAAACACTCGGAAACTAGGCCCGGTACTCTGAGTGTCCAAGTCCCTGTATTATTACAAATAATGAATCGCTCTCTCACAAAATAAAATGCAAGCTAAACTAAGCACTCTCTCACTCCTCCTGCTCTCTCCTGCCGGCTTGGCTTAAGAAAAGTCGGCTCTGCTTCACGTGGTTGCCTCGGATTCCCTGGGCGATCCGCCTCGCTTCGCGGTCCCTAGCAAGAAGACAAGAAGAAGAGTGGTCAGAAAGCTCAATCAATATATATCAAAAATGCAAGAGAGATAAAATGAAGCAATGATAGACAACAACCACAAACAGACAAAAAGATGAACTACTCGTTGTTGCTCCCCGGCAACGGCGCCATTTGATAACTCCAAAAATCGATCGGTCTTGTGTTCCACACAAGGCGGGAACACAGTCGAAGTGTCAACCAATCAAACTCTGGAATTAATCAACAATTAACCCACACTATAGATCAAACAATTAGAAATAAATGTGGAGTTAAAATTTATTTTTAACTCTGCACAAAAGATGTATAGGATAAGTATGCCATGAGTTCAAACACAGGGAGCAAACATGGTAGATCGAACTAATGTGTGTGAGTGAATGTGAAGTGTGTCTACACTATGCAAGCAAATATTTTTGTGGGTTTTTTATTAATAATTTTTTTATTTTTTTGTTTTTATTTTAATTTTGTATTTTGATTTTTACTTTTCTGATTTTTTTTATTTTTTATTTTTTTTCTTTTTTCAATATTGGAAAATATAAACTATGGAATACAAGAGGGGATAGAATAATTAGAACAATATGGAAAAATAGTCAAAAATTCAGGAATAAAATCTTTTTGGTGTTTTTATATTTTTTTACTGTTTTTGTATTTTTTGGGTATTTTTCAAAAAAATGGTTTTGGTATTTTTAAATACTGAAATAAAGCAAACAGTGAATCAACAACTTGTCCGAAACTAAAATGGGAAGGAAAAATATCAAATGATCTCAAAATTTTCCCAAATCAGTTTTAAAACAAAGAAAATAAAATATAGAACCTACAGGACTTGAGTTTCTATTTTTCTGATTTTTCTATGATTTTATATATTTTTTTGAAGTTTTAGTGTATTTTCGAATTTTTAAGGTTTTTCTTTTGCAATTTTTAGTGGTTTTTGGACTGACACTAGTAGATGACAAAACACACAAAATATAGTTTTTCTGGAATTTTTCAAAAGGGTTTTTATAATTTTTATGGATTTTTTAATGCAAACAGTGAAATAAATGCATGTTTTTTATTTTTAATAAATATTAAAATGCAATAAAATAAAAATGCAAAAATGTGGCGTGAAAGTGCAAATTAACAGGAGCTTAACATAATTTTTATCGGATATTTTGAGTTAAAATAATGCATGAAATAAATCAAGCAAGCATACAAAAATATCACAGCCTGGTAGGGATATACATGCAATTACACAAAAGTCCAAGGGCATACATGCAATTTTCCACAAAATATTGAACTGAATATTCGAATTTATGGAACAAATATAAATTCCCAAACCCGCAGGGGTATCGGCACAAAATACCCACCAGGGCGCGTGACTTGCACCCGCCTGGCAAGGACCTAAGGGCAATATCAGAAACCTCTGGGGGCTAACTTGCAATTTCTCCAAAAAATTAACACTGGATATAAAATTCCTTGGACTGAAATGAAATAATAAGAGACCCGAGGGCCTCCTCGCAAAATGCCCACACCTCACGTGAACAGGTCACGTGAGGTGATGTGGCGGAGGACCTATATGCAAACACTTGAAGTTCGAGGGTTGTTTTGCAAATTTTACAAAGCTTTTACACTACAGACGAAAGTTTAAGTACTAAATAGTAAATACAAAATGTGTGGGGTTGAAATAGCAAAATACCCCTAGCGCGCAGATCCAACGGCAGCGAGTCTTCACTTAAACACGTGGCGTGAATCCAACGGTCGATGGCGCTTCGCGTTGGACGGCGAAGATTAGATCGTTGGGAGACGATCCGACGGTGGCGAACGTTGCTCCATCCAACGGTAGCTGTGCAATCTGGACCTCCTCCACGATCCGACAGCGTAGGCGCACAGAGGAAGAACCACGGAAGAACTTCGGCGAGCCGAAGTTCTCCGAGGTGCTGCTCCTCCTCCGGTGACGTTATGGGCTTCAAAATGCGGCTGCAGGGTCCCCGAGGTCTCATCTTCCTCTTGGGGGCTTCAAAAGAACCCGGCGATGGCCGAGCTGCTCGCGAGAGGGTGGCGGAGCTGGGAGGCTCGGCTGAGCTCCGGCGAGTGCCAAAATAGCTCCCAGACGCTAGTCAAAGCGCTTTGACCTGCAAAACAAAGTGAGAGGGTCCAGGGCAAGTTGCCTGGAACTCGCGGAGGAGAAGAGGCGGCGCGAAGCGGTGGGGTGGATCTCGGCCGGAGTTGTACTCCGGCGAGGAGATGGAATTGGGTGGTTTACTCGATGAATCTCAAAATCTCTTGAGGGCTATTGTTCCTACGACCGAGGATAAGCTAAAGAGCAAAAAAGAAGAAGGGGAGATGGCTTCCTCGATGGTATAGATCGGAGGGAGTGTTACCTCAATCGTCGGAGTTGCGGGAGGTGGTGGAGATGCCTTCGACCTCGAACGCCTTGGCTGATGAGCTCGCAGTGGAGCTGTCACCTCCAGGGAGCTTCAGAGCGCAAGAGAGGCGGAGAGGGGTGGACCAAAGGGACTCGAAAATCAAATTCAAAGTCGGGTCTCCATATATGTTGCTTGACCCAAGGTGACAGGGGCTTAAAGATCAACGAAGATTGGAGCAATCTCTGGTCCTCGGCCCAATGTAATCGTGGGGCGGGCAAGGTGGATGATCGATGAAGAGATTTGCAGAAGGAATCGAGTCGAAAGGGTGAAAGATTTGGTTGCGAAAAAGCCGAGAAATTGGCTCGAAAGCCAAGTCTGACAACGGACGCAGGAGGGGAGACGACCAGTTGACCGGGGTCAACTGGGGGCGCCACCTGGTTGGTCCACGTGGACCAACCAGGAAAAACCCCTCGAAAAAACTTTTGTAAATTCAATTAAAAATCGAAAATGATTTTATTATTTTTGGGTTATAAAATAAAAAATATTTATTATTTTATGTAGTATTTTATTATGATTTTTAATTAATTTTATGAGGTATATTTTTAAGAGTTTACTTTTACACCTCTTGTAGGTATAATACCTATATATTTTAGTCTTTATTTTTATTCTGTGTATTTTAAATTCTATTATTTTTATTTAGTATTTTATAAAATCATGAAATACTGTTATACACACAAATATATTTTTATTTTATTTTTCTGATGTATTTTGTATATTTAATAAAATGTAAGTATAAAATGTATAGGTATAACTATAGGTAAGGTATCTATGTATTTTATTTACATGTATTTTTATTTTGTGTTTCTTTTAGGTTTTCATTCTAATTTTAATATACATAATTATTATAAGTAATATTTACAAAATTATGAAAATATAGAAATATACAAAGCATGAATAAATAATAAATGGAATATTTTAATCAGTACAACTGTACAATGAGGGTCCAAAACTCAACTTTCACACCGTAACTCCGCCAAATGCGAAACCACCACCATTAAATAGATTATTTTATTCTATATACAATTAAAGTGAGTTTGCTGCATTTGGAGTTTTCAGTTGTGAGATATGGGTCTGGGAAGTTGGAATTCTGGATTTTCATTCAGACCATAACTTTTTATCTGTGTATTATTTTTCAGCGAAATCAATTTTGTATTTTTATTTATTAAATTATCTACAAATTTCATGTACAAAGTTTCTTTATTTGATGTATAAAAAGTGGAACCAAAAATAGATCCCAAAATGAATAAAGAATGAATAGAATAATATAGGTATTTGACCCTTATCTCCCCCTACTTTATTCCTTGTCGACCTATTCATCAAGAAGCCTAGGTCTCGGGGTTTTGGGTCATAAAATATTTACAATATTTTATTCTTTTTCTTTTCTTTTATTTATTCTATAATTCTGGCTTTAATTACAGTATTTTATACACTATTTAGATGCACATGCATGAATGCTAAGATGATGGATTTAATGCTATTTACAGGCATTTGCTAGGGTTTTTGATGCAAAAATGATAGAATAAAGATGATGAAATGTGGATTCATCACCCCCCTATACTTTACCTTTGCTAGCCCCTAGCAAACACTTATGCAATAAGTGCAAAAAGAAAAGATAGAAAAGAAAAAGAAGAACTTGGATTTTATTTGATCAACAAAACTTGTCTTCGCAAAATCAAAGTTTGGAGCTTAAGTCGGACCTTTGGAATTTTAATGCGGGCGAAACCTTAATGAGAATCGAATTTGAAATCCAACAGTCCCTGAGAATCCCAAAACTCTGTCCAAGTCTCCTCAATAGCCAGGTCAGAAATACTTCAACTCATACGCAATCCCTTACGACTATGAATCTGACTCGTACAGTGTAAGTGATTGTGACTCTCCCCAACTGAAATGACAAAGAGACCGACTTCTCCAATATGACAACCCAATGATTCCCCAATCCAACAACTCATCCCTCAAGGAGCAAGGTATTCCCTTCTAAGTTCAAGTGGCAACCAGCCCAAGAGGAGGGGGTGAAGAGAAGAATGGATGGTAGCCAGTGTAGCTACCTATCCTGGGATGCAAGAGCAGTGTAGTCAAGTCATCCTGCTGCAGGCTCACATGATATGACTTTGGAACTCCAGCTTGCTTATTTGACTTTACAACATATGTACACTCCGGCAGGCATTTTTATTTTTGTACAGGCCTGTCCACTTTTTTGGAGTTTTGCTTTTGCAAATTTTTTTGAATACTATATACATCAACATTTACATAGGGAGTTTTTCCTCTTGGGCCAGTAGACTATCCCTCTTTTGAAGCTTTATCGCATCCCACGATCTCCTATCCTCGAAACTCATCATTACTGGACGGGTTGGGGCGCACTTCCCTCACTAGAGGAGGACAAGTGTTTCCACCTGTGTGCGTCTCATACCGACAAATCCAATACCCTCACCACTCCAACTGAGTTGAGCCATGTGAAAGGTGCAAGTGTCCAAGTTAGGTCATTATCAACAAGAGTCGTGCGTGTGCTCCGAAATACTCTACTTAGGGGTCCACGTGAGATAATCAAGCATCGGACTAAACTACAATATTTAAAAGATCCAAGGGCTCACATGCAATATGTCTACAAAGTTTTGAACTTAAATAAATATTCACAATACTTTTTTGCTGAAATACAAAGGCAGAGGGGTTATATGCAATTTTTTGCCACTTAAGCGCTCTGAATCCAACCGTTGGTTGCTTGTCACGTGGATGATCTGACGTCTTCGATTGTGTACCCCTTCTAAAAGTACGAATAGCCTAGATTAGATCTAGGTCATGTTCTTGATCTAACGTTCGAGAAGGGGGTATGAAGATCGACTGATTTGGGTCCAACCAAGGTTCGATTTTGCTTTTTCTCCATGTTCTGGCAGTAAATCTTGGATTCGATAGGTCCACCAGCTTGCTGGAGCTTCTCTGCATGTGTGGGTGCCTTCAGATGATGTCGGATGGCATCTAGATCAATCTAGAAGTCGATTGAATTCCATGACACCTGGAGCTACTCCAGGCACATTCTTTGCTTCCAAATGGGTCCTCAAGGAGTCCGACCTGCACCAAAAAGTTCCTAGGCTCGAGGGTGTAGCCTCGACCAAAAGTAAGGAAAAATAACAAGGGAGATGGAATGGAGGGGATGTTCTGGCGCGGGGTGGCGGAAGGAACCCCAATTTGTCAAATCTTGGGAGATCTGGGTTGACCACAAAGGGGAAATGATGGAGAATGCGTTGGGGATTCGAATGGAGTGGAATCGAGCGGGGATACAATCAGGTCACGATTGATTTATTCTAGAGTTCAAGCTCCTAGTCTATTGGGGGATTTTAAAATTGAAGATAAAGATATGATAAAACTAAATTTAAAGGCACGAATTGAAATCTACGCACTGTAGTCACTTACGAATGGATGAACAAGCCTCAATTTGACCAGAGTTGTGAAACCAACCAACGGAGCTCCTCCGACGATGGAGTGGATCACCTCCACAATCATTTCTCCTCACTATAAATCCTCCAAATCCAAAGCTGTCACCAAGGGAAAGGGAATGGAGTGGATTTAAGGGGCTAAGACCGGACAAAGAGGGATCAAAATTGGACCAGAGGTGGAGGAGGTCATTTAATATACTAGAAGAGGAGGTGGATTGTGAGGCAGATGCTGCTCTGATGGAGGGAGATCCACAAAATCTTAATGCTTGACATGTATAAAGGGGGTCACAACCCCGTGAGTCACTCGACATGCTAAGTAGACCATCATGGCATCGAGAGTAAATAAAGGATAAAAAGTCGGGTTTTGATAGACCAATGCTCGAGGAAGAGAGAAGGGGGTTAGTTGACCCGAGTCAACAAGGGGTAGATTCTAGTTGGTCCACATGGACCAACAAGAAAATTCCCTAGTGAAAAATCCTTAGAAATTCAATAATAAACTAGTTAATTAAAATTTTTCTAAAATATAAAAAATGCTTGTAATTTAATGAAGTATTTATGCATATTTTTATTGCTTTTTTCGAGGCTTTTTATTATAGGTTAATATTTACATGTATAATTATAGGTAAAAATACTTGCATTTTGATATTTTATTTTTAATTTCTATTATATATTTTATTATTATATACATACATTTTATATATTTTTAGTTTATTTAAATACACATTTAGATATTCTTATTGTATTTTCATGAATTTGTATGTATACTTAATTAAATATGGGTGTTTATTATATAGATATATACATATTTAACTTATATAATTTATTTTAATTATGTGCACATGTTTTAAATAATATATACATTTTTATAAAAATAAGAGAAATTAAAAAATATAAAGAATAAATATATTGAATATAATACACGTGTACAGTGCACAATAGAAGCCCAAACCTATTGCATTTTAACTCCAAATTGAATGAAACCACCTTCACTAAATAGCTTGTTAAATTTTATATAATATTAAAGGTGAGTTTGGTAAATTTTGATATAGTATGGATAAGATACAAGTCTGCAAAGTTTTTATTTTGGCTTTTTATTTTGTATGTCCCGGGTAAACTATGCATTATTTTTCAGTGAAATCAATTTTGTTTTTTTGTATTTGCATCTACAATACTCATGTTGAGGGGTTTATTATTTGAGGTGTAAAAATAATAACATAAATAGGTCCCAAAAAATATTAAAGAATTAAAAATGAGGGTTTTAATGTATTTTCTGTATTTTTTTTGCCATATCTCCCTTTATTTATTCCTTGTCGATAAGTTATCAAGATAACTAGGTCTCAGGGTTTACGGTCATTCAATACCTTTGGTAACTCATTTCTTTTTATTTTCTTACTTCTATTACTTTATTTTATAATTAAATAAATTAATTATATAATATTTTATACATTACTTTGTACAATTTACAGAGTGTATTAATGATATATAAGTGCATTTAGCTAAGGATTCAAGGCCAAAATGAAAGAATAAAGTTGATGAAATGTAGATTCATCAACCCCCATACTTGCCTTTGCTAGTGCCTAGCAAACACTTATGCCTATAAGCATATAAAATAAAGTAAAAAAATAAAAATAAAGAATTTGCATTGATTTTAATTTTCAAACTAGTCTTCATAAAATCAAAGTTTAGAGCTCAGTCGGACCCTCGGAAGTTATGTTTAGTTGGAACCTTATAGGGAACTGGACTTGAAACACAACATCCTTTGAGAATCACAAAACTATGCCCAATTCTCCTCAAAGGCCAGATCAGAACAAGTCTATGTCATACACATCCCCTTATGACTATGAGTCTATCTTGTACAATGTTAGTGATATGTATCTCCTCTCGGTTGAAGCGGTAAAAGTCAGGATTCTCCAACATGGTGACCTTAATTCCCCAAACTAACAACTCTTTCCTCAATAAGTGAGATATTCCCTTCTAAGTTCAAGTACAAGTGGCTCAAGAAGAGGATGGGGAGTAGAAAATGGATGGCAGCCAGTGTAGCTACCTATCTTGGGATGCTTGACCAGTGTAGCCAAGTTATCCGGTTGTAGGCTCACGTGTATCTTTGACTTTGAAGGTCAAGCTTGCTTATTGAATATATACATGCTCCGAAGGGAATTGGTTTTTCTTTGAATTGTGCCCGCTTATTTTTTTTTGAGTTTTTGGTTTTGCATTTTTTCCGAATACTATTTACTACAACATTTACATATGGACTTTTTCCTCTTGAACCAGTAGACTATCCCTTTTTGAAGCATTATTGCAACCCACAACATCCTGTCAGTAGACCTCAGGGCTACTGGATCGGGTTGGGGCACAATGGTCACGATATCGTAGCTCGTATGTTTCCATTCGCTTGTGTCATGCATTTAATTGCTGTAAAATTGCATATTATGTAATTCATGTATACATTGTGATCTACATTGAATGTTATGCATTGGTTTGATTGAGATGATTATTGGTCGCTTAACATAGCTATTAAACACCTGAATAATTGTGTTATGGATCGTGTCCTTGTGTTCGACCCTGGACTTTCTAGGTTTATAAATTTAAACCGAGAACCTTGTCACGTTGGTTCTTCTCGATTCTGTAAGGTTTGCTAAGTCTCCGTGCTACAATGAGTACTTTTATCATACACATTTAGAAAAATTATCAAGAAGCACCAGAAGAAAAAAGCAAGAAATAAAAAAGAAATTTAAAATAAAGAAAAATAAAGCAACAGTCCAAGCACCAACCATCCATCAAAGAGAGGATCGTATCTATAGCTGATCTGAAGCCAACAGATGAAGCCCCGCTTTCCATTTTTGGATGCCCAACTAAGATGGACGAAGACACTTCTTTTTGCCATACATTTATATATCCTAATGTGGAAATTGATTTATATGTAAATAAGAACACTTCTCTTTCTTTTGGTTATGCAAATATTCTGTTTCCAGATGCTTTGCAAAATCTAGAAAAATTAAATTTTTGAAAAACAACTTTGTTTGATCATGATGTTGCGAAAATAATTCAGAATCTTGTTTTAGAGATATCTCTGCTACTAGCCATTAAGTACATGCCTAACATTGAGAAAGGATTGAAGGAGACATGTACTTCAAAAGACAATTGCAACGAGGCAGACAAAGAAATGTAAAGCACATTTCGACTGCGGTAATAGTGAATGCAATCAGCAATCTCCCGAGTAAGAAGAAAGACATGGGAGCACCTCTCATCAGATGCCAGATGTTTGACCAAGAGTTCGACCAAATTCTTCTTGACAGTGGGTCATCCATCAATCCAATGCCTACTTCATTGCTGAAGGAATTTGGGTTGGGACTGCTCAAATAACCGAGGATGATTCTACATTTTGGAGTTACTTCAATCAAGCAGACTCGAGGAATTTTGGAGGATGTCATCGTCACCAATCATGGAATGGAGTTCCTTCTGGACTTCATTGTGCTCAACCCGAACACCTCAGCTCCTCTTTTTCACACCCTTATTCTACTTGGACGGTCGTTCCTTCGAACAACTAAAGCAGTTGTGGAGTACGCCAACAAACATATCACCTTTCACTCCAACAATGACAAGGTGCCAATTCAGACAATCCAGGTACCCAAGATGACATAATTTGTGTCAGATGCGAGTGTGCCTTCAAACCAGACAGAAGTTTGTGACTTTCTTGACGAATTTAGAGAGACGAACCTCTTTATGGATGACATTGAGACCCATGAATTCCTCTACATAGAGGAAGGAGTGGATAACACAACCGAATTCCCCTCTGTCTCAGAAAATGAGATTTTTGCTAATGTACCAGAAGAACTGATTGATGTACATGTCCTTAGCAGAGGAAGACAAGATTATTGCATATTTATTTGAATAATATTCAATCATTGAAAATTTTTATGCTTGAAACATCAAAGGCGGACAATGTACAAATGAAAGATTTGACACAACTGCCCTGCATAGTTGCAAAAGTTGTTACCGACGTGATTCAGAACCCACCAGAGCTCAAGTCACTTCCAACAAACATGAAGTATGCCTTCCTTGTGGGTGCGTAAAACATGTTTCCTATAATCATCAATTCGTAGTTATCCCAGGAATATGAATCTTGTTTGCTCGAGGCTCTAAAAAGGAATCGAAAGGCCATATGCTGGAAAATATCTGATCTCTATGGGATTAATCCATCACTGTGCTCCCATCACATCTACCTTGAGAAAGATAGAAAGTCATCCCATGAAGTTCAACAAAGATTGAATCCAAATCTCTGGGAGGTAGTTATGAATGAAGTTACAAAATGGTGTGATGTGGGAGTCATATATCCCATCTCCGACTCAAAATGGGTGAGTCCCTTGTATGTCGTACCGATGAAGTCAGGGATCACCATCATGAAGAAAATCAAAAGAGAGAAGACCGCGACCACAGTTCCAATATCTTAGCGCATATGGTAGATTACAGATGCCTGAATCTAGAGACTAAGAAGGATCATTTCTCACTTCCCTTCATCGACCAAATGGTTAAAAAACTGGATGAGAATGAATACTTCTGCTTCTTGGATGGATATTATGGTTACAATCAAGTTGCAATCATCCAACAAGACCAAGAAAAGCTACCTTTATCTGTCCATTTGGGACATATGCCTTCTGTAGGCCATTCAGATTTTGTAACACTCTTCTGACCTTTCAAAGGTGCATATTGGCGTATTTCGCAATATATATGGTTGGCCATTTTCTTGAGGTTTGTATGGATGTTTTCTCAGTTTATGGAAAAACTTTTGATCAGATCCTATCTTAACTAGATTGAGTCTTGAAACGATGCTATTAAGTCAATTTGGTGCTCTCGTGAGAGAAGAGGCATTCCATGGTAACTGAAGGGATTACGCTATGCCATGTCATTTCAAAACGTGGCATGGAGGTAGATCCTGCAAAGGTAGAAGTCATTTCAAAGCTTCAACCACCTACAGACTTGAAGCAAGTCCGATCGTTCTTGGGGCATGCGAGATTTTATCGTCGATTCATCAAAGATTTCTGTAAAATTGCTTAACCATTGACCGAGCTTTTAGGCAAGGAGGCAGATTTCATTGTAGATGCATGAGTCCTCCAATCCTTCAATATGATCAATCATGCCCCTATCCTCCAACCGTCAGATTGGTCTTTACCATTGAGATCATGACTGATGCTTCAAACTATGCCATAGGAGCTGTTTTGGGATAGAGGAGAGACGATATTCCATTTTCTATTCATTATGTCAGCAGAACTCTTGACGAAGTTCAAAAGAATTACATTGTCACTGAGAAAGAGCTGCTAGCAGTCGTCTACACCCTGGAGAAGTTTAGATCACATTTGTTTGGATCCAAAAGAATTACATTGTCACTGAGAAAGAGCTGCTAGCAGTCGTCTACACCCTGGAGAAGTTTAGATCACATTTGTTGGGATCCAAAGTACATACCACTCTACCATCAAATACTTGCAAGCCAAGAAGATGCCAAACCAAGACTCATCAGCTGTATCGTTCTATTCCAGGAGTTCGATCTTGAAATATGTGATAAACATGGAGTTAAAAATGTGGTGGTAGATCATATTTCTATATTCCAGAGAAGCCAGATACTGATCACAGAAACTTTCTCAGATGAAGTCATTCTGTCAGTTACCTTGCTCCCCTGGTTCGTTGATATTGTGAACTATCTTGTGTCCAAGAGAACTCTGCAAGATTGATTGAAGCTGAAATTTGACAAATTCTTGTGAGATATTCATTATTACTAGTGGGAGAATCCATATATCATTTGTGAGGGGACATACTGCATTTGAAGAAGGTGCATTCCTCATGATGAAGTCCATAGTATCCTTAAATATTATCATGCCCGCGAATCAAGAGGACGCCACTCTGAAAAGTGTACGGTAGAGAAAGTTCTACAGTGTGACCTCTGGTGGCCGACTATATTCAAAGATGCAGAGGATTTTGTTAAAAGATGTATTGATTGTTAGAAAGTGAGTGGCACTATTGGAATGAGGAATACAATGCCCCTGAAATATATTCAGATTTTAGACTTGTTTGATGCGTGGAGAATTGACTTCACGGGCCCATTTTCCAACAATCAGAGATATGAATATATTCTACTCGATATCGAGTGTGTAAGTCATTGGGTGAAGGCTTATCCTAACTCGAGCCACCAACAGTCGCACTGACTGTCGATTTCTGAGAGACCACATTATTACAAGGTTTAAGTTCCCCAAAATTCTGATATCTGATGGGGGTAGTCATTTCATAAATAGAAAAGTGACAGAATGACTAAAGAGTAATATATTGAACATCGCGTCACTTCTACGCACCATAAACAATCTAATGACTTGGCAAAATGTTCAAATAGGGATATCAAAACAACTCCAGAAACTTGTACATCCAGACAGAAAGAATTGGTCTTCTGGGCCTATCGAACTGCATACAAGTCATCTTTTGGAATGTTTCCCTACCACCTTGTCTATGGTAAGCCATGGAATTTTCCCATTGAATTAATTCATAAATCTTTATAGGCAATAAATATCTGCAATTTGGATCTAATGAAAGCAACAACGAACACAAATCTAGATCTTATCAGACTTCTTGAATTTTGCAACTATACATACAACAATAGCTTGATGTACAAGGAGAAGGTCAAGAAGTGGCACGATAAGCATATCTGCCGCAAGACTTTTGAACTAGGTCAGAAGGTTTGGTTGTTTGATGTAAAGTTGAAACTATTCCTACGAAAGTTGAAGAGCAAGTGGACCCGACCATTCACAATGAAGCATGTGCATGACAATGGAAGCATAGTCATATCATGTTTGTCAGTTGACACACAACCTTTCGTCATCAAACATGCAACTTTTGAAGCCTTACTTCAAGCATGAGACATTCATGTCCCTGGTTATCTCAATCTTGGTAGTCTACAATGAAGAGCTTCAACTCGCAGCATCAACATATTCAAACAAGACGATCAAAAACATTTTTAATTAATTAATTAATTAATCTTTTTCTTCCTTTTGCTTTTCATGCTTTCATTCTTTCGAAAAGCTCACTCATCCCGTTCATCATTGCTATAATTTTGATATGCTTCATCCCATGTATAGGGGGAATTAGTGTATACGAGTGCTCATTCTTTGATCCCTCGTATGTCTCCTTAACTCTTGATATTATATCCATACTTAGGGACATTTTACCCTAAGTATAGGGAAAGCCAGGCCAAGCCGATGATTTTTTTATTCCCACTCTCGACCCCCCTTGCAAGTTGTATACAACCCGCTATAATTAGGATTAGTAGATCCTAAGTATAGGGGGGAGAATCGATTTCTCATTCTTTATTATATCGTTGCAGTATAGACTTTCCTATACTTAGTTCGATTTATGTCTTCCTTTTCTCTCTGATCTATGAGGACATAACTCAAGCTAAGTATAAGGGCCATATATATGTTGTATATGTTTTAGCGATAACTCATACTTTTGTATTTTCAATAATATGGCTAATTAATATAATTTAAAACACAAATAAAAACTCTTTGTAATTATATATTAATAAACTGGTTCAAAATTTTTTGTAAAATGTTTGAAAAATGGTTGGAAAATTATTTGAAAAATCTTTTGAAAACCGTTTGAAAAATATTTTGTGAAATGTCTCCAAACCTTTGTAAAAATATTTTGTTTGTAAAATTTCTTTCTTTTGTTTGAATAAAATGTTTTAAAAATCTATTTGTAAATAGTTTGGAATATGGTTGCAAAATTACTTTGAAAATTTTATACATACAATTTGAAAAATCTTTGCATATAGCTTTCAAATTTTGTAAATATTTACAAAAATTATTTATCATTTTTTCAAAATAAAGTTTCAAATGTTTTAAAATCACATTGATAACCTTGCACATAATTCAAGCAAATAAAAAGTTGTATAAACCTTATAGATAAAAACTTGTGACATTCTCTAACTCTAAATGCTTGTAAAAAATACACTCCCATGTAAATATTTGTACATATTTATTATCCTAACCCTTTTATTTTTTAAAAAATCATTAAAATCTACAAAACCAAAATCTCAACAAAAATTTGCAAAACATTTTCAAAATTACATAAAAATTCACTTCATTTAAAAAAAACCCCTTTAAAAGTTCAAAATCAGAAAAGTACTTCACAAAAATATTTTCTGCATTGCATATGAATTGCATTTTTTGGATTGATAATGACAATTGAACAAGTCTAAATAAAATATGAAGATTGGAGCTTGGTTGGACCTCAATCCACTTTGTAGTGTTATATTTATGTCTTTGTACTATTTTTCTAATTTTCTGTTCTCATGTCTATCATATGTAATTACCCAAGGTCTCTTCCCTATATAAGAGGACCTAGGGTCAAAGGAATAAACTATGTTTTCATTCTTTTTCCCAACAAGGTTAGAGGGGGTACTAGGCCAAATATCTCATACCCTAACCCTAGCCCTACCACACCCACCACCCTCCCCTCCTCTCTACATCGCCGCCCCTCTCTCTACTCGGCATCACCGCCCTTCTCTCCACTCGGTGTCGCCACCCTTCTCTCTGCTCGACGTTGCCACCCTTCTCCTCAACGCCATACCTCCTCTCAGTTGGGCAGCAGCCGTCGCCGCCACCCTCTTGGCCAAGTTGACCGATGTCAACTTTTTGCTATTAGTCTACTCGCTCGCCTCTGTGGGATCGACCCCCTCTCTCTGTCGTTGGTCCTTGATCTTGCTAACAGACCTTCCTACGACTCTCCTTGCTCATATTGAGGTCCGCATGTGTTGATGGATTTGATTGCACAAGTCTACACATGCAATCGAATTCTTATATGTCTATGTAGGCACTTATCTATTGGTCTACAAAACCCTAGATTCCGTCACCTGGCAGTATGTCAGAAAGCAAGGCCGATATCCCTACCATATGCACCTTCAGAGGTCTAGTGTCGATTGTCAAGATGGACGGAACAAACTACGAGCTCTGAGACATGCAGTTCGTGAACCTAATGAAGTCTATGGGTAAGAAACACATTCTTACCGAGGAAGAACTAGTTAAGAATGGGGTTAATGCATCGTGGGAAGAGGATGATGCGTATGCCAAGGTTTGGCTTTCATGTACATTGGCGATAGAGATTGCCAATGATGTTTTACATCATCCCACCGCCAAGGCAATGTTGGATATCTTCGTTGCTTCCTATTCATAGGTAAGAAATGAGACAAAGATTCTGCAACTCCAACATGATATTTTTCCTATCAAGCAGAATAGACAACCCCTTCATACATTATATACATCCATGTGCAGAATGTTCGAGAAGATCCATAGTTTCATGCTCCTCACATCTACTCCTGAGCAGCAAAATACTTATAGGAATGCCACCGTGGTTGTGTATTCCTAGCAGCCCTCGATCCTGAATATGAGGTTGTTTGTTCCCAGATTATGGCAGACGCCACTATTCCTCCCATGGAGGAAGCGTTCCATAGGCTCAGTAGGATCACTATCCCATCCACTAGTGTCAGTCAGACTTCTTCAGTGATGGCTACCTCCTGAGGTTGAGGAAGTTCTTCTCAGTTTCGTGGTGCGGACCTCGTGGCAGAGGAGGCCGTATTCGTCAGCCTTGTACTTACTGCCAACGTCCTGACATATAGAGGATACATGTTATTTCAAGCATGGATTTCCTGCTTCTACTCGAGTAATTGAGTATGTTGAGCCCCCGATTGCTTCCTCTCTAGATCAGAATTTTGATGACCTTGTAGCATGATTGAAGGGCATTATGCCTCCTATGAGTCCCACTACCTTTTCATCGGTCTCCGGGAGTCAATTAGATGTGATTGCTTTAGCATCTTTTAGTACCTCAAGTAGTACTTATGCACTTACTAGTTGTAGTGGATCTGATTTTATAGAATAGATTATGGACTATGGTGCTCCACATCAATTGTGTGGAGACATAGGTCAACTTACATCATACAAACTGGTTCCTCCAAGACGGACTGTGGTCATAGCAGATGGGACTCATTCCCTGATCACTAGACAAGGGGGAGATTAGACTGACTCCCTCTATGCATATATAGAGTATGTTGCATGCACCTGAATTTTCTATGAATTTGTTATCTATTATTCAGATTGCGAAGGATCTACATTATCGAGCTATTTTTGACCCGTCTTCTCTTGTATTTCGGGACATCCTTACGGGAAAGGTGATTGGTTGTGGCTGTGAGCAGGGCAGTATCTATATCTTGATTTGAACTGCTTATGCTGGCATTTCCTCTTATTCTGCTGAACCTGTCTCACCCTTTACGTGACAACTGTGCTTTGGTCACCTCCCACTCCAAAATGTGTCGTGTTCTGCCTCATATTTCTCCTCACTTGTCCTTTCATTGTAAGGCATGTTAGTTGGGAAAGCATCATCAGTCTGCCTTCCCCAGTTGTTAGAGTCGGAGCAATAGCTCCATTTTTGAGTTTTTTCATATAGATGTTTGGGGTCCTAGTCATGTTCCGGTCATTAGGGACACATGTTCTATCTTGTTGTTGTAGATGATCTCTCTCGTCTATCTTGGGTCTTTTTATTAAAGAATAATTACGAAGCTAGAGATGTTATCAAGAACTTTATCAATGAAGTACAGAATGTGTTTTATTCTTCTGTAGAATTTGTGTGAACTAATAATGCTTTGGAATTATGTACTCATACTCTTTCCAATTACTTTTCAACTCGTGGTATTATTCATTAAACATCACGTGCCTGTACTTCCCAATAAAATGGTGTTGCAGAGAGGAAACGTCGCCATTTGCTTGATGTTACCAGAACTCTTCTCATTCAGAGTCATGCTCCACATTCTTTTTGGGGGTGATGTTGTTCTTACGACAAGATATCTTATTAAATGCATGCCTCATCGGCCTTGGGTGAGAAAATTCCTTTCTCTCTTGCTTTTCCTAAGAAAGAATTGTTCTCCCTTACTCCTCGCATGTTTTTCTCGGTCGCCTTTGTCAACCAGTTGTCTCCATATATTGACAAGCTCTCTCCTAGAGCAGTCGAGTTTGTCTTTGTCAGGTACTCTAGGACATAAAAAGGGTATAGATTTATGATCCAATGCGCAGGAAGTATTATATTTAGTGCTGATATCACCTTTTTCGAGTCTGTGATGTACTTTTCCCCTACAGGTGATTGATTGACTTCCTCAGATTATGATGATGAGATATACATGCCACCACCTCCATCATCACCATCTTCCCCCATCTCCTTCACCACCATTGCCACCATCACCACCACCATCACCTCCTCCTATATACTCATCCCCACTTGTCTCTGTCCCACATTTGCTGCATCACTATACCCACCAACTAGCTTCTGCTCAGGGTCATCGCTCATTATCTAGCATGCAAGAGGTATGTTCTGAATACATAGTTCCTAACTATGGGGTTGAATGGTATGCATGAGCATTGTCCTTTACAAGGGATGGACGCAGAGGCCGATGATCTGGACTTACCTAATGCACTTCGGAAGCAGAAGTGTAGCAGTGCATCATATCCTTTAGCATCCATGGTGTCCTTTGATCGCTTGAATATGGAATTCAGAAAATTTGCAGTCACGTTATCTACCCTGTACATTCCACGAAATTATCAGGAGGCTTTAAAGTATAGTAGGTGGTAATGAGCTATGGAAGAAGAGATGTCTACCTTATAGTCGCGTGGTACCTGGAGCTTGGTTTCTGCTCCTGATGGAGCTTTTGTCGTAAGTTGCAAGTCGGTGTTTACTATTAAACACCGTGCAGATGGGAGGCTGGAATGGTTGCTCATAAATTTACTCAAAGGAGTACCTAGACACAATGGCTCGTCATTCTACTCTATGGATTCTTCTTTCTGTTGCTGTGGTACGTGACTGGCCTCTCTTCCAGCTTGATGTTAAAATGCCTTTTTGTATGGGGACCTACATGAAGAAGAAGTCTACATGCAGCAACCTCCTGGGTTTGCTGCTGAGGGGAAGTATCCGCAAGTTTGCAGACTTTGTAAGGCAATATAAGGCCTCAAACAAAGTCCTAGGGCATGGTTTTATAAGTTTTTAGATTTAATTAAGAAGCAGGGATTTTAGAGGTCGAATGCAGATCATTCATTATTTGTACAGAGAACTCCTAGAGGCATGATGGTTATTATGGTATATATTGACGACATATTAGTCACATGTAATGACGTGCAGGGGACAAAAAGGGCTAAAGAATTTATAGGCTGATAGTTTGTTACCAAGGATCTCGGTACCTTACGATATTTCTCTGGATTAGGATTTGCTAGAAATCAGCAGGGGCTTGTGATGACCCAAGGAAAGTATGTGACAGACTTGCTAGTTAAGACATGAATGATTGGAATTCAACCAACTACCACTCCTATGGACCGTAGTATGAGGTTATATGATGATGTTACATAAGAGGTGGACATAAGACGATATCGAGAAATAGTCGGGAAGCTTCTTTATGTTACTATAACCAGACCCGATATCTCTGTCGGGTGATTCCGTTCATGGAACAACCTCGATAGGTACACATGGATGTTGTATATATATTTTGTGATACCTAAAGTCTTCTATAGGTGTAGGATTATTATTCAAAAAGGAGGCAATACTTACCGTTTCTGCATGCACTGATGATGATTATGCAAGATGTCCAAAGGATAGAAAATCCACTTCAGGCTTTGCAGTTTATATTGGTAGCTCTCTCGTCTCTTGGAAGAGTAAGAAACAAACTGTAGTTGCCAAGTCCAGTGCTGAGTCTGAATATAGGGATATGGGACAATCTAGTACATAAATGATGTGGGTTCGAGCCGTGTTAGCAGATTTACATATAGATGTACCTATTCCTATGCAGCGACAATGTGATAATCAAGCAATCCTGTTCATTACAAACAATCCTGCATTTCATGAGACAACAAAGCATATTGAAGTGGACTGTCACTACACGAGATATATGATTCAGAAAGGGTTTATCTCTATCTATCATGTCAACTCAAGGCATCAAACTACATATATCTTCACTAAGGTTTTGCTCAGAGGGCCGTTCTAGAAATGATCATCCAAGTTGGGAATGATTGACATCTATGCTCCATCTTGAGGGGGATTGTAGAGTTATATTTATCTTTGTACTATTTTCTTATTTTTCTGTTCTCATATCTATCATATGTAATTTACCTATATGTCTCATCCCTATATAAGAGGGCCCAGGGTTCAAGGAAATCACATGAACCTTAAAGGAACTGGAATTCAAGCGTTTCAGGTATACTAGACTTAATTCTTTGAGACCACAAGATTTGGTTTAGTGTATTCGTGATTGCCTAAGTCCAAAACACACGTATGACTCTTATTGACAGTGACCTAACTTGCACATATGCATTTTACACTTGCTCAACTCAGTTGAAGCAGTAGAGGATGGATTTGCGGGCATGAGACATGAGCGAATGGAAACATATGAATTTACGATTCGGTGGACATTGTACTCCAACCCAATCCGGTAGTCATGAGGTCCAATGGTAGGATGTTGTGGATTGTAATAATGCTTCAAAAGAGGGATAATCTACTAGCTTAAGAGGAAAAAATCCATATGTAAATGTTGTCGTATATAGTATGAAAATACAAAAATAAAAAACTCCAAAATAATAGACGGGAAAAATCAGAGAAAATCAATTCCCGTCGGAGCATGTATGTATTCAGTAAGCAAGCTTGAGCTTCAAAGTCAAAGATACATGTGAGCCAACAACCAGATTACTTGGCTACACTATCCAAGCATCTTAGGATAGGTAGCTACACTGGTTACCATCCATTCTCTTCTCTACCTCTTCTTGAGCTGATTATACTTGAGCCTAGAAGGGAATACCCTGCTTTTAGAGAAAAGAGTTATTGGATTGGGGAATTAGGATCGCCATGTTGGAGAAATACAGCTTTTATCGCTTCAGCCGAGAGGAGCTACATATCACAGACATCGTACAAGATAGACTCATAGTCATAAGGGATTGCATATGACGTCAACTTGTTCTAACCTAGCTTTTGAGGAGACTTGGGTAGAGTTTTGTGATTCTCAGAGGTTGTTGTGTTTCAAGTCCGGTTCCCAAGAAGGTTCCGACCAAACTAAAAAATCCAAAGCTCTAACTAGGCTCCAAACTTTGATTTTATAAGGATAAGTTCAAAAGTTAAAATCAATCCAAGTTCTGTCCTTTTCTTATCTTTATTTTCTTTTCTGCACATATAGGAATAAGTGTTTACTAGGGACTAGCAAATAAAAGTATAGGGGGGGGGGGGTGGTGAATATCTATTTCATCACCTTTATTGTTTCATTTTGACCTTAAATCCCCAGTTAAATGTATGTATATATCATCATTTTGTCAAAATAAATACTATATAAATTGTACAAAATAATATATAAAATACTGTATATTTAATACCAAAATAAAATAATAAACAAAAAAATGAGATACCAGGTATTAAATGACCCTAGACCCAAATTAAAATAAAAAATAATAAAAAATAACATAAAATAAATAATACATCTCAATACATAAGTAAAGTATACCTATATATACCTATAGTATATATGCACATAAGTAATTAAGTGCACAAATAAAGTCAGAAAAATACAATCAAAACACCTAAATGTGTATTTAAATAAATAAAAAATATATAAAATACATGTACAAAATAATAAAATGCATAATACAAAATAAAAATAAAAATACCAAAAAATACTTTTACATGTAAATATTAACTCACAATAAAAAGCCTCAAAAAATAAATTAAAATATGTATAAAATACTACATTAAATTACAATCATTTTCAAGTTTTAATAAAAAATTAAGTAATTCATTTATTATTTATTTATGATTTTCAAGGTATTTATGCCTTGGAATTTTCTGTTTGTCCACATGGACCAACCGGAACCGTTCCTCTATTGACCTCGGTCAACTACCCCCTCCGCCTCCTCTGATTTGTCTTTCACCTCGAGTCCCTCACTTCTCGTAAATTTCGTAGGTAATATGATGATCGAATTGCCTCACACCTTGAACATTGTCTAATCCCTGACCTCCTTGATTCTCGTCCGATCTTCAGAAGCATTGGATCTTCATCGACTCGATAAACATCTATCTCGCAACTACCTCTTCTGTCCAGCCTATAAAGCTTCCTCCCCAGCTCTGCTGTCAAGTTTGATCCTCTTCGGTTGATCTTAGACACTCATGTTTTTCAGATCTCTTAGCCTTGGTGACAACAAGCTAACGAGCGAATTTGCAGCAAGGAGGAGTGGTCGGAGTGGGTGATCCATTCCACTACTGAAGGAGCTCCGCTGGCTCGTTTCGCCTCCTTGACTTTGGTCGAGTTGAGCTATCTTTCTTTCGTTCTTAGCTATAACTTAGGTTCTAATTTCATTTCTCGCCTTTAATTTCTGTTTTAATCTAGTCTTTAGTTGTAATTTAAAATCCCTAATTGTTCGGAGCTCGAACTCCATGGAAAATCATCTGTATCCGCTCGTTCCCTCGCCCTGATCTTCATCCCACATCATTCCGCTCCACATTCTCCTTCGATCGCCCCATATTTCCATCTCAGATCCATCATGGATCTTGGGGCTCAAGGCTCCAACCATCGCCATTCATCGGAGCCCCATTTCCACTCCACCCCACGCTGTTGCTGCTTCACCACTTGGTCATGACGACTCATCGCGAGTCGTGGAAAGTTTTGGTGTAGGTTCACAACTCCAAGAAGCAATCTGGAATCTCGTTGGACACCTTGAGTACCTCCAGATCGTCAGAAGCAGTCTGAGGTCCCTGAGTTCCCTTGGCTTCATCGGATCTGTCCAGCACACGCGGAGGATTTCCAATAGCAAGCTATCGCCGTCAGATCGAGGATACACCATCGGACTTTCCTTCAGTTGTTTTTGTAATCCCCTTTCCAACCATAGGATAAAGAACACGACCTATATTATTTAATTCAAAGGAGTGTGCAAGAGAGGCCCTTGGATCAGACACCTGGCGTGTATACATCGTTTGGATGAAACACATTTAAGTGGTAAAATTCACAACCAACCCTCTCCTCCTTTTGCATTTTGTAAAATAATTTGTATATATTTAATTTAGTTCAAAACTTTGAGGACAATTTACACGTACCCCCTAGAACTCTTTATATTTGCATTTTAATTTAGTGCCAGGACATCTTACGTGGACCCCCACATGAGTGGAAATTTTGCAGGTGAACCCCTCCGAGTTTAGTATTTACTATTTAGTACCTAAAAATCAAGTTGTAGTTCAAAAAATATGGTTATTTTGCATGTAACCCTTGGAATTTATTTTACTTGCAAATATGTCTATGTCAGTTTGATTTATATTTATGTTTGCATTTCTATTTTTTAAAAATAGAAAATTACAAAAATAGGTGTAAGTGCCTAATTGGTTGCTTGTTTAAGCTATATATTTCATTTGCAATTTTTCATGCATTTGTTATTTATTAAAAATAAAAAGTAACTATTTTATTCCTTATTTGAGTTAGAAAATAAAAAATATAAAACCTATTATAAAAATTCCAAAAAATATCTACTATTTATTAGCCTATTTTATAACTTCAGACCAAAAAACACAAAAAATATCAAAAGAAACTCTAAAAATTAACAAACCTTGCTAACCCAAAAACTTATAAAATATTTTCTAAAAATCCAAAAAAGCTTTCTGACTTATATATATATATGTTATATTTATATATTAAAATTAGTTTTAAGAAAATTTTGAACCATTTAGCTATTTTAATTCTTAAATCAATCCGGCCTATTTAAAAGTTCAAGTTTTGGACTTTTTATGATTTTAAAAATACAAAAATGGCAAAAACTCCTCAAAATTCATAAAAATAAAAATTTATTTGAAAACACAAAAAGAATTTATTTGGAAAATTTTGGCTATATATAGCTACATTCATCATTAATATACCCTATATAGTCTATATATACCTATATGTTTACATCTGGGTCAATGGGATTGCCCCCTTGGAGCAGCCAACATGGCTGCCCTGCCCCATTTTTTGTCACTTTTTTTATTTTTTTGAAAATATCACTATGTATATCCATCCATATATCCACTCTTATATGCCATTCGAATTTTGTCAGAAACAGAGACTCCTACGGCCTCCATCCAGATATGACCGATTTAAAAAATCCTGCGACCGTTAAAAAATGATTATCTGGATGGAGGCCGTAGGAGTCTATGTTTCTGACGAAATTCGAATGACATATATGAGGGACATGTGGATGATTATACATGGTGATATTTTTTCGAAAAAATAAAAAAATTACGAAAAATGGGGTGGGAGCAACCCTATTTTTTCCATTTATATATGTTGATTATTAATATTAATTATTATAAATATTATAATGTATTTTAAAACCTTTAAAAAGAAAAATGAATGTTTTTTGGATTTTTTTTCATATTTATTGTATATATTATCATATATTACCTTTATTACATATATCACCTTATATACCTATACACATATACATACTCTTCTTTATATTCAATATATATTAAATTAAAATGACATTAAAAAGTTAGAAAAATTTTAAAATATATTAAATTTAATATATAATCAATTAAAAATCACAAAAATAGAGTAAATATTGTGCATACTTACACACACACACACTTCTATTATTTATTTGTAAATAATATACCTGCAACATCCCTTATTCCTTGTGTTCGACACCTTACTCTGCTTGTCACTATATACATACTTGTTTATAGGGTTATAATAAATTTTGATCCACACACATGACCTTGATTACATTGATTAAATTTTATATTGTGGATTAATTGTTGATTTATTCAGCTTTCGTGCATGGTCACCTCGACAACTATGCCCTCGCCTTGTGAATGCATGCGACCGCCTCTGAAGGTCGGATAATCAGTATGTTGGCACAACACAAAGACATATACACACATACACATATGTATGTAAATATACACATGCATAAATAATATGCATGCATGTATATATGTATGTATATCACACATAAAAACTCATGCATATGCATAGACATAATCATAAAGACATATATATATATACTACATATTTTTATAAACACACTCATTCACTTGCATATACAAAAACATATGCATATGCATAAATATAAAGATACACACACACGTACATGTATGTAAATACACACACGTACACATGTTTGTATGAAATGACAACATACACATAGATATATGCATGCATGCATGCATATGTACATACATACATGTGTATATACATAGACAAACAAATACGCGTTTGCACACATCTATGTGTGTGTGCATGTGCATGCACATACGCATATGCACGTGCAAGCATGTGTGCTTATGCGTTCCTAGGCATCATGTAACATACACACGTTATCAAACTCAAACATTTATCAAGTAAAGTTCGTGATTAGTTAGTTAAGTATAAAACATAGATTTTAAGCTCATGTTTAGTTCTTTCATATAGTAACAAGTTTCTCGACCTAGTATCAAATAAACTCTATGTAAGTTGAATTCTGATACATATCTATAAAATTTCTAGTATCTAGAGAAAAAAAGGACATGCCCATTTTTCATATAAGAGACATGGCTACCTTTTTTATTTTTAGAAAATTATTTCATGATAACCAAAGGAAAACTCGACCAAAGAAAATTATCCATGATACCCCAAAATTGTATGGTGGTAGTGCAGTGTGCCTACCATCCAAAAGATCAGGGTTTAAATCCCCCTTGTGGGGGTTACATTAGGTAATCGACAACCAACGTAAAAATGGTCGAATCTTTCAACATGGATTTGAGCAAGAATTCATGTAGTCGACCCTACTTATAGTAGGGAAGGGGGATATACAATATTTCCTTAAGATGAAAACACCTAAGATGAATTGATAATAAAGGATGGGGATACTTAAGATGGATGATAATAAGAGGATGTACACCAATTATAGGCAAGATATAACGCATAGACTAATAGTGGGCAACCTTTTGCGAACAAAATCTAAAATGTTACAACGAAATCATACGATTAAAAAGGGATAAAAGATCACCAACATCTATCTCAGTGTTAAATCTTGGTCATGAGAGCTCAACTCTACACTTGACGAAGCACATCTTCATGTTATCAATGAAATCATTTTCTACAAATGAAGGGGACATGGAGAATATCATTGGAATGCAACATACAAAGACTCAAACTGCTTTCAGTGATGTAGAACAAAAACTCCTCAACACGAAAATGCAGGGGTGATGGAGTTCAATGGAGGCAGAGAGGGATTGCAAGGTAGGATGACCCAAAAGGTGAGTAGGCAATGCAGAGAGATGGGGGAGGACGTAACACCTTCAAATATAGTCTCACATTTAAAATTCATAAAAGTGTACGAGTGGTGGATAACTACTTAACAACTTAGACTCAAACATTTTGGGTGATTGTCAACGAGTCCATTTGAGCTCGTTTTAACAAATTGTCGTGGCCAGTTTTCCTCGATAACATTCCATAGACCTAAGCTTGCGACGATACAAAATTGTACTAGAGTGGGTTATTTCTAATATTGTAAAGGGCTACCAAAAGGTGGAGCCATCCCTACAAAATTATAGGAGGAAAAGTCTACCAGGAACATGCATATGCCACTATTACTAGAATAAATGTTGAGTTATATCGTAATGAGAACGTTGCGAGTATAAAGGAGGGAAGTTATAACCATAGTTGTAAAAGTCGGCCCAACTACTCGACCTGACTAGTCGACTGATTTTGGTACGGAGATTTCATATTTTTTCTTTTCTTAAAAATTACTTATTCTAATATGCTTAATTTCTAGGGATTTTAGCCGGCAGACTTTATAATCTTTGTCAATTGCCTCTACGACCTTTGAAATAACATAACTCCCCTCTCGACCCCGTAAACTTACTCCGTCTTACCCCACAGACCTTTCCGTTAGTTTTAACTTTATTTGAGTCAATTTCTTGAGTTAGATTTGAGTTAATCTAACCATGGAAATCTGACGGTGATACTTCACCCATATTCTTTCCGTATGTCGGAGATGAGGTTGCGGGAAAGATCGAGGGCCGGGGGCTGGGCGTATGGAAGGCTGCTGGGCGTCGGGCTCCCTCGGACCTTTCCTCGCCTGCGAGACCAGCGTCTCCTGCCGCACCGACGCCATGAATGTGATGAAGTTGCGGTGCGAGAGCACCACTGCCTTCGTACGCCTCATCGTCCCGGAGGAGTAGAGCACCATGGCGGGGTCAGATTGGTGGACGGCCACATGGGGGTTGTGCTTGAGGGTCCCGATTGCTGGAGAAAGGAGCGAAAGACACGGGAGTCAAGGAGGAGGGTGAGGACGCTGCGGGGGAGGAGGTGGGCTGTCGAGGAGGTGGCGAAGGCGAGGGAGGGGGAGGAGAGGCAGAATTGGTGTGCGATCTCGTCGGGTGTGGAAGCGGGGTTGGAGGAGGAGATGACGACGCCGAGGGAGAGGAGGGAGAGGTAGAGGACAGGGACATTGAGGAAGGGAGGGGAGAGGATGAAGGGCCGCCTCTCCACCTCCTCCCTCGTTACCCTCTACGGCAACGGTGATAAACCCTCCTCCCCCTCCGACACCACCGTTCCCCGGCGTCCGCGCCGTGCGGTGTCGGAGCCTGCGCGGGTTGAGTTACTAGGTCAGTTCATGGAGCCGCTGCCGATGGTGCACTCCATCTTCGGCGGCACCGTAGTGGAGGCGATGGGCCTGCGCTGCACGGACCCGTACCTCGGCGCGTACGGTGGGAGCGAGGCGGCGGCGGAGGAGGTGAGGTCGCTCCAAAGGATCTCTGGGTTCCTCCTCTGCGGCGTCCTCCTCTGCCTCTTGCTCCAGAGGTTTGAAGAAGCGGTAGTGCTCGAATGCTTCTCGAGGATTCTAGCCTTCGATGGAGATTCGTTTCACGCTAACTCCAGATTGCAGGGCTCCTCGGGTGGATGTACATACAGGTTTGATATGATGCACTCCGCATGAAGGTGTTGATATTCAGATCTCCAATGGTGCAAAATTGATGATTTGTGCACAACTCCTGGTGACGAAGTCCTGGAAAAAAAAAGATGAAATGGTTGAAGGTCGGTGGCGCAGATCTGGAGGAGGAGGCGGAGATCAGGGAGGAGGGGAGCGCGGGTGGAGCAGGAGGGGGGAGTGGCACTCAACGCAAATTTGATAAATAAAATGAGCATAATATAAAAGCACATAATGGAATCCGATTAGTTTTAACAGGTAAATGGATGGGAGTTGACCACAAGGTCTGTAGGGTAAGGGTTAACAAGTTTACGAGGTCAAGGGAAGAATTAGGTTGTTTCAAAGGTCGTAGAGGTAATTTGAAAAGTTTATAGGGTCTGCCGGGTAAAAATCCTTAATTTTTATTAGAAAATGTACAAATCAATGTAAGTACATAAGAATATATGCATAAAAAATGATTTATATATTTAAAATAATAAAAAATTCGAAACTGACTAAAGGTTGGCTGAATATATTCTTACTCGATGACTTGACCTACCGGTTCTGCGCCTTTATTGTAACACTCCTAATATAGTCTCACCTAGATTCACAAGAAATCAAAGGCATTTATTTCCCCACATTGATAATTTCGCCTTGTTGCTAAGCTCCCCTTGAGGTACCCCTCCCAACGGTCGAAAACGTCCCCTTTCCCCTTTAGAGAGAGAAACCGCATTGCCCTCTCCCTCACTCTGCAAACAACAGAAGTAGCTCCTCCAACGTCTCTCTCTCTCTCTCTCTCTCTCTCTCTCTCTCCCAAATGGAACCCGCGAGTATCGACTGGAAGAATGCCGAATCGTGGTTTGTTCGCGACGAGCTCTTCGAAGACTTCAACGCACCCAAATGGGTCGACCTTTCCTCCCCCCACCCGTTCAATCCTGGCGACGACGACGCATGGTTCTGTCGTCCAGACTGCCGGCACCCCAAGACTTACGAAGATTTCCATATCAAGAGCTCGCCTTCCACACCTGATCCCAAGGTATAGTCGATTACCCACATTGTATTTCTTGTTCTCCTTAGGTTCTTGCATAAAGATCCAATATTGGTCAACAGGGAAGAAGGAAGGTGCTCGGTGAGAGGAACCCCAACGTGAAGAGGAGAGGTGCCATTCAGCATGCGATGACCCCACTGCTGAGCTCTCCGAAAGCCAAGCCGGCCGTGATGAAGAAGGCAAGAGAGGAAAGAGAGGATCTTGAGAACCAGAACCCGAATTTGCCCCCATCCACACCTTTAAAGGCGGCGAGCAAGCTCGCAAAGGAGGCGGTAAAATCAAGTGCCGAGAAGCCGAGCAATGAGGTGGAGGCAGATCCGCGGAGGCAGCTGAAGAGCACATACTCAGCGAGGAATTTGTTTCCTGGGAAGGAGATCTTGGCACAAATATCCGAATTCTGCGGCGAAATCAGGAGGATTGCGACAGTGAGGAGAGAGCGGGCCGAATGCGGAGGTGGGAATTATGCTAAGAATGAGTTGCAGGGCTGTGAAGTTAGCAAGAAAGCCGGGATCTTGAAGGAGGCAAAGAAGCCGGGATCGGGGAAGAGCCAATGCAGGTCAGCAATGTACAGCTTCCTTTTTTTTCCTGATATTCCCTTGATAACTAAACCAGTTCTCTCCATCAATTCTGTTTCATTCCAAGATAAATATGAGGCTAGTAAAGTGGGATTTTCTTTCTTTAATAAAAAAGAAGAAACTAATATAAAAATTGCCGTAATCTAACATAATTCACTGTATAGTGTATACGGTGGCATTTTTTGGTTATTTACTGTAACAAGCCCACCTTCAACTATGACATAAAACCAAATCCGTGAAGCTTTGTTACAGTAAATTTTAAAAAAGAAGTTTGCAGCTACTGCGCACACCAGTTTTTATGCAAGACTCCTTTTCTCTCTGTATATGGTTGTGTTAAACTTGAAACTAATCATTCTATCCCTGAAATGATGCTCGAAATTGCTATGCCACGATATGAACACTGGATTTCCAACCACAATTTCCCAATGTGTCGCAACTGGAGCTTAATAAATCATATCACGAGGTAGAATTTGAACTGGGGATAACATAAACTTACAGTGCATCTCTTCCCCATAGTTCTATTAAATTTGGGAAGAGTTAGGTAAGGAAAGCGTCATTTGATTATACCCTGAAGTGGAATTTACTTCTTATGAATACAGTTCAAATGTTCAATTTGGACTTGGGAATTTTATGGGTTTGCTGCTCCATTGATTATGCAGGATGGACGAAGGACCAGAGGAACTTGTAAATAAAGGGAAGGAGATCAAGAACAGCACAGGAGAATGCTTGAGGTCACTGCAGCAGCAAGTGAGATCTTGCCCTCCCACTCCTCAGCGGTTTCCTTCTCCCATGAAAAAGCTGAATGGAACTCAGCAACTTAAGCCTTCTCGAGCCGCGCCTCTTGTGAGTTCTCCTTGCCTTTGATTGAACAACCCCCCAACCTTAATTGTTAGATATCTGAATCTTTACATGGAACTAGATCTGACATTCATATAAATGAATAAAACAAATACGTTCCTGTAACGATCTGTTACATCTTCATCGGATTGATTCTCTAGTTCATTTGTCATGGTCGAAGTGTAAACAGGCATCAACTTGGATAATATGAAGCACATGATGTACAGACCATCCCAAAATGCTCCACCAAATTTCTAATATAGCAATTTGACACCAGAAACATGCTTTACTAGTTATATTTCTCGAAAAAATAGCATTTTTTTCAATTTCACCTAGTGATCTGTTTCACACAAGCAAAACTCATTGTGTGTCATAATGGTGATTTGTGTTCTAATATATAAATGCAGCAGGAGAGAGGTATACTCAAAGAACTGGTTCTCGACAAGGAAGAAGTGGATGGAGAAAGAAAGGATGAAGGTTGCAGCAGCTCCAGTAAAATAGGAGTCGACCAGCCCAAAGCATTCGACATGTTCTGGTTTTTCAAGCCTTGCACTTACTTAGGCAGATAAGATCGTCACACGATGTTTTTCCTGTTAGTTTCCACTAATTTTGTCAATTTTAAATTTACCATTTTTTGAACAGATACCATTTTTCTGTTCTTTTGAGCAAACAAATGTTAAATTTACCCTTTTTGAGTAGTCTTGGTTTCTGTCAACAGTAAACATTGTGAACTTCAACAAGACCTTGTAATACCTTGGTTCTTTTTAATCAATCAGATAAATAGCAACGTTCAAAGTGTGATTTTCATTCTTATTATTATTAAATGGTGGAAATATTGCCTTGCAAAACAGTCTTAGTTTGCTTCATTCAAATCCAATATCCGATTGGATGATAATTGTAAGAGATGTTCAACATGTTTTAGAGTTGAGACAATATGATTAGGTGCTATGGGTGCAAAAGGATGCCGATATCATAGCACCTCGTTAGTGTAACCTGACTAAGTCATGTTCGAAGGATCCAACCGATGTTAACTAGACCCAACGAAGATGTATACTACCGCAAGATTGAATTAATCATGCAATTACAGAAGAATAAACCATAATCAGTCTCAAACTATAAAACATGATAAATTGTAAGCAGTAACTTCTACTTCTCTTGGTGTTACATTGCAAAAATAAGTGCAAACGTGCACCATTCTTTAAATAAGCAGAAGCTTATTACACAGAAAAGATGATTAGGAAAAATACAATAGAGGAGGCCTTGTCCAACCAACTTTTCTTGCTCCTATTCTAAATTTTAATTTAACAATTAACGTAGGAGAGAAGTAAAAGCTCTCCAACCACCCGCTTACCTAGGATATGATACAATATAGACAACAGGCTAATCCAATAGAGTTTAAAAGATAAGAAGAATTAGTGTATGCAAAGGGCTTAACATATTATATAACCAGTAAAAAAAATCACCCCGCATTGTGCTCTTACTCTAAAACTTGTTGGGGGACTAATGCTCCGTATAAATTGAATTACGGAAAAATAACCAAAGTCGATAGGCAGATCCTGCATGATATATCAACTACGAGAAAGTATCTCAACCACAAAAAAATCAATCACAGTTGAGGGAAAAAACCACGAGGTTGATCGTAACCCAAAACCAAGCACTATAATCGAAGTAATCTCCCGTGAGGGGCATACAAAAGGCCGATCCTCAATACGACGCTACAAAATCACCAAACAATGGAGAATAATAGAGAGGAGAAATATCACCCAATGGTAAATCTGTCGCCAAACTGTAAAGAAGAACTGCTCCAAAGTTTACTCCCTCCAAACTGGCAACCACAAACTTTCTTTCTTCTTCCTCTCTCTTATTTCTTTCTTATGCTAGGAGAGCTTGTCTTGGGATGATCTTGGTATGCATCTCATACCCCCTATTTATTCTTTATGGAGATGAGCAAATAAGGAAATCAGGACTCCTACTTCCAATAGGATTAGGAAAAGATAACTCCTAATCCTAAAAGGTAATTGATCTTCTTCTCCAATCAATATTGATTTTTCCTTTTTCAAATAGGACAATCAATGTCCTATATATATGGAATAGGTTCCTATAAGGAGGGAAACCGATCCAACAAATCTCCCTCTCACCGACGATGTGGGAATTGCTCCCAACCTGCGAGGGAGCAACATCTCTCGAACTTTTCAAGCGGTAAAGTCTTTGTCATCATATTAGTATCATTGTCATATGTGTAGATCTTATCAAGTACAAGCTGCTTCAATTCTAACACATCACGCATCCAATGATATCTGACATCGATGTGGTTTGATTTTTCATGGAATGTAGAGTTCTTGCCAAGGTGAATAGCACTTTGACTGTCACAGTAAAGCACATACTTGTCCTGATGAAAATCAAGTTCCTGTGTGAACTTTTTCATCCACAGCAACTCCTTGCACGCCTCTGTAGCTGCAATGAACTCTGCCTCTGTAGTGGATAAAGAAACACACTTCTGGAGACGAGACTGCCAAGAAACTGTGCCACCTTCAAAGAACATCATAGAGCCGGATATGGATCTTCTCCCATCAATGTCACCTGCCACATATGAATCTGTGTATCCAAGAAGAATAGGTTTCTCTATTTCAAAGCAAAGAGAGTAATTACTAGTACCTTGAAGATATCTCAAGATCCATTTAACTGCTTCCCAATGTTGTTTTCCTGGATTTGAGATGAACCTACTAACAACTCCAACTGCATGAGCAATATCTGGCCTCGTACAGAGCATGACATACATGAGACTACTTGTGGCTGATGCTAGGGAACTCTTTTTCCATATCTTTCTTCTCTATATTGCTCTGTCGGCTATCTTTAGAACTTAACTTGAAATGCGCTCCAAGAGGGCTGCTAGCTGGCTTTGCTTTCTCCATATGAAATCTTTGAAGTACCTTCTCAATGTACTTCTCTTGTGAAAGTTGAAGTTTCTTTATTCCCATGTTTCGAGCGATCTTCGTGCCTAGTATCTGACTTGCATGTCCCAAGTCCTTCATAGCAAAGGACTTGCTCACCCCTTTCTTCAAGTTAGAAATTATCTCTCCATTGTTGCCTACAATCAGCATGTCGTCAACATAAAGCAACAACATAATGAAATTATCACCTAAGAATTTCTTCATGAACACACAATGGTCTGAAGTAGTCTTAGAGTAACCATGCTCTCCCATGAACGAGTCAAACTTCTTGTACCACTACCGGGGTGCTTGCTTCAAGCCATATAGACTCTTCTTCAGTCTGCAAACATAGTCTTCATTGCCTTTGATCATAAAGCCATCTAGTTGCAACATATAGATTTCCTCATCAAGGTCACCATGGAGGAAAGCTGTCTTCACATCCATCTGTTCAACCTCCAGATCAGGACTAGCTGCCAAGCTGAGAACCACCCTGATAGAAGACATCTTCACCACAAAAGAAAAGATCTCCTCAAAGTCAACTCCTTTCCTTTGGTTAAAACCTTTCACAACCAACCTAGCTTTATACCTTGGGTTTGTACAATATTCATCATGTTTCACTCTATAAACCCACTTATTTCTCAATGCCTACTTGTCTTTGAGCAACTTGACAAGCTCAAAGGTTTAATTGTTATGAAGGGACTCCATTTCCTCTTTCATAGCTTCTACCCATTTCTCCTTATGTGCATCTTGCAAGGCTTCTTCATAGTATTCAGGCTCGTCGATGTCTGACAACAAAATGTACTCATGTGCACAATACCTGGTAGAGGGTCGTCTCCCCCTCACAGGTCTCTATGATGAGAGAGCCTCGGAAGAAGAAGAGCTCTCATCATTTGTTGAACGCAAAATTCGAGGACGGAAATTAATTGGTGAAAATAGGTCGTTGTTTTTCCCCCAAAACCCGCGTCAACAAAAGATTATTTTTTTATTTTTGCTACTTATTAACCTGTATAGCGGACATGGTCGAACTCAGGGAGGCTACAATTCCCGAGGGTTATTCAATTAATTAGAAATCAATCAAGAGAAAATAGGAATCTCAAAGGACAACTATCCTTAGTTTTTGTGATTTTTATCTTTTTAGTTTTTTTTTATTTTTTTATTTCTAATTTTTTTATATTTTCTGATTTTTAAATTTTTAGTGATTTTGATTTTGTAATTTTTTTTAAATTTTCAAAAATAACACGATGCAATATTCACAAGATAAAAAAAATACGCACACCAACTCTTTTTGCAATTTTTCAATTAGTCAAAAATGTTCAGAAAAATTCAAAGAAAATATTTTTGGGTTTTAAAAGTTTTGAAATATTTTTGAGAATTTTTGTAGATTTTTCTGATGTTTTTGTATTTTTCTAAAAATCAAACAAGGAGAAAATAAGAAAATGTGGACAGTCTGGAGTAATTTGCAATTTAAAAATCTTTTAAATGCCTAAAACTCCTGACAATTATTTTTAAGACAAATTAGAAGAAAATATATACAAACAGGAACTGAAATCGCATTTTTTGGATTTTTGTAGAATTTTTTATGATTTTTAGAAGATTTTTGATATTTTTCTATTTTTTTGGGTTTTATAAATAAATAAAGCGTGAAAATTGGTCAGAAATTAAAAGACAATGAAATACAACTACTCTAATTTTTTGGAATTTTTAGAGATATTTTTGAATTTTTATGAATTTTGGAATTTCAAGCAAGGTAAAATGACATGTTTTTGATTTTTTAAAAATGATAAATGAAATCAAAATGCAACAAAAAATTTATGCTACATGGATATGAACATCAGAAGCATAGCACAATTTTTGCAAAATTTTTGGGCGAATAAAAATATTTATTTCATTCAAAAGCACAAGCAAATCATCGTTCTGCAGTTTGGGGACTAAAATGTAAATACTGGAAAAGTTTTGTGCTGAAAATAAATAAAATAAACAGCAGGAAAGATATTGTAAATTACCCAATAAGCTCGTGCCAGTCACGTGACTTAATTCCAGCAATGACTTGTTTGTGATTTTAAAAACTCCCAGGGGCTGAAGATGTAATTTCTCCAATTAAAGTATTCACTCAACCCTAGATTTGATCTTCGTTCTTTTCAATCCAACAGGGGCAAGAAGGGCGCCGCCCGCCCCTTCTTCTCCCACGCGGGGGGCGGCGGAGGTGCGGCCGGTGATGACGAGTGGGGCGGCGTCGTGAAGGCGCGGGCGGTGGTCTGGGATGAGGAAGGTGCGGCACTGCTTTGTCGATGGGATGGGACGCCGCCCCTTGCGGCGGTTGCTGGGACGCGCTTGCGAGAGAAACGCCGCGCGTCGCGGCTGTAGACTGGACGGTGCACCGCACCACCGCTGGAGGCACGCGGCACTGGAGAGGTGCGGTGCGGGATTGTCGCGGCGGAGGGCGACTTCGGCCTGGAAAAGAAGGCACCGCGCGAGGCGCGGTGGTTGGGGCTTCGACGGGCGGCGGTGCAGGCTACGGGGATGCCGTGCGGGCGGTGTTGTGGAGGCGGCCGGCGGGGCGACACACGCCTCCGTCGGCCGGCGGTGGAATGGAGGAGGCGTCGCGGCAAGGCGCTGGGTGGTGCTTGGGTTACTGCTCGACGGCGATGTGGCGCCGCTCAAACGCTGCGGCTCACGCGGATCTGGTGGGCGGCGGGGGGTGGTGACCCCGCAGCCTTTGGCAAATTTTCTTTTTTTTGTTTTCTTATGTAAACAGTAAATAAAAGAAGAATTTTTTTTAATTTTTTTATATTTTTTTTGTAAATCCGAAAAATAAGAAAATAAAAGGGAAAAGAAATTTCTTTGTTTTTTTATTTTTTATTGTTCTCCTACAACACAAATGTTAGACAAAATAGAGATTTTTTTTATTTTTTAATGGTCCTGCAAAATCAATGTTAGAGAAAAAAAAGAAACAAATGTTTTTTTATTTATTTACACATAGGAATATGAACGAAGATCCGACGGACATGAGAGATTGGATCCGATCTCCGGCCACCGTACGCGGTCGGAGTTGGGAGATCGTGGACGGTAGAAATATAACGCGTAGAGATCGAGAAAATGAGATGAAAAATTGAGTCGGTGGCGGAATGAATCGAGATGGATTGTTTTAAGATCTAGAGAAAATAAAAATGATAACGAGATAAAAATGCGAAGAAAAAAACTACGATTAAACTAAGATAAAATTACGAAGAAAAAGATGGATCTCACCTTAGGAGTGGAAAATGGACCGTGATCGCCTCGACAAGGCCGACTCGCTGTCACCGGACGGCTCGGAGGCTAGGCACAATTCTCAACGAAATTTCTCTCGGAGATCGGGCTCCTCTCTCTAAAGATTGATCAGGTTGGAATGATGGAGAAGGAGCCATATAAATAGAAAAGAGATGAATTTTGAATTTTGATTTTTTTTGTGGAAGAGATAACATGAGAGATAAAATAAAAAGATAAAATTATTTACAAAATTATCTATTTTTTTGAATTTTCGTCACTTTATTTATTTGAATTAAAAAATGTTATTTTTTTATTTTTTTAAGATGGTTAGTTAAAAATAGCAACTATATACATGTACTGTATACATATATGATATTATATACAAGGGTTAAATGAGGAAATTAGCCTTTTTTGTTTTAAGAATGTTATTATTATTTTTTTATTTTTTATTTTTATTTTAAATAATTAGTAAAAATATTTACAAATATATATACAAACACAATATGCACAAAATACAAGGGAAAATTGCAAAAACCACCCCAGAAAACCAACTTTTCAACCGTAACTCCAAAAATTATAAAATCACAGTCATTTTGAAGATAATTTTATTTAGAATTCAATGGAAATGATATTTGTTCAATTTGAGATCATATAGAGCCGGAATTGATCTTTCAATTAGTGCTTAGTGGCCTTTTCCAAGTGTGGCTACTTTTATTCTGTACATGATTTAATTGTGCAATCAATTTTATTAATTAGGACCCATTTTTATTTACAACTTTGATTTTGAATGTTATTTGATTTGGGGTCAATTAAGATAGAAATAAATTAGTGTTAGTTTTATACAGATATACACAAAATAAGTGAGACACATTTTTTTGGATTTTCTGGTTGAGGACCCTATCTCCCCCTACTTTATTCCTGGTCGATCAGGTCAAGTCCTGACCTTCTCTCGGGGTTCGGGTCATCCTATATACAGTCTTCCTTTTTTTATTTTCTTTTCTTTATTTTTCCTTTCTTTCTTTATTTATTTATTTTAGGTTAAAATTAATAAGAAATGTACAATATTTACACACAAATGCAAGTTAGTAAGAATATGGAGTTAGCGTTATATGCAGGTATTTTATAAGGGATTTTAAGCTAAAATAAATGAATAAAGATGACGAATCGCAGATTCATCATCCCCCTATGCTTTACCTTTGCTAGTCCCTTAGCAAACACTTATTTGAAAGAATAAGTGAAGAAAAAAAGAAAGGGAAAATAAAGAAAGTAGGACAATATTGAGTATTAAACTTATCTTCATAAAATTGTAGTTTGGAGCTCTGTCGGACCTTTGGATTATTTGTGTGTCGGAACTTCTGTGAGACTTAGAATTTTAAAACCAACAGCCTTCAAGTTCTACACATCATTGTCACAGTTTTGGCCCAGAAGTCATCTTAGATCGATCCTCTTCCCAAAGCATACCCTATGAACATTGAACAATCGACTCATGTGTGTGAAAAATTTTAGCTCTTCCCATCCAAAATGCCGGACTACCATGCAAATCTCCTCTCCAATAACTCGTCCTCGGGGAGTCAGGTATTTCCTTCTAAGGTCTGTCGTGCTGTGTTCACAATCGAATTGGGGGAGAAGTTAGAAGAATGAGAAAAGAACTGGAGGGTGATTTAGTGTAGTCACCTCTCCTTGTGAAGCTGGCTAGTGTAGCCGAGTCTCCACCAAGATCTGCAGGTTTTCTTGAAGCTTGGACCTTTTTGGTCAGATTTTTATTTGGTAGTAGCTTCTTTGTATTTGGAGTTTTGGTGGTTCTACTTGGATCTTGTTGTGCCCCTACGGATATAGAATCTTTTTTTTCCGTACATGTTTTGAGGTCTTAGAAAAAATTGTGCCCAACCGTCCATCCCTTTTCCGAAGCTTTATTTCAACCCATACTCCGGTCTTTAGATTTCCACGCTACCAGAAAAGAAACTCACACAGTCTTCCAACATCCCGTCTGAATTGAGCTAAGTGCATAGTGCGGGAGTACAAATTAATTCGCTATTCCAGAGTTGTACCCAGAATGAAGAGACAAGGTTAGACACTAAGGATCAAATGCTGCACATTGTCATGTGGAACTCAAAGAATTAAGTCAAAGACCTGAAGCTTCTAAAATCCTATTTCTCTGTGAAGTTCCTCTGAGAATTAGGTGGATTAAGGTCCAACTAAGCTCCATTCTTCAATTTTATTCCAGACATAGTTTAAATATCAATACTATCCAGAAAAATGCACATGCAAATGCAGACTATGAACAATGCAGAGAGTTTTTTTAAAGAATGATGCACATGTGAAAAGAACCATTTTTAAACAATTTTCTAATTTTGAACTTTTTATGGATTTTTGGAGAAAAATGCAGATGTGAAAAAAAGTTTTTTTTATGCAAATTTTTATGATTTTTGGTTTTGTAGTTTTTTTTAAAGGAGAAAGGGTTAGTAATATATACAAGTATATAAAAGAGACTTTTTTTGTGTTTTTTTTGTTTTTTGTTCTTTTTTGTTGTTTTTTTTCTCTCTCTCTCTCTTCCCATTTTTTTGTTTTGTTTTTTGTTTTGTGTTTTTTTTTGTTTTGTTTTGTTTGTTTGTTTTTTGTTTGTTTTTTGTTTTTTTGTTATTTTTGTTGTTTTTTGTTGTTTTTTTGTTTGTTTGTTTTTTTATTGTTGTTTTTTTGTTATTTTTGTTGTTTTTTTGTGTTTTTTTGTTTGTTTTTTTACACACGTAGATTTTACAAAATATACACATAACCCCTCAAATAAATGTATTTAAAAGTACGAGTTATGTCTAAAGTATATATACAATATATACGACACCCCCCTATACTTAGCTCGAACTATGTCCTCATAGTGATCAGAGAGCGACAAAGGAAGACATAACTCGTGCTAAGCAAAGAAAGGTGAAAAGACTCCTATGCTACAACGACTCAAATAAAAGATAAAGAGAAGTTGATGATCCCCCCTATACTTAGGGTAGAGTATCCCTAAGTATAGGCAACAACTACAAGGGTGATAAACAGGACGAATATGAACAACACAAATCCTTCACCCCCCTATACTTAGGATAAAGCACATCCTAAGTATAGCATATACACACACACACACGGAAAAGGGGTGAATGATAAAACGGGAGAAGACAGAGTGAAACGAAAGGATATACAAGAGGAGTGGATTTACAAAGGTTAAGAAGGTCGAAAACGAACCTTCTTGCGGGACCGCTGAGGTATGGATTTGACAAGATGTAGTTCGATATTGGGATTATCATTAGATATAAACTGAGTAGAATCGACCAAGAATGTATGCTCAGCGGTTTCAGATTGTGCAGGCCTAAACCGGTTATTGGAAGTAGTGTGACCATGTCCTGCTTGGGAAGTCTCGCAAACATCAAAGTAGAATGGCTCGAAATCATTATCAGAAAAAGTAGGATCAATTTCAGCCTGGTGAGCCTCTACCGGATCATCATCTTTATCAAAAGGCCCAAATTCCTTTATAAAAGCAATCAAATCAAATTTGGCCTGATCGGTCTCTTCTTTATCAGGGTAAGTAGGAACAGACTTATCAGTGAAAGTAGTCAAATCGTGTCCGTCCTGTCTAGTCTCAGAGTCTGCCTTCCGCTCTAGGATGTCTATCGTGTAAATCCCGCGGATGTCATCAATGCATCGCCACATACCAGAAGAGGGAACTCCAAGGTCTATGCTTTCCGAGTCCTCCTCCTTGAAGAGGAATTCTCGGGTTTCAGTATCATCCATCATATAGCAAAAATCTCTGGTATTATCATCATGATCAAAGTCAGATAAGTGAGGTCAAGAAATTGACCTTTGACTGATAGCCGAGAAAGAGCTAGTCCGAAAGCAAGAGATTCATCCCAGTTGCTTAGGTTGGTAGTTTCGCAGTGCGCAGCATCGGGTCCAGGAGAGTGAAAGTTCGACTATCTTCGAGGGTAGACTCAGAGCTCCCTTCTTCCTCCTCGTCTTTTCAAAGGGAAAGAAAAGTCTATTTTCCAATTCTCATTCTAATACTAAATCGGCTCATTTTTGAGAATATCCTGGCTTTCGTGAGTCCTTGGGATTGTCTAACACGGGTGGGATCTCATGGGATGCGGGTTTCTGGATGGTAGTGGGTGTAGTGATTAACACATCGCTCCCTACATCAGAATGGAAGCGAATCTCTCCTGAACCATAATCAATAACGGCTCCCGCAGAGGCAAGGAAAGGCCGTCCCAGGATGATTGGAGGGTGCTCCACGGGGGTGGAGGTCTCCATGGGCATTACAACAAAATCCGAAGTGAAATTCATGCCCTGAATAAGAATGACAACATTTTCTAAAATACCCTTCGGCCTCTTGATAGATCCATCAGCGAATTGAACTATCATCCTGGTTTTCTTGAGAGGCCCAAGATGAAGAGACTGTACCATAGAGAAGGGTATTATATTAATTGAAGAACCACCGTCAAGGAGAGCGTTATTACAAGAATAGTTAGATATGGAGCAACTCACAAGAGGTGTGGTCATGTTCCCTTTCGTAAAATATGGACGGTGAGAGATGGCGTAGGCAGTGGCCATGGTCAAGATATGACGCTCAGATCTTCTCCTTCGCTTTCTTTTCTTGTGTTGAGGAGTAGATAAATCTGTCATGGCCTGTTGAAGTGGGGCTTTAATGATCTCATGAAGGGTGGCCACCACTTCAGGTTTAGTCAACATTTTTTTGAATTTTTGGACCTCATCCATACAAGGGAGGAGGTCGGAATCAGCATTTACATGAGGATTGCCAAGAGCAGTCTGTACAGTGGCATCCTCGGGATCTAGGTTGGGACATGGCTGTGTGCGTAAATGATCAGGCATTTGGGTTCTTTTCTCACTAAATGAATCAATAATATGTCTCCCAGAATCTTTTTGTATTTTCAAAATTTTCTCATTTTTTTGTGTTTTGGATGATTTCAAGCTCTCATGATTATCCTCGAGTGAATCAATATCCTCAAATATTGGAGTAGCGTTCTGTCTCTCATTTATGTTAATAAAATTGGAAATCTTCGAATTCATATGCTCCACCATTTGATTCAATGTGTTAAGTGTGGAAATCATGAAAGGTGACTCCAAAATCCCAGGATCGGGTGGGTTGAATGAGGGTGGGTGAAAATCAAAGTCCTCCGTCTCCTGAAATAATGGGTTAGACGGATATGCACAAACATCAGGAGGAAGATCCTCATGGAAAAGGGAAGGTGGATCGTCTGGAGAGTACAAGGTATCTGCGAAGATCGGATTAGAATAACTCCAGTCGGCCATCTTCGAAACAAATGATGGGAGAGCACGAGGGTCAAGCCAAAAGATATGGAGAAAAAGGCGCAAATGCACAGAAAAGATCTGGTATGCACGCAAACAATCAAACACAATACAAACCCCCAATTCACCAACTCAACGCAATGTGAAGACCGTGAAGGTTCGGTCTCTTAATCTTGTATGTTTTAGAGTTAGGTGATAATCACAAAGTTGTAGAAACACTTAGGCTGAATTATGGGATTTGGGCACTAACCTTAGTGTGTACGCGAGCAAGTTAAAACGAATACAATGAGGGGGTTACTCTCCCCAAAACAATGATTTTTCCTTGTATTTTTTTAGGGTCGAGTTTTCTTTAGCAGTCCCAAATTTTAGGCAGTTGTCACTTGGTTAAGATATTTTCAAAGAATCGCCTACCGAGTGTCCAATTTCCTTTTTATCTTATATGAGTGAAAACAAGGGAGGAGATTGGAAATGCCAATGCGCGATTAAAAACGATGATGCATGCAGGGGTTAGAGATGCGTATCTTGTCGCCAGCACTCTACATGCAAGTGATCCGCGCAAAATTTAAATACAGAAAAATAAACTATCCTATATGCAAATGCAAGTGAACCGTCCTAGATGATAACTTCTATTAACGGGCAAGAACAAGTTAATTTGACTAAGTCCAAATTACGCTCTACTCTATAGGCACAGAAATTCTTGTTTAGGGTGTTTGGACCTAATTAATTACCTGGCTCAAGCAAATTAATTAAAGCATTCAACAGGTGGCTCGCGAAATCCACGGAAAACCAAGAAAAATAAATGCGGTGAAAACAAAACCGGTGAGGTTCCCCAAGTGCACCGGCACTTGGCGAAACAGACCCCGCAACAAATAAATGTCCATTTACAAGAGTTCAAATGCTAGAAAATAAAAACTCTCTCTCTTTTTTTCTCGTCTCCTTCAATTCTTCTTCTCCTCTTCTCACGCTATCCTGCGGCTTGGTGAAGAATCAAGCCGCCTCCACGTCGCTTGGGTGCTTCGGCTCTCCTAGGATCGCCTCCTTCGCTCCGCGAGCCCTCGCAAGAAAAAGAAAAGAGAATGTGTAAGAAACACAATTTTCAAATATGAGAAAATGATGAAATAAATGCAATGGATATGAACAATGGAATAATGTGGCAAATTATACACAGATATTTACAACCAAGAATAGCAGGTCAAAAGAGAAACCTAACTACCCTCGCCGTGCCTCCCCGGCAACGGCGCCATTTTGTTGAACGCAAAATTTGAGGACGGAAATTAATTAGTGAAAATAGGTCGTTGTTTTTCCCCCAAAACCCGCGTCAACAAAAGATTATTTTTTTATTTTTGCTACTTATTAACCTGTATAGCGGACAGGGTCGAACTCAGGGAGGCTACAATTCCCGAGGGTTATTCAATTAATTAGAAATCAATCAAGAGAAAATAGGAATCTCAAAGGACAACTATCCTTAGTTTTTGTGATTTTTATCTTTTTAGTTTTTTTATTTTTTTATTTCTAATTTTTTTATATTTTCTGATTTTTAAATTTTTAGTGATTTTGATTTTGTAATTTTTTTTAAATTTTCAAAAATAACACGATGCAATATTCACAAGATAAAAAAAATACGCACACCAACTCTTTTTGCAATTTTTCAATTAGTCAAAAATGTTCAGAAAAATTCAAAGAAAATATTTTTGGGTTTTAAAAGTTTTGAAATATTTTTGAGAATTTTTGTAGATTTTTCTGATGTTTTTGTATTTTTCTAAAAATCAAACAAGGAGAATATAAGAAAATGTGGACAGTCTGGAGTAATTTGCAATTTAAAAATCTTTTAAATACCTAAAACTCCTGACAATTATTTTTAAACAAATTAGAAGAAAATATATACAAACATGAACTGAAATCGCATTTTTTGGATTTTTGTAGAATTTTTTATGATTTTTAGAAGATTTTTGATATTTTTCTATTTTTTTGGGTTTTATAAATAAATAAAGCGTGAAAATTGGTCAGAAATTAAAAGACAATGAAATACAACTGCTCTAATTTTTTGGAATTTTTAGAGATATTTTTGATTTTTTATGAATTTTGGAATTTCAAGCAAGGTAAAATGACATGTTTTTTATTTTTTAAAAATGATAAATGAAATCAAAATGTAACAAAAATTTTATGCTACATGGATATGAACATCGGAAGCATAGCACAATTTTTGCAAAATTTTTGGGCGAATAAAAATATTTATTTCATTCAAAAGCACAAGCAAATCATCGTTCTGCAGTTTGGGGACTAAAATGTAAATACTGGAAAAGTTTTGTGCTGAAAATAAATAAAATAAACAACAGGAAAGATATTGTAAATTACCCAATAAGCTCGTGCCAGTCATGTGTCTTAATTCCAGCAGAAACTTGTTTGTAATTTTAAAAACTCCCAGGGGCTGAAGATGTAATTTCTCCAATTAAAGTATTCACTCAACCCTAGATTTGATCTTCATTCTTTTCAATCCAACAGGGGCAAGAAGGGCGCCGCCCGCCCCTTCTTCTCCCACGCGGGGGGCGGCGGAGGTGCGGCCGGTGATGGCGAGTGGGGCGGCGTCGTGAAGGCGCGGGCGGTGGTCTGGGATGAGGAAGGTGCGACGCTGCTTTGTCGATGGGATGGGGCGCCGCCCCTTGCGGTGGTTGCTGGGCCGCGCTTGCGAAAGAAACGCCGCGCGTCGCGGCTGTAGACTGGACGGTGCACCGCACCACCGCTAGAGGCACGCGGCACTGGAGAGGTGCGACGCGGGATGGTCGCGGCGGAGGGCGACTTCGGCCTGGAAAAGAAGGCGCCGCGCGAGGCGCGGTGGTTGGGGCTTCGACGGGCGGCGGTGCAGGCTACGGGGCTGCCGTGCGGGCGGTGTTGTGGAGGCGGCCGGCGGAGCGACACACGCCTCCGTCGGCCGGCGGTGGAATGGAGGAGGCGTCGCGGCAAGGCGCTGGGTGGTGCTTGGGTTACTGCTCGGCGGCGATGTGGCGCCGCTCAAACGCTGCGGCTCACACGGATCTGGTGGGCGGCGGGGGGTGGTGACCCCGCAGCCTTTGGCGAATTTTCTTTTTTTTGTTTTCTTACGTAAACAGTAAATAAAAGAAGAATTTTTTTTATTTTTTTATATTTTTTTGTAAATCCGAAAAATAAGAAAATAAAAGGGAAAAGAAATTTCTTTATTTTTTTATTTTTTTATTGTTCTCCTACAACACAAATGTTAGACAAAATAGAGATTTTTTTTTATTTTTTTAATGGTCCTGCAAAATCAATGTTAGAGAAAAAAAGAAACAAATGTTTTTTTATTTATTTACACATAGGAATATGAACGAAGATTCGACGGACATGAGAGATTGGATCCGATCTCCAGCCACCGTACGCGGCCGGAGTTGGGAGATCGTGGACGGTAGAAATAGAACGCGTAGAGATCGAGAAAATAGATGAAAAATTGAGTCGGTGGCGGAATGAATCGAGATGGATTGTTTTAAGATCTAGAGAAAATAAAAATGATAACGAGATAAAAATGCGAAGAAAAAAAACTACGATTAAACTAAGATAAAATTACGAAGAAAAAGATGGATCTCACCTTAGGAGTGGAAAATGGACCGTGATCGCCTCGACAAGGCCGACTCGCTGTCACCGGACGGCTCGGAGGCTAGCCACAATTCTCGATGAAATTTCTCTCGGAGATCAGGCTCCTCTCTCTAAAGATTGATCAGGTTGGAATGATGAAGAAGGAGCCATATAAATAGAAAAGAGATGAATTTTGAATTTTGATTTTTTTTTTGTGGAAGAGATAACATGAGAGATAAAATAGAAAGATAAAATTATTTACAAAATTATCTAATTTTTTTGAATTTTCGTCACTTTATTTATTTGAATTAAAAAATGTTATTTTTTATTTTTTAAGATGGTTAGTTAAAAATAACAACTATATACATGTACTATATACATATATGGTATTATATACAAGGGTTAAATGAGGAAATTAGCCTTTTTTGTTTTAAGAATGTTATTATTATTTTTTTATTTTTTATTTTTATTTTAAATAATTAGTAAAAATATTTACAAATATATATACAAACACAATATGCACAAAATACAAGGGAAAATTGCAAAAACCACCCCCAACTTTTCAACCGTAACTCCAAAAATTATAAAATCACAGTCATTTTGAAGATAATTTAATTTAGAATTCAATGGAAGTGATATTTGTTCAATTTGAGATCATATGTAGCCGAAATTGATCTTTCAATTAGTGCTTAGTGGCTTTTTCCAAGTGTGGCTACTTTTATTCTGTACATGATTTAATTGTGCAATCAGTTTTATTAATTAGGACCCATTTTTATTTACAACTTTGATTTTGAATGTTATTTGATTTGGGGTCAATTAAGGTACAAATAAATTAGTGTTAATTTTATACAGATATACACAAAATAAGTGAGAAACACATTTTTTTGGATTTTCTGGTTGAGGACCCTATCTCCCCCTACTTTATTCCTGGTCGATCATGTCAAGTCTTGACCTTCTCTCGGGGTTCGGGTCATCCTGTATACAGTCTTCCTTTTTTATTTTATTTTCTTTATTTTTCCTTTCTTTCTTTCTTTATTTATTTTAGGTTAAAATTAGTAAGAAATGTACAATATTTACACACAAATGCAAGTTAGTAAGAATATGGAGTTAGCGTTATATGCAGGTATTTTATAAGGGATTTTAAGCTAAAATAAATGAATAAAGATGACGAATCGCAGATTCATCATCATCCTGCCCACCATGATCGCTACTGTCATCTGCATCGTGATCATCATCAGGAGTAGTGATCAGTGGTACATCATCCTCATGTCCTGCATCTGATACTTGTTCATATGTATCATCTGGCATCACATGTGGAGCCCTCTACAAAGGGACTGGCCCATATCATCTGACAGATAGCTGCTCAAAGGAGAGTCCTTAGCAGCCTTCTTGATGTCTTCAATAGTTTGATATTCAGAAAAGATCATATCCCTACTCCTCACCAGCTTCTTATCAAATGGATCATACAACCTATAGCCAAGTTCATCTTGTCCACATCCCGAGAATATGCACTGCTTTGTCTTTGCATCCAACTTGGATCTTTCATCCTTGGGAATATGCACAAATGTGCGGCATCCATAGACCCGCAAATAGTTGTATGAGACATCCTTTCTATGCAAAGACCTTTCAGGACCATCACCATCTAAGGGTACATGTGGACATAACTTAATAACATGAACAATTGTATAAAGTGCTTCACATAAAAGAGAGTTAGACAACTTAGCTTCAGAAAGGAGACATCTGATTCTCTCCATCAAGGTCTTGTTCATTCTCTCTGCAACGCCATTCAACAATGATGTCTTGGGTGGAATCTTTTGGTGCATGATATTATGAGACCTGCAATACTCAACAAATGACCTAATATACTCACCACCATTGTCACTGCGGATGTACTTAAGTTTCTTCCCAGATTGTCGCTCCACTAGCGCATGGAAGTCTTTGAGAATACCAAGGACTTGGTCCTTCCTCTTTAAGGCGTAGACCCAAACTTTACGGGAGAAATCATCAATGGATGTAACAAAATAAAGTGCACCACTAAGAGAACTTACTTTCAATAGACCACAAACATCTGTGTGAACAAGCTCCAATGGTTGCATCTTCCTAGAAGGTAGATGACTCTTAAAGGAGACTCTCATCTTCTTCCCAGTCAAGCAATGTGTGCATCTTTCCAGCTTCTCTTTCTTGACATCTGTCAGCATATTCTTCCTCACCAAACACTGCAGCCCCTTCTCGCTCATGTGACCCAATCGTCGATGTCACAACTAATGGATTTTGCATCTCCAGTCACATGGGCAACATCATGGGAGATGGATGCATTCATGATGTAAATATTATTGCTATACTTCTTGCCACGAGCAACAATCAAGGATCCTCGGGTAAGCTTCCATTGACCACCACAAAAAGTATTAAGATATTCTTCATCATTAAGCTTACCTGTAGAAATAATATTTAAGTGCATGTTTGATGCATGCCTCACATCTTTGAGCGTCAACACAACTCCATTGGCATTCTTTAATGCAATATTGTCAATGCCAACAACATGGGACAAAGAACCATTTCCCATCTTCAATGTGCCAAAATCACCAGCTATATATGAAGAGAAAAACTCTCTTTGAGATGTGACATGTAGAGCAGATCCGCTATCAACAAGTCAAGAAGTACCATCCTGTGCGATATTTACCATTTCCTCATCACAGACAATGAGGAGCTCATGTTGTGCAATTGTAGCAACTTTCTCATTCTTTTTCTCTTACTTGTCGCCATCATTCTTGTTATCTCTCTTAAACTGAAAGCAATACTTCTTGATGTGCCCTTTCTTTTTGCAATAGTGGCATCCATATTCTGATATTTGGATCTGGACTTGCTTCTGGCATAATCTCTACGTTTATCAGTTTTGATCCGGCTCCTCCCCCTATTCTCTGTGACAAGAACATCCGAATGTGAAGAGCTTCCTTGGGTTTTTCTTCACATGTCCTCATTGAGAATGCCGGACTTGACTGTCTCCAAAGAAACGACCCCATTGACTGCAGAGTTCGTAAGTGACACTTAGAAAGTCTCCCATGAATCTGGTAGAGTAGCAAGCAGTAGCAGTCTCAACATCTCATCTTCAAAATTCCATGCTTGTCAACTGGCTAGTAATTCCTTAGAACTCATTCAAAAAATCTAGTACAGATATGCCTTCATTGAACCTCAAATTCACTAGTCTCGTGAGAAGAAATAGATTGTTACTTCCCGTCTTGGAGGCGTAAAGATTTCCAACTTCAACAAACTGTCTTATGTAGCTACAAACCTGCTCATGTTCAAACTCACATTCCTCATCCATTTTGGCATCGGGCTTCTATGTGGAGAATGCCGGAAGGTGCATAACATTCACTTATAAAAGATCCTTCATCTTGTTCTTCCACAAATTGTAATCAATCCCTTTAAGACAAATTTGGGCAGGTCAAATGGGTTGGAATTCTTGGCTTCTTATTTGATGCAATTATGCATGATAAAATGCCATTATTATTTCCATGTGCATGGATGCTAATTATGCAATATAATGATAGAATATAGATGAATTTTGCAGATTTGAGCTTAATTAGTCATTTTTAGAGTTATAAATATGAGATTCATAAATGGGGTTGCCCCCACGTCATGTTTCCACAAATTTTTTATTCTTTTGAGAAATATCACCATGAGTATTCATCTATACATCCCTCCAATATGCCATTCGAATTTCGTTAGAAATGAAGACTCTTATACCATCCATATAGAACATGTCGATTACAATAATGTTTAGACCGTTAAAATTACATGTTCTATTTGGAGGACATAGAAGTCCCCGTTTCTGACGAAATTTGAATGGCATATTTGAGAGATATATAGATGAATACACATGGTAATATTTTTCAAAAAAAATAAAAAATACCGAAAAATAACGCATGGGAAACCCCATTTTTCCTATATATACACTTAAAATGCAAAAATTTAGTCGACTCCATATCAAACAGTCTCTAAAAATACCCAATTTTTTTGAAACATATCATAGTATTTTAAAAATATAAAAAGAAAACTTAAGTAATAAAATTACTAATAAACTTACTACGTTGAAGTAAGACTTGGATGCAAAAGTTTTCATATAGATATTGATGAATACAAACAGATGCATATACATTTATTGATGAATATGAAAACTATGTTACCGCATCCTTAAAAATAGATACATATGTAAAACCGGTACCAATCGCATATGAATACGCTATATTAGCTTAAATAAACATGCATTAGATGGAATACATATTGTAAATCCTTTAACTTGGCATATCTCGGATCCTATATAATAAGATACATCTCGTCAAGAGGAAACCAACGGAATTTATTTCATGTGGATCGGACTTCATTTCTATTTGTTATGAATTTCGAAAGAAAGAGAAGTAAGGAGGGTTAAGACGTCATTAACCTATAATGACTGTCATTAAGTCTAATTAAACATGATTAAAGAAACTAAATGATGGATTGAAAACCACTAATGATCATTAGCAAACAATAATCAATAGTTAACAAAAGATAAGCGTAAGTTACGAAAGTTAAATCGTGATTAATGAAAGTTAATCACGATTAATGTTAATTAAGCGTCATTAGCGAATCTAGAATCCTCTATAATGTTCTAACTTAAGCCCTAAGTTTGGGATAAGTTTTGGCCAAAATCATGTGCCAAAACCATGGGCCACCAAACCATGGTTAAGGTGTAAACCATGATTTTCTAACCATGGTTAATGGTTTTCTGGGGCGTATAAATAGATCCCCTACCCATTCATTCTCTATGATTTCCACTACCACCACCACTCCAAGGGTTAGGGTCGAGAGGATGGGAGGAGGAGTGTGAGGCGAGAGAGGAGCGGTAGTGAAGCGCTGCCGGGAGAATGAGGAGGAGAAAGGTATTATCCTCTCTTAGTTTGCTTCGTAAGCTAGGCTTTTAATTCATTCTCTTGTTCTTCCAAATTTTATTTTTGATTCATCTTTCTTTCCGATTCGTTTTCCTGTTGTAGTTCAAGGAGAAATCTGTGTAACACCCTACTTAGGTGCGGGCGGCTATGTACGTCAGTGAACCCTGTGATTCGTCACACGTTCACTCATCTAAGATGCGTGGTGTCTACCGATTCTCCATCGCTTATGTTTCTATTCTTTCAATTATGTTTTTATAGTTATTTTGATGTAGAAATCTGAGTAATACCTTACTTAGGTGCGGGCGGCTATGCACGTCAGTGAACCCTGTGATTTGTCACACGTTCACTCACCTAAGATGCGTGGTGTCTACCGATTCTTCATCTCCTGTTGTTTGAGTATATTCTTTCAGTTTCGTTGTTATTTTCCTCTCGATTGATTTTATACAGGAAACTCTTTTCGTTTTTATTTTGAAATATATCCCAATATAAGGGGAAACTCTGCCGAAATTTTCCGAGAAATATGTCCCAATGTAAGGGGAAACTCTGCCGAAATTTTCTGAGAATATGTCTCGATATAAGGGGAAACTCTGCCAAAATTTTCCTAGAAATATCGCCCCGTATAAGGGGAAGTTCTGCTGAAATTTCAAGAGAAAATGTATTCTTGGCATTTTTCACGTTCTTCGTGTTCTTCGTTCGTTTTCGCGTTCTTGACACGTTCTTAGCATTTTTGATACGAAAATGAAATTCAATATTTTCAGGAGCCTTAAAATAGCCTTTCTAAAAACGAAAGATGATAAAGCCTTGCATACACGAGAGAGAGCTCGATTAGGTAACGAAATCATTCCTTTTACTGTTGGGTTTTCATACGAGATTATTGAAAATTTTGATTTTATTTCTTTGCTACGAAGAACCATAATTTTGGCTATTTTTGAAAAAGCCTGAAGAGTTGCTTTGTGAGTTCTACTAAAATAAGGTTTAAGCATCAAATTGATGTGGTGGCTTTGAAAGTTAGGGCTTGGGAGTTAAAATAGGCATAAATACGAGTATATATGCATATGAATAATATATATGTGTGTGTCTATTCTAATTATTGCTAATTATGCAAATCGAAGACTTAACGAAAGAATTATATCATGCAAATCGATGTGGTTTGAGTTGGATCCTGAAAAAGGATCGTGTGTCACGTTAAGTATGACTGGGAGTAGTACTACAGGTCGGGCATTCAACCTGTAGGTTTGCCGGAAGGAACCCGTATTGGCATTTCCGTACCTAGGTGGTACACGATTGCCCTATTATGTTAAGTGCGCATGAAATAAATGTTTTGCAACGCGTGCTACCGGGAGTCAGTATCTTCGGGTTGAACGACGGAAGATGTAATCATGCCATGTGGAGGTACGGGTGGTTTAATAGCGGCTGGGTCACGATGATATGTATTTAAAGCAACTAGGTTATATGATTAAATGTTAGCCTAAGGTTTTAAGCGACCGAGTCCTCGAGGACGGTGTGCTCATTTGTTCTCCAAGCCGAGGGTTTGAGACCCTGTTTAATAAAAGAAAAGAAAAAATTGTTATGATAGTATTGGAGGATTGGTTGAGGCGAAGTGTGGCGGCATAAGCTTACCAAGATCAAGGCAATCTCTAATCTCGAAGTGTCCACAGCTTCATAGTCCTTATAGTGGTGAGGTAATTCTCTTGGACTAATCCTTGACGTGGAATAGGAAGGAATAGGACTTAAATTAACAAGAAGGAATGAAAACTTTTATGATAACAAGTTTTGCAAAATTACACAATTTGTTTGTTTTTCTCTTCTTCATTACTTAGCATTCGCTAATTTTTATCTTATGATTTATGGAAAATCCAACAGGTGTCGTTGAGCCATCGCAAGGACCTTAGTAGACATCCAACCAACGACAATAGCTTTACTTTGTAAGGTAGTTAGTAATCTTTTGTGTATTTTTCTTTCAAGCTGATGTACATGTAAATGGTTATAATGGGACAATGTATCATCTGAACTTTATTTTGTGAATGGAAAAGTATTGAAATACTTTCTTCTGAATATACTTTATTTGCAGTCTGTTTCTAAATGTTAGTTGTGATTTCTGAATAAATTATTGCTGAGTAACTAGATCCGGTTATGGGAGGATCCGACGGCCCGGAATTGGAGTCGTGATAGATTGGTATCAGAGTAAGATTACTGGAGTAATTTATTTAGTAATTAACAAATATAAGCGGTATTTAGAAAACTAAGATTGTATTAAAATCCTTTGATCTTAATAACTGATTGCAGTACCATTAACAAGTCATTGTCCCTTATGTACATCATGCTAAGACGTAGGATCTGATCTTTAACCTTGACTCATCCCAGGATCATGGCAAACCAAGATATGTTTATGCAATTAGCGGCTATGATGTCAATGCTCCAAGACATGAGGCAAATGCAGCAAGCATTGGAGGAGAGGCTCAATGCACAAGCTGAGAGACTCGAGGCATCTAAGCTTGTGGATGCTAGGATTGTAGGTTCTGTCCATCTTTCTGAGGAAGAATCAAGTTACCATCATTCAACTGAGTCTGCTCCTACCCCGATTGAAGGAGCAATGGAGAAGGCCTTTCTTAGACACCAAACATTACTAGATAATTGTCGAAAGGGAAAAGTTCCTCGATTCAAAGGTGTAGAGACACCTGCCGAGGCTAAATTATGGCTCGATGATGTTACTAGGATGTTGAGGACAATCCTTGCACCAGTGGACACCTGGGTGCACTTTGCTGATTACTCCCTAGCAGATTACACACGACGATGGTGGAGAGCAATTTTCAAGAAATTAACAGATCCTGTTCCATGGGATATCTTTGAAAAGAGGTTTCGATCTCACTTCTGCCCCTCTCATTAGGAAGAATTAAAGAGGAGAGAGAGTTGGTTTCTCTAAATCAGGGTTCTAAGACCGTACGAGATTATCATATCCACTTTACTGAGCTACTACGTTATTCACCAGCTCTTGAAGCTTCACCACAAGAGTGTCTTACCAAATTTGTTAATCGTCTTCAGGGAGATCTACGAAAAAAGCTTGATAGTTTAAAGCTACAACCGTAGATGAAGCAATGGACATCGTCTCTCGTATTGAGATGGAGAGGGATGTAAACCGCTAAAGAAGAAGTTTCCACTTTAATGGTGGACCATCCAAACGCTAGACACATTATAACCGTAGAGATCGTCGCTATCATCCAACCGGTTCTAGTATAAGCTCACCACAGACCTTGGGTCAGGAATTATCAGGAAGAGGGGGTTTCTCTATACCTTCATTATATCCCCGTAACTCTGCACCAGGAACTACTACCTCTGTAGTTGGGTCTTCAGTTCAGACATGAACGTGTACATGTTATCACTGTCACCAAGAAGGTCACATTAGGAAGGACTATCCGCAGTTGAGAGGTTCAGGGTTTAAACCAACCCCAATTAATAGTATAACATCTACTCCGAGCAATGGAGCAACACGCGGAGGAAGACATGGTAGAGGTCGTGGTTCACAAGGAGCGCCTCCTACACAGCAACCACCACAAAGTGTTGCGGGTTCTAGCTTGTCTATTCCTAATGGTCAGCTCAATGCAATCAGTGAAGAACAAGCCTACAATTCAGGCACAGTCGTACGAGGTATTGTTACTATTCATGGCTTTTCAGTACATGCTTTATTTGATTCTGGTGTTTTACATTCATTTATTGCTCGACGATTAGTACCCACTTTGGGTACGATACCAGTAGAAGTACAACAACCCTATCCGATCAAGGGACCAGGAAGACAAGTATTCATAATTCGAGAAATCTTGGATAATTGTATAGTACTGATAGCGGGACATCGGTTACCTGTTTAACTACTACTGATAGAAATGGAGGACTTTGATCTTATCCTAGGGATAGATTGGCTAGAAAGGCATCATGCATGTCTTGACTGTTTCAGAAGACAATAACATTTCACCTTCCTAACTCGATAGAGTTCCAAATCATTGAAAAGACAACAAATGATAATGTCGAATATATCTCTACTTTGAAGGCACAACAATTGTTAGAGAAAGGGTGACAAGGCTATTTAGCTTATGTATCCACTACATCAGGGTCAGAAAGAATGATAGAAAGTGTGCCTATAGTGTGCGAGTTTTCTAATGTATTTCTAGAGGAACTACCTGAATTACCACCTGAGCAGAGATTGAATTTGAAATCTCTCTTATACCTGATACTCAACCTATCTCTATCCCTCCGTATAGGATGGCACCAGTTGAGCTACGAGAGTTAAAGGCACAGTTGCAAAAATTATTAGATAAAGGATTCATTCGTCCTAGTACTTCACCATGGGGAGCACCTGTCTTATTTGTCAGGAAAAAGAATGGGTCATTGCGGTTGTGCATTGAATATAGACAGTTAAACAAGAGGACAATAAAGAATAAGTATCCTCTATCAAAAATAGATGATCTCTTTGACCAGTTACAGGGTTCGACTGTGTATTCCAAGATTGACTTAAGATCTGGATACTATCAGTTAAGATAAAAGATGCAGATATTCCCAAGATAGCTTTTCGAACTAGATACGAGCATTATGAATTCTTAGTTATGCCTTTTGGACTAACAAATGCCCCAGCAACTTTCATGGATCTCATGAATAGAGTATTCAAGGAGTTTTTAAATCACTTTGTAGTAGTCTTTATTGATGATGTGCTTATTTACTCCAAGGATAAATATCTACATGAACACCATCCTAGGCAGGCACTTGAAACTCTAAGGAAGAACAAATTATATGCTAAATATAGCAAATGTGACTTCTAGCTATCTGAAGTATCCTTCTTAGGTCATGTTATTTCTGGAGAAGGTATATCAGTTGATCCTACAAAGGTTAGTGCGATGATGAGTTCGGAACGCTCGAAGACTGTCACAGAAATACGATTTTTTCTGGGTTTAGCTGGATATTATATAAGATTCGTGAAGGACTTTTCACGAATAGCATTGCCAATGACTAGACTAACTCAGAAGGAAGTCTCATTCTTATGGTCTGATACATGTGAAGCTAGTTTTCAGACACTAAAAGAATGCCTAACATTTGCACCAATCCTTACTCCACCCTCTGGGAGTGAAGGGTTTACAGTGTACACTGATGCGTTTAAAGAAGGACTTGGGGCAGTCCTTATGCAACATGGTAAGATAGTTGCATATGCATCACGATAGCTCAGGACACATGAAAAGAACTACCCAACACATGACCTTGAATTAGCGGCTGTAGTTTTTTCTTTAAAGATATGGAGACATTACCTCTGTGTTATTACTTTTGAAATCTTCACTGATAATAAAAGCTTGAAATATCTATTTGATCAGAAGGAACTCAATATGAGACAGAGACGGCGGCTAGAGTTGCTGAAAGACTATGATTGCACTATCTCCTACCACCTTGATAAGGGGAACGTCTTAGCAGATGCCCTTAGCAGAAGAACTTATTCACCTGGGTTGGTGAGTGTATCCACTTCTGGGGTTTACTATCAACGTTAAGTGAATAGAAACAATTTGATAGTAGTGCTGACACTATAACTATTCCTCACCAATACAAACCAGGGATCTGGGATAGAATAAAGAAAGGACAGGAGGATAATCCAGTCCTTAAAGACTTCAGACAACAACTTGACAAGAGTGAGATAGAGGGATTTCAGATACAAGATGGGTTACTGTATAACCATCACAGAGTTTGTGTATCAAACACACCTGAACTAAGGAAAGACATCTTACAAGAAGCACACTGCTCAAGATTATCTATTCATCAGGAATTACAAAGATGTATAAGGATCTTCATTCATACTTTTCGTGGCTGGGAATGAAGAAAGATGTTGCTGAGTTTGTGAATTCATATTTCACTTACCAGCAGGTAAAGGCTTCACACCAAAAGCCACCGAGATTATTGCAACCCCTCCCTATACCTGAATGGAAATAGGAAAGTATTTTCATAAATTTCGTTACTAGCTTACCTCAGACAACGGGTAGTAAAGATAGTATCTGGGTTATAATAGATCGTCTGATGAAGGTAGCACACTTTATTCCGATAAGCTTATCTTTCACTCTAGACCAACTTGCTGAGTTATATATTACACATGTGATTCTCCTCCATGGTATCCCAAAGGAAGTAGTTTCCGATCGAGATTCACGATTCACCTCGCACTATTGGGAGAACTTCATGAAAGACATAGGTACACAACTATGCTTGAGTACAACATATTATCCACAAACAGATGGTCAGTCAGAACGTACGATTCAGACACTAAAGGATATGCTAGAGCGTGTGCTTTACAATGGAAGGGATCATGGATTAAACATTTACCTCTTGCAGAATTCACATACAACAACAGTTATCATACAAGTATTAGCATGGCACCATTTGAAGCACTTTATAGACGTAGGTGTACTACTCCTTTGTGTTGGCAAGAGGTCGGGATAAAGAACCTTTTATGATTCAGATACACTACAAGAGACACGGAAAGCTGTACAGCATGCTCGAAAAAGACTATTAACTGCTCAAAGTCGCAAGAAAAGCTATAGTGATATTAGGCGAAGAGACCTTGAGTTTGAGGTAGGTGAATTTGTATTTCTCAAAGTATCACCTATGAAGGGAATTCAGAGGTTTGGTGTGCATGGGAAGTTAACACCTAGGTTCGTGGGTCCCTTTGAAATTATTCAGCGCATTGGAAAAGTGGCATATAGACTTGCACTTCCTCTACATCTTTCGGCAATAAATGATGTTTTTCACGTATCAAATCTAAGAAAGTACATTAAGGATCCAGGGCATGAGATAAGTTATGATGATTTACATGTTGAGCCAGACTTGACATACCAAGAGATACATAGCAAATACTTGACAGGGATATCAAGAAGTTGAGAAACAAAGAGGTGCCTCTAGTTAAAGTATTGTGGCGGAACCAAGAGTTTGAAGAAGCCACATGGGAAACTGAGGTGGAAATGAGAGAGAAATACCCCTACTTGTTTGAATAATAACACTATGTGTTGTATATCTTCTTTATAAATGAAATGGCGTTCTTTCACTTTAAGGTTGTTATGCCTGCATTTCTATTCTCAAAGACGAGACTTCCTTTAAGGTTGTTATAATTGTAAAGCCTTTAACTTGACATATCTTAGATCCTATATAATAAGATCCGGCTCGTCAAGAGGAAACCAACGGAATTTGTTTCGTGTGAATCGGACTTCGTTTCGATTTGTTATGAATTTCGGAAGAAAGAGAAGTAAGGAGGGTTAAGATGTCATTAACCCATAATGATTGTTATTAAGACTAATTAAACAGAATTAAAGAAACTAAAAAATGGATTGAAAATCGCTAATGATCATTAGCAAACACTAATCAATAGTTAGCAAAAGATAAGCGTAAGCCGCGAAAGTTAAATCGCGATTAATGAAAGTTAATTACGATTAGTATTAATTAACCGCCATTAACGAATTTAGAATCCTCTATAATGTTCTAACTTAAGTCCTAAGTTTGGGATAAATTTTGCCAAAATCATGGGCCAAAATCATGGACCACCAAACCATGGTTAAGGTATAAACCATGATTTTCTAACCATGGTTAGTGGTTTTCTGGGGCCTATAAATAGACCCCCTACCCATTCATTCTCTACGATTTCCATTACCACCACCACCCCAAGGGCTATGGTCGAAAGGTCGGGAGGAGGAGTGGGAGGTAAGGGAGGAGCGCTAGCGAAGCGTTGTCGGGAGAACGAGGAGGAGAAAGGCATGATCCTCTCTTAGTTTGCTTCATAAGCTAGGCTTTCAATTCATCCTCTTGTTCTTTCAAGTTTTGTTTTTGATTCATCTTTCTTTCCGATTCATTTTCCTGTTGTGGTTCGAGGAGAAATCTGTGTAATACCCTACTTAGGTGTGGGCAGCTATGTACATCAGTGAACCCTGTGATTCGTTATACGTTCACTCATCTAAGACGCGTGATGTCTACCTATTCTCCATCACTTATGCTTCTATTCTTTCAATTATTCTTTTATACTTATTTTAATGGAGAAATCTGTATAATACCTTATTTAGGTGCGGCCGGCTATGCACGTCAGTGAACCCTGTGATTCATCACACGTTTACTCATCTATGACGCGTGATGTCTACCGATTCTCCATCACTTATGTTTCTATTCTTTCAAATATTCTTTTATAGTTATTTTGATGGAGAAATCTGTATAATACCTTACTTAGGTACGGGCGGATATGCACGTCAGTGAACCATATGATTCGTTACACGTTCATTCTCCTAAGATGCGTGTTGTCTACCGATTCTTCATATCTTGTTATTTGAGTATATTCTTTCAGTTTCGTTGTTATTTTCCTCTTGATGGATTTTATAGAGGAAACTCTTTTCGTTTTTATTTCAAAATATGTCCCGATATAAGGGGAAACTCTACTAAAATTTTCCGAGAAATATGTCCTGATAAGGGGAAACTCTGTTGAAATTTTCTTAGAAATATGTCCTGATATAAGGGGAAACTCTACCAAATTTTTCCAAGAAATATCACCTCATATAAGGGGAAGCTCTGCTGAAATTTCAAGAGAAAATATGTTCTTGGCGTTCTTCGTGTTATTCGCGTTCTTCGCGTTCTTCATTCGTTCTTCACATTCTTGACACGTTCTTAGCGTTTTTGATATGAAAATGAAATTCGATCTTTTCAGGAGCCTTAAAATAGCCTTTCTAAAAATGAAACACAATAAAGCCTTGCATATACGAGAGAGAGCTCGATTAGGTAACGAAATCCTTCCTTTTAATGTTGGGTTTTCATACGAGATTATTGAAATTTTTGATTTTATATTCTTTACTATGAATAACCATAATTTTGGCTATTTTTGAAAAAGTATGAAGAGTTATTTTGTGATTTCCACTAAAATAATGTTTAAGTATCAAATTGATGTGGTGACTTTGAAAGTTAGGGTTTGAGAGTTAAAATAGGCATAAATACGAGTATATATGCATATGAATAATATATATATGTGTGTGTGTGTGTGTGTGTTTATTCTAATTATTGTTAATTATGCAAATCAAAGACTTAACGAAAAAATTACATCATGCAAATTGATGTGGTTTGAGTTGGATCCTGAAAAGGATCGTGTGTCACGTTAAGGATGACTGGGAGTAGTACTACAGGTCGGGCATGCAACCTATAGGTTTGCCAGAAGGAACCCGTATTGGCATTTCTCTACCTAGGTGGTACACGATTGCCCTGTCATGTTAAGTGCGCACGAAATGAATGTTTTGTAACGTGTGGTACCGGGAGGCAATATCTTCGGGTTGAACGACGGAAGATGTAGTCGTGCTATATGGAGGCACGAGTGGTTAAATAGCGGCTGGGTCACGATAATTATGTATTTAAAGTCGGTAGGTTATATGATTAAATATTAGCCTGAGGTTTTAAGCAACCGAGTCCTCGAGGACGGTGTGTTCATTTGTTTTCCAGGCCGAGGGTTTGAGACCTGTTTAATAAAAGAAAAGAAAAATTGTCAGGGTAGTATTGGAGGATTGGTTGAGCAAGGACCTTAGTAGACATCCAACCAACCACAGTAGCTTTACTTTGTAAGGTAGTTAGTAATCTTTTGTGTATTTTCCTTTCAAGTTGATGTACATGTAAATGGTTATAGTGAGACAAAGTATCATCTGAACTTTATTTTGTAAATGGAAAAGTGTTGAAATACTTTCTTTTGAATATACTTTATTTGCAGTCTGTTTCTGGATGTTAGTTGTGACTGCTGAATGAATTATTGCTGAGTAACCAGATCCGGTTATGGGAGGATCCGACGGCCCGGAATTGGGATCGTGACACATATCATGTAAACATACTAAATACGTTTATATTATAATAACCATACGAAATATAGTGAAAGAAGGCATAAAACTATGGGTTTTTATCACTTGTGTCCCTCTTAGATTTGTAATATCAGTTATGTCCCTTTATTTTTGATAATGTCGCAAGTTCTGTCCTTTTGTAATATCAATTATGCTCTTAGTTTACCTTGATGGAAGGACAAAACTGTGAATTTCCTAAGAATATAGGGGAAGAATTGATATTACCAAAAAAAAGAGAAGCATAATTGATATTGCAAAATCTAATAGGGCATAAGCGATAGAACCCTAAAATTATGTCAGCCATGGCTAAAAATACATTTATAAATATATTTATACATAAAAATAGATATTCTAATATGGATACAGATGTTTGCGGATATCAAAGCGATATCCTTATTCGTATTCATTTTAAAACAGATATAGATACGGATGTCAAAATCTTTATAAAATATGTACAATAAAGGAATTAATATGGTTATATCCTTATACGTTTGCATCCTTATTGGTCGGACATTTATTATTATTTCCACTACCAAATTTAATCTGCAACATCCAAATATTTTGAGTAATTAACGATCATAAAATCATGATAACAAAGCGCTTTTCCCCAAATTTTCTTCGTCTTTTTTCTTTCTTGTCGTATATTACCTTTTGATTATTGGTTTTATAACACCTTGAATCACATCACCTATCTATTTGCTGTGATTATCTATAACTGTTTACATGCATTTGGAATCATAACAATATATTAACGAGTAAAACTACCAATCCATCTATCACTTCTTGTTTGATTTATAAAAAAATCCAACATCTACTCTAAAACTAAGATAATCATGAGATATAAATAAATTTGTTGAGATAGTGTAGAAAATGAATTGGCACATTCGCAAGAGGTAATATGATTACCTTTATAACAAGCATAACAAGCAGCAAGCTATCATTAGATCAATTGAAAAAGAATTATAAAAATATATCCGATGATATTGCACTACAACAAAATTGAGCTATAGTGATGCTTTTTTCAAAATCTGTCACTAAATTAACTGTTGTTAAATATATAATGCTGATATTATTCGTTGTGAAATCAATTTTCGTACTCGAAATTAGCGACGAATATCATATTTGTGTACATGTAGCGATGCTTATCCGTTGTTATTTTTCAAAATATCAACTAATCGTCGCTAGTTTTTTAGTTCAAAATTTAACGACGATTAATTAGAAGTTTGAAAATTAGTAACGAATAAACATCGCTATGTGGACCGTTGTTAATGATATAACGACATATATGATATTCGTCGCTAATTTTGAGTATGAAAAATCATTTCGCAATGAATAATATCATCATTATATATTTAACAATGACTAATTTAGCTACGGATTTTAAAAAAACCATCATTATAGACAGTGACGGAGAGAGGGGGGCGGGTGGGGGCTTAGCCCCCCCAGCTCCCAACTAAATCCATGTATATGTATTTAATAATCAGTATTATATATGATCCAAAATACATTAGTTAATAATTAAAATTTATATGTTATGTTATAATAGCCCTCCCATGTATAAAAAAAGTTAATATATATGATCTAACTACAATAATTAACTGTTAACATTACATGATATGCATAATCGTATGCCCATCATTATACCCGTTTATAAACCGTCACGGATATATAGTTGTTATTTTAACATATATGGTATAGATAACAATTTTTCTTTTATATTTCTTTGCATATACAGATATGGATTTAGATACCTCTTTCATTTTTTAGTATCTTAAAATGGATATGGTTACATATTTTTCTAGTGTATACATATATGGATACAAATACATGTTTGTATCCGCATGTTTGAAACCCTATTTTTATCTACGTCGATTTTAAAATAGTATGCAGATACATGTACACAATTTAAAATATGTATAAACAAATATGATAAGGGATTGGTACACATATCTATATAGTGTTACTTGTTTGAACATATTAAATCTAAATGTATTACTTAATATCACATTAATAAATGTGTATTTCAGTGATATGAAGAGTTTTGTGGGGATCTTTTGGTCAATATGATGTTTATAGATAGGTTTAAATGTGGCTGCCCCTAAGGGCTAACTTGGCTCCCCGCGTCATTTCGTCCATTTTTATTTTTTTATTTGAAATTTCTTCCGTAAATATTCATCACTATATCCCTATATTATGCTATTAAAATTTCGTGCGAAACAGAGACTCCTACGGCCTCCATCCAGGCATTCATTTTTTAACGGCAACAGAATTGCTAAAAACGACCACGTCTGGATGGAGGTCGTATGAGTCTCTGTTTCATACAAAATTTTAATAGCATAACGTAGGGATATATTGATGAAAATCCACGGAAGAAATTTAAAAAAAAAAATAAAAAAGGGGAGAATGGGGCGGGGGAGCCAAGTTAGCTCCCCCTCAAGGGGCATCACCATTTTACCCTTTTAGATATTATTTAAGTTCGATTATAACTTTATATGGGTATTTTTTGTAAAAAGATACCTTCCCAATATTAGTTTCAATCAATTATGAAATTATTGGAAGCTCGCCTTATAGATTGAATTCGTTTCCACAAATCCAACTTCATAAAATGCAACTTCCGTTAATTTCTACATATACTCCAAATTTCGCTCAAATCTGATGGCATTTTCTAATTTATCTTAGTGGTTAAAAATTCAATGAATATTTAAGCAACTTAAATCCCATTTAAAAGAGAATCAAACTTTTTATCATTGGTATAAAATATCAAATGATTTTGGATTTGAGCGAAATTAGGAGGATATGCATAACATTATTCGAAGATTATATCTATAAGGTTGGATTTTAAGAAACAAATTTGAAAAAAAAGTTACAACACCTCTTCTATTACTCACATTACAATAGAGGAAACCCTCCTCAAATATTAACAAGTAAAATGACAAGATAAATTAGATAAATAATATCTAAATAATTTGTCCCTCCAGAAATAATTTAGCCCCCCCAAGAAAAATTTTCTAGCTTCGTCCCTGATTATAGCTCAGTTTTTTTGTAGTGTTGATACCTGCACACTAGCAATGAGCAATGAATGAATGTTGGATCAAATCAATAGGATGTTGGGATGATGTGGATGCGGGTGCGTTGGAGGTGCGGGACTTGTGGTGTAGGAAACTGTTGGAACTTGGCTCGCTTGTGTTGTTAAACCTACGGGAGAAGATGCCAAGATGGTATATACGTAATTATAGAGTTTGGAAATTGGAATTGAAAAGGGAAGAGAATAAGTGGGCTTTGGCAATATGGACATGCATCTATAAAAACAAAAAAAAATAAAAAGTGTGAGAAGTTGAAAAGGGAGATAGGCTACGCAACATTGATCCAGGCAGCAGAAGCTACCTCGAGAAATTCATCGTAATTATCAACTTCAGCATGCCGACACCCGATGACATCTTCTATGAGCAGCATTTTGACAAGAAATATGCACCACTTCTAGCATTTTGACAAGAAATATGCATCACTTCTATGAGCAGCATTTTGACAAGAAATATGCATCACTTCTATGAGCAGCATTTTGACAAGAAATAGCATTTTGACATGATCAAGCGGTTCGTAATGATTTTGCACTTTTTGTGAACTCATACCGTACAAAATTGTTTGAACCGCTTGATCACGATCGAATGGCTCACGCAATCACAACAGACACAACATCACCGCAGAAGATCCTCTCTGCTCAGAAAGAGCTTGTCTGTTGTCCCCGGTGTCAGTTTGTCAACAGTTACAAGTATATGAGTAACATGAAACTTTTATAGTATAATCTTTTGCGTTTTTTGACGCTTTATTTGTGAGGCACAGTCTCTACAGAATCGATGATGCCCGTGATCCAATTTGAGAAAAGGGAGCCTACACCCAGGGGTGTAGGTAACTACCTACACCCGACTCATTTTTTCATAGGATTTTGATTTTTTTGAAATGAAATCTTGGGGGAGTTAGATCACTATGAACTACCATGGTGTCATTCGAAATTCAACTTAATTCGAAACTCCTATCATCTTCATCAAGACTATCAAATTTTAATGGTCTCAGAATTACTGAAATTGACCCCTTCTAGATGAATGCGTTAGGAATGTTTATTTTGCATGAAACTCGAAACACATATTCTTCTCAATATATTAAGAAAATCCCCCTAAGGTTTCATTAAAAAAACTCAAAAATCATGCAAAAAAAAGGTCGGGAGTAGGTAGTACCTACACCCTGGGCTTAGGCTCCCAGCTCCCATCCAATTTATCCACAAATTAGAATCGGTTATGGAGTTACGACGATAAGTTTATCTTTACATGCTCCAAATATGTGTACAAGATATTGTTTATTTTGTTTTGTTCTTCCTTTAATGGCAATTTTCTAAAAAAACGATAACCACATCCTACTAAGCAAACGGTGGAATCAACGAAGAAGGTATTGTGTATTTTTTTCTCATTTTGCATGCTATAATAATTTCTTCATTTTTTTATTTCTTTTTTCCTTGGCACAACAAAACATTGATGATCTTATTCATTTTGATTCCCATTTCATTATGATGCAACATGTGAGAGAGATGTTTTATACCTATTGAAAGTACATTTGAGCGAAAAAATTCACGTAGATTTGCAAAATTGATGTTGATGATTGTATATATACATGTTAAATCAGTACGTCTAATTGGATCTATATGCAACATATATAAATATATTTTTTTATGTATTACACACATGTGCATGCACCCACATTTGGGTGCTCGTACAAAGACACATATATGTTGTCGAATTTTCATTCATCCTTAATATATGTCAAAATTATATAGAAACAAAAATCAACATTGTTTATGTCCAATTTTATGCTTGATATAGTTCATTTGGAAAATTATTAACGTGATTATCAATCATGAAAACTACAATAATAAATTAAAAGAGCAGAGATAAGTATTTGATATCAATTTGTTTTTGGTATACATATAAAACCATTAGAGGAAAATAGATCTTTAAAATGTTGAGAATTAATTATTGAGGACATTCTTGATAGATTTTTGCTTTACTTTTTGAAATCCAACTGTGTGACACACTTCAAAAAAGTAAAAAAAATATGGAAGATATAAGCTCCGGTGCATGTAAAATTACATGCACCTTGGTGCAAGCTTCCCATCCTCATATATATATATATATATATGGGTAAAATGGGGCTGCCCCCAGGGGGTAGCTAACTTAGCTACCCCCGCCCCATTTTCTCCATGTTTTTAATTTTTTTAAATTTCTTCCATGAATATTCATCACTACATCCCTATATTGTGTCATTAAAATTTCGTGTGAAACAGAGACTCCTACGGCCTCCATCCAGACAGTCATTTTTTTAACGGTAACCGGATTTCCGTGTAAATTTATTATTAAATCCCTACATTATGTCATTCAAATTTCATGCGAAATAAAGACTCCTACGACCTCCATCCAGATGTGGTCGATTTAAAAAATACTGTTACCGTTAAAAAATGACTGTCTGGATGGAGGTCGTAGGAGTCTCTGTTTCGCACAAAATTTTAATGACATAATATAGGGATATAGTGATGAAATTCCACGAAAGAAAATTTCAAAAAAAAAATAAAAAAAACCGAGCGAAATGGGGCGGGGGGAACTAAGTTAGCTCCCCCCAGGGGGCAGCCCCATTTAACCCATATATACATATAGAGGAAAATGGGGCTGCCCCTAGGGGGAGCTAACGTAGCTCCCCCCGCCCTATTTTCTTCATTTTTTTATTTTTTTTTTGAAAATTTTTTCCGTGAATATTCATCACTATATCCCTATATTATGTCATAAAAATTTCGTGTGAAACAGAGACTCCTACGGCCTCCATCCAGACAGTCATTTTTTTTAACGGTAACAGGATTTTTTAAATCGATCCCATTTGGATGGAGGTTGTAGGAGTCTCTGTTTCGCATGAAATTTGAATGACATAATATATGGATTTAATAATGAATTTACACGGTTTTAGATTTCAAAAAAAATAAAAAAAATTGTGAAAAAAGGGCGGGGGAGCTAAGTTAGCTCCCCCTAGGGGGCATACACATTTTACCCATATAGAGGAAAATGGGGCTGCCCCCTAGGGGGAGCTAACGTAGCTCCCCCCGCCCTATTTTCTTCATTTTTTTATTTTTTTTTTGAAAATTTTTTCCGTGAATATTCATCACTATATCCCTATATTATGTCATAAAAATTTCGTGTGAAACAGAGACTCCTACGGCCTCCATCCAGACAGTCATATACATTTTACCCATATAGAGGAAAATAAAAAAATTTTGTGAAAAAAGGGCGGGGGGAGCTAAGTTAGCTCCCCCTAGGGGGCATACACATTTTACCCATATAGAGGAAAATGGGGCTGCCCCCTAGGGGGAGCTAACGTAGCTCCCCCCGCCCTATTTTCTTCATTTTTTTATTTTTTTTTTGAAAATTTTTTCCGTGAATATTCATCACTATATCCCTATATTATGTCATAAAAATTTCGTGTGAAACAGAGACTCCTACGGCCTCCATCCAGACAGTCATACCCATTTTACCCAAAAAAAATAAAAAAATTTTGTGAAAAAAGGGCGGGGGGAGCTAAGTTAGCTCCCCCTAGGGGGCATACACATTTTACCCATATATATATATGTATGTATGTATGTATGTATGTATGTATGTATGTATGTATGTATGTATGTATGTATGTATATAGGGTAAAATGGGCCTGCCCCCTGGGAGTAGCCAACTTGGCTACTCCCACCCCTATTTTTCCCTCATTTTTTTATTTCTTTGGAAAATAAAAATTTGTATATTCATCACTATATCCCTCTAACATTCTATTAAAATTTCGTCCGAAAGAGAGACTCTTAGGCCCTCCATCCAGACATCATTTTTTAACGATCGTAGGATTTTTTAAATCGATCATGTTTGGATGGAGGCCGTAGGAGTGTCTGTTTCTGATGAAATTTTAATAGAATGTTACAGGGATATAACGATGAATTTACAAATTTTTATTTTCCAAAGAAATAAAAAAATGAGGGAAAAATAGGGGTGGGAGTAGCCAAGTTGGCTACTTTCAGGGGGCAACCCCATTTAACCCATGTGTGTGTATGTATATATAGGATTTTTATCCAGAGGGCAAAGTGCCCATTTGTGATAAAATGGGCCCGTATTCTGCACCGTTAGATTGAAATCATGCACTCCCATGATTATAAGAACCGCATTTGGAACCGCAAGTTTCGGAATTATGAATTTTAATTAGGTTCCGTAATTAGCAGAAGAGTCCTTTCTTCTCGCCCGAAGTTCTATCGAGGAAAAAAAATCCTTTTTTTCACATTTGAGAGGGCATCGATCGTTTGTTAATACGAAATTTGTAACCAAAGGTATTTTGATTTGGTTTTTATGATTTTTACATGTTATTTCGTTGCTAATTTATTTTATATAGGTTCGTACATGGATAATTCGCGAGTAGATTATGATCGTGTGGATAATTCGTGAGTAGATTATGATCGTGATATATCAGAATCAAGTATGAAAGACGACTTAGTCGATGGTTCAGAAGGTGAAGATTATTTATGTGAATTCGACATTGAAGGCAATCTTTTCGATCTGATTGATGTCAACAAGAACTCTAAAAGATTAGGTATATTTTATATTTTTATGTAATCATATGACTTTTTTTCACGTTTTTCATTGCATCATTGAAATTTCGAACATCTTAGCATCAGCAAGATTATATAAGCTTTAGTATTATGTAAGCATCTTTAAGTATCAGTAAGATCTTAGCTGACACAAGTAATATTTGCAAAATCAATAGTAAGCTCTTATGTAGCATATGTAAGTATCGGTAAGTTATATAATGACACAAGTAATATTTGCAAAATCAACAGTAATTTTTTAAGTAGCATCTGTAAGTATCAGAAACTTAAATCATCAGTAAGTACCATGTAGTATATGTAAGTAGCATCTGTAAGTATCAGTAAGTATCAGTAGCATCTGTAAGTATAAGTAAGTATCAGTAGCCAAATCAACAGTATGCTATTATGTAGCTTCTGTAAGTAGCAAGTGTAAGTATCATTAACTTAAAGCATCAGTAAGTTCTTATGTAGCATATGTAAGTATCAGTAAGTTATTAACTGACAAAAGTAATATTCTCAAAAGCAATAGTAAGTTCTTATTTATCATCTGTAAGTATCAGTAACTTAAAGCTCATTATATCTAGCTATTGTAAGCATCTGTAGGTAATTGTGAAAGGGATTTAGTAAATTTGTTAATTTAAGGTGTAATGAAACAAATCTTAACTTGTAAGCATCTGTAAGTAATCGTGAATGGGATTTAGCAAGTGTAAGTATTATTAACTTAAAGCATCAGTAAGTTCTTATGTATTAGTACTTAATTTTTACAAGTTTGGTAAGTTTGATGAAGCTATTGGTGTGTCTTCAATTTATACTGATACTTTCTTTATTGTTTATTCCTTTAGACAATGATGAATATGAAAGCTTTAAAGATTTAAATGATGAAGATTCCCATATATCAGCCGTAGATCCTGCTATTATTACTCACGAGGATCTTTCATTCTCAAACCTAAAGGAATGTGAACTGTTCTTTGAGAAATATGCCACTGAACTTGGCTTTAATATTAGGAGGAGTAGCAACAAATATTGTTTTGATCGGAAAAATAAAGTTAGGAATCTTTCTTTCAAAAAATTTGTTTGTTGGAAGGAAGGACAATATGTTCAAAATTCCATAAAAAGAAGATATCATCGAGCCTGACAATGATTGACGTAGAATCTAATCTAGAGGGAATAAACAGCGAGGGTAGAAGATGTGGAATAAACCGTTGTGGTTGTAAGGCAAAGTTGTGTGTGAAGTTAAATCAGATATCAAAACAATGAGATGTAGTCTCATTTGTTAAGGAACATAATCATAAACTTATTTCTCCAAGTAAGAAGAAGTACTTAAGACCGAATAGGAGAATAACTAAGGCCACAAAGAATTTACTATCTTCTATGTCACAAGTTAACATCCCACGGCAAAACAAATTGCATTTTTGGACAAACAAGGTGGATATGATGATCGTATTGGTTCTATAGCTAGAGATATATACAATTTGAAGCGTGATCAGAAGAAAGAAATTGAAGGTCATGATGCTGTTATGTTGTTGGAACATCTTGAATATTGCAAAAGTATTACACTTGATTTTTTTTATATGTACAAGCAAGACGAGGATTCATGTTTAACTCATAGCATGTGGATAGTTTCTTATTCTATGGAAGATTATAAATTGTTTGGAGATGCAGTTACTTTTGATACAACATACGATACGAACAAGTATAAGCTCATTTTTGCTTCTTTTTGTGGGGTTAACAACCATAACAAGACTGTATTCTTCTGCAATGCATTCTTAATGAATGAGACAAATGATTCTTTTGTATGGCTTTTCAAAAATTTTCTGATGGCTGTTAATGTCGCTCCCAAGTCAATTATTACTGATCAGTGTCCATCCATTAATGCTGCTATAAGAGAAGTTTTCCCCACTACCAAACATAGATATTGTGGTTGGCACGTTACAGCTAAAATGAAGAAGAAGATTGGTTTAACCAAAAAAGCTGATATAACAATTCCTTCATTGAATAAGATTATTTGGGGTGTAAAAAGTGAAGAAGATTTTAAAGCTGAGTGGGACAGAATAGTTTTAGAATGTAATTTAGAAAAAAAATAGATGGATTAATGGTATGTATCGGATGAGGAGAACGTGGGTGCCTATTTACATGAGAAGATATTTTTTTGCCGAGATGAATACAACACAGAGGAGCGAGAGCATGAATTCTTTCTTGACTAACCATGTCAATCAGCTGAATAGTTTATATGAGTTAATGACCAGATTTCAAACCGCAGTTGAAAGAATGAGAGCGCATGCTAATATGATGGACAATGACAATGAGAATAAAATTCCTAAGTTGGCTACGCAGTGGGAGCATTGAAAAACAATTTTTTGAGCATTTCACAAAGACTTTGTTTTACATGGTTAAGACATAGCTTTTGAAAGGTATTGAACTAAATGTGATTCCATTTCCTTCAGTTGATGACGTTATACAATTCAGAGTATATCCTATTGGGAAGATTGAAGATTTTAACAGAGTTACTTTTCATGCTTGTTACAATAAATTCAAATGTGATTGTATGAAAATGGAATCAATGGGTATTCCTTGTAGACACATTATTAGTGTTTTAAAACATTATTGATGCGTTAGAGGTTCATTCCCTCTCTTTTATTGAATAGATGGAAGAAAGATATCAATAGAAATGGCTATTATCTACTTTATAGGAAGAGAACAATACAAGACGACAATAATCAATTAAGGGTATTGGCAAATGACTTATCAGCGAAGCTGATGGCAACAGAAAAGTATACGATTACACTAAGAAGGTCCTTATAGATGCTTCTGAAGGAGTCAAAGCTATTAAGAGCAAAAGGATGATTGTTAATGTTGAAGATTGATGAATACCCATCCATCACTCTTTATTCTTATATTTTAGCTACAAAAACCTTTGCAAATGCATGTATATTCATGTAATACAAATAATTATCAAAAGCATGCATTGTATAAAGTTTAATAATTAGCATGTTTTTGTGTAAAAATAAAAGAATAAAGAGTAAAAAGAAAAAATAAGGAAATATTTAGAATAAATATTGAGCAACCTAACCCAAGGGAGAGCTCAGCATGGGCCTGACCGCATAAAAACCAAAGTAGAGGGAGATAGGAGCTCATGTGTGTAAATATTTATGTAAATAAAATAAAAGTATTTTCCTCACAAAAATAGACTCAAATTGGATTGTAAATATTTGTATATATTTATAAACATAAAATCAAGATAAAAATATAAAAATTAAAAAGAAAACAAACAAAAACATCACCTTGTATATAGTCATCATGTATATAAGACATCCATCTTTAGCCTTATAAATAGATAAAATTAATTTCCAAAATTTTTGTAAATATTCCATCCTTTACGTTGTAAATAAATTAAATCAAAACAATTAAAATAAAAACAAAATAAAAAGAACAAATTAAAAACACAAAAATACTTTGTAAATATACCATGTGTATATATGTACATATCTATTTATTTCACCTATGTATATAAATAATAAAAATAAAATAAAAATATCTTTTTATTCCTAATTTTATGATATAAATAAAAAAATATAAAATGGGAATAAAAATGCACAAAAATAACAAATTAAAAATCAAAAATTAAAAATACATATTGTACATATACCTATGTATAGCTATATATTGTAAATACCTTATTTTTGTTTTGAAAAATTAATTAAAAATCACCAAAAAATAGAAAAAATTAAAACAAAAATATATCATGTTTTGACTTTTTAATAATTCTGCCATTTTCTATTTTTAAATGATTTTTTCAAATCATTTCCACGTGGCAGCTTCTCATTGGTCCACGGAGATGTTGACCTCCGGTCAACTCCCTCCGCGGACCTTCTTCTCCAGCGGATCTCGCGCCCGACCCGACTTCTCCTCTTTTTCCGTGCTCGATCCGCTCGCCATCTCCGCAAACCCCGGGTCCTGCTTCTTCTCCTTGCATCCGACATCCTCGCCGGAGCCCTTGCCTCGGGATCCGCGCCTTCCATTGCCCTACCCGACCAACCCTAGTCGGACCTGCACCCATATATATGCCGAGCTCCGCCACCTTCATTCCCATCTTTGGCCATTCAATTCCACCCCCTGTGAGCTCCAGCGTGCTCGTGAGAGTGACAGCTCGCGTCCTGTGCTGTTGAAGCGAGGAGAGGGAGCGTGACCACTGATCCGGCGAAGCTTCGCCGCATTGCTCCGCCACCAGCAGGAGCTCGAGCCTCGGAGGGAGACGCTCCTCGAGACGAAGACCCAGAGCATCCTTAGCTCGTCCCCAGTCTCACCATCCACCCAGGTAGCCCCGTCGTTCCTTCTTTTTCTTTGATTTTCCATTTCCCCCAAATCGCCGCTCCGCCGTGTTACACTGATTCCGGCCACTCCATAGCTCTATTCGATCATCGGAATCCATATTCATCATCGCCTCCTTCCCCGCGCACCTTCTCCATATCCCCATCCAACCCAGCTCGCACAGGAGCTGGGATTCGAGCTCCACCGTCACCCCTTCGCCGGAGCTCGCCCATATTGCCCCACCGTTCACCGTCACCCCGCCTAACTGGGTCGAGGAATTTTGCCCTCGACCCGCGAGTCTTCTGGTCGTCTTTGCAGGTACTTTCCAGCCCATCTGAGGGTTTGGGCCATTCGGGCCAGGAGCCTCGCCTCCGCCGACCTCGCCGGAGCTCCCCAGAGCTCGGCTAGGCCATCAGAGGCCATCAGCAGCTGCGGAGCACCACGCCGGAGCTTCTCCGATCTTCAGGCGCAGCAGGGGAGGTCAGGAGCGCACGCACTGGGCCGGCGAACTTCGCCGGCCACCTGTTCTTCCTCGACCTTCAGCCGCCGTCCGATCAGCCCTCCCGCTCCAGTTGTCATCTGGACCGACTGTTCCAGGAGCCGCATTCACCGTCAGATCTGAGGAGGACCGATCCCAGCCGCCCGATGCGCGAGGGTTTGGCCACTGACGTCCTCGACCGTTAGATCAGACACGTGGTCACGTCCCCGCCGTTGGATTTCCCCTTGGAGCGCAGCGTTGGACCCCCAGTTGCCCACCACCGTCCGATCACACACGTGGCGTCCATCCTGCGGTCCGCATTAATAAAGGGTAAACTACCCTTAGGCCCTTCTGTTTATTGCATTTCGTCGTTAGTCATGTAAATACGTAATATAGTTGTTTAGTTTTTGGGATATTTGCATCGAGGACCCTGTGCTTAGTTTTATTTGCAGTTATGCCCCTGTGTATGGTCTCACACGTGCATCGACACGTGAGTTTTTGGCTTATTTGCATATCATACCCTTGTAGTTCTGACTTTTAATGAATGAATGAAAGTTTGTGTTTATTTGCATTTATACCCCTGTGCGTATTTTATTTGAGCATGTGCGGATTTTGTTGGGTTATTTGCAGATAAGCCCCTGGGCTTTTGGTACCTATTACCAAATAGCCCTCGGGACTTATTTTCATTACATTTGTGTCCCTAAGTGCCCCAGGCACGCACGTAGCGTGTGTTTTGCTGGGTTAATTGCACCAGACCCCCCATACTTCCGGGTATTTTCACTTTGGTCCTTGTGCACAGTGCCCCCTCTTTATTTTTGAATAAAATAGCAAATTACCTCCAAATCCAACGAAAATTGGATACATGGCTCCTGCCATAGAGTAAAATTTTCGAGGATTTTTGGAGACATTTCTGAGTTGATTTGATATTTTTAGAAATTCAAAAACCTCCATTTTTGCTACTGTCTAACTTTGAAAACCCCAAAAAAATATTAAATAGTGTCCAAAAATTAAAAAAATTTGTCTACTGTCTATTTTGTTGTGTTTGATTTTCTAGTCAATTTTGGCTATTTTTCATTACTGAAAACCACTAAAAATTGAAAAACACTTAAAAATTTATAACAATTCTAATAATTAAACCAAAAACCCAAAAATAATAATATAGGTGCCTAAATTTTTTTCCTTGTTTTATCCTCTTTAAAGGAAAATTACCTCCCAGCTAATTTGGGGCCTTTAGATATTTTATCTAGGCCCTTTTAGCTCGGCTGGACAGTACCATTCATTTCAGTCACTGTTTCATTTTTAGAAAATTAAATAAACATCAGAAAAATCCCAAAAATTCATCAAAAACACTAAAAATTATAAAACACATAAAAATATTTTTGTTAGAATTTTTGGTTGATTTTTAGTGCTTTTAATAATTTGTTGAAGTGTGTAGTTCCTTAGTTTTCATCATTTTCTTAATGCATTAAAAATAAAAAAAATATAAAATAATTTAAAAACCACCAAAAATATCTTCTCTTCTCTGATTGACTACTTCGTAGGCCATGAGGCCAATCCGTGCTCCTTCTGTTCGACCTTGGTCGCTATACCAGGTTAATAAAATAGACAGGACCGCTATCGTGTGTTTGATTGATTTTATTTCTGATTGGTGGTCTGATTTATTTTTCTTGATTGACCGAATCCTTTCTCTCGATCCGGGTCGCAACGACCCTTGAGTGATCTTAGATTTTATCCCGGATTGATTGAGCGGATTTTTCGGTCGTCAGAATGGCGCCGTTGCCGGGGAGCACGGCTTAGTAGTTGTTTTTCCGCGGTTTTCTTTTACGCGATTTTCTGTACATATTCTTGTATATACATTTGATCTGTTTATATATTCATTTGGTCTGACATTCTTGCTTGTTTTCTTGCGAGGGCCCGAGGATCGAGGCGGCTTCTTCGGAAGTCGACGCAACCGCGAGAGTCGGAGGCGACTCTCTTCTTTACAGAGCCGCAGGAGAGCGCAGGAGAGCGGGCAGAAGTGCGGGAGCCACGGATTAGCATAATTTAGATTAGGATTTATTTCCCGTATATTTAAGCGGTTGTAATAATACAGGCACATTCAGAGACAGTTGGACTCTCTGGTTTGTTTCGCCGAGCACCGGTGTGCTCGGGGGACCCTTTAGATTTTTCACGGTTTTTCGTGGTTTTAGCTTTTTAGCTGCCTTTTACGGTTTTCAGCGGTTTTTCTCGAGCCCTTAGATTTAGGATTTTCTGCTTGACTGTGCCGTAATTAGTAGGATCCCCACACTTAATTGATTGCATGTTCCTATAGAGCGATAATTGGACCTACTAATAAATCAATAATAAAAATAGTTTAGTCGCTTTCCTGAGAGCCTACGTGCCGCGAGCCTGCCCCGTCAAGCGCTACTCCTGAACTCGACCTGTCGAGAAGAGGAGGGGTGGGTCTAAACCAGACTCTTTGGATCGAGGGCGAGAGACTAGGCTAGACGGTTCTATCGAGTAGAACTTGCCTGTTTAGGACTCGGTTTCACCGCTGCACCATTTAGGTAGTTTATTTCCTGTCTTTAAATTTTGCGCGGATCACTTTGCATGTAGACTGCTGGAGTCAGGTACGCATTTCTATCTCTGCATGCATCATTGATTTCTCGCGCATCGGCTTTTTCGTCTTCTCCCCCTGTTTTGGACTTAATAACCAGGAGAACCGAAAAATTCGTTAGGCCTTTGTTTTTATTGAAAAATATTAAAAAGAAAAAAACCATAAAATTGGGACTGTTTAAGCTATTGACCCTAAAAACACTTAACTGAAAAATTTGTCTTGGGGAGAGCAACCCCCTCATTGTTTGGTTTGCTTGCACGAGAGAGTGACCCGCACCTTAGGTAGAGCTCTCCGGTGCTATTTCTAGCTGACTACCGACTCTTCCGTGCGGGCCAGTCGGTTGGAGTAGCATCGGGTTGTTGAGGCTCCTGTCCTCCAGCCACCAGATTGGTCTCTCCCATTCGAGATCATGACGGACGCCTCCGATTTTGCCGTGGGGGCTGTGCTGGGACAGAGGAGGGATGGAGTTCCATTTGCTATCCACTATGCTAGCTGCACCTTGGATTCCGCCCAGCGGAATTATACAGTCACAGAGAAGGAGATGCTAGCAGTAGTGTTCGCCCTAGATAAATTTAGATCTTACATCATTGGATCTAGAATGACTTTGTATACAGATCATACCGCCATCCGATACCTCATGGAAAAAAAGGATGCCAAGGCCAGACTGACTAGATGGATCCTTCTACTCCAGGAGTTCGACATTGAGATTAAGGATAAGCCTTGAGTCAAGAATGTGGTGGCGGATCATCTCTCCTGTTTAGAGCAGCCTGATGAGTCTGAGCATATTGATCCCATTTGTGAGACCTTCCCAGATGAGGCGATCCTTGCTATCGCCTCACTCCCGTGGTATGCCGACATTGTGAACTTTCTTGTTGCTAAGAAAGTCCCACAAGGTTGGCCCAGACAGAGACTTGAGACCTTCCTCGCGAAGGCCAAGTCTTACCATTGGGAGGATCCCATCCTTTACCACGAAGGAGGGGATAGTGTCTGGCGTAGGTGCATCCCTCAGGATGAGCACCATAGCGTCCTCACTTACTGCCACAAGCTTGAGGCAGGAGGACATCACTCTGGGAGGAGAACGGCACATAAAGTGCTCCAATCCGGCTTGTGGTGGCCTACCCTCTTCAAGGACTCTGATGAGTTCGCGAAGAGGTGTACTGACTGTCAGAGGATGGGCACTTGTGGACAACGTGATATGATGCCGATGCAGCCCATTCACTTCTGAGAGATTTTTGACGCATGGGGCATCGATTTCATGGGTCCATTCCCTAAGAGCCAGGGGTTTGAGTACATTCTGTTGGCCGTTGACTATGTTAGTCGTTGGGTTGAGGCTATCCCCGCCCGAGCGCTGATGCGAGGACAGTTTGCAGATTTTTGAGGAAGCATATCATCACGCGGTTCGGGGTACCTCGAGTATTGATTTCAGATGGGGGGTCTCATTTCATCAACGACCAGGTGAAGGCACTTGCCAGTGAGTTCGGCATAGACCATCGAGTTGCCACTCCATACCATCCACAGACGAATGGTCTAGCCGAGGTCTCGAACAGGGAGATCAAGACTATTTTGCAGAAAGTCGTCTGCCCTGACCGAAAGGATTGGTCACAACTTTTGGACTCGGTCTTGTGGGCATATAGGACGTCTTTCAAGACACCATTGGGCACATCTCCCTTTCGCCTAGTTTATGGCAAGCCATGCCATTTACCTGTTGAGTTGAGACACAAGTCACTTTGGGCAGTCACAGATATTCTTTTAGATCCAGAGAGTGTAGGAGACCAGAGAAGGGCAGAGTTAGCTGCCTTGGAGGAGCTTAGAGATACAGCCTTCTCAAACAGCCTACAATATAAGGAGAGAGTGAAAGAGTGGCATGATTCTCAAATCAGCCACAAGCATTTTGAGCCTGGACAGAAAGTATGGTTGTTTGATGCGAGGCTTCGTTTATTTCCAGGGAAGCTACAGAGCAAGTGGAAAGGACCTTATCTTGTGAGAAAGGTACACGACAACGGTAGCATTGATATATCTGAGTTGTCTTCTGAGAGTACCTTTCGAGTGAATGGCTGACGGCACGCCAAATGATCAAGGCAAAGGTGTCTAGATGGTCGTTGCGACCTAGATCACCTGGCTATGTCAATCAAGAAAATCGAACCACTAAATAAATCAAAAATCAATCAAGCACGAATAGCGGTCCTGCTATGTGATTAACCTGGTATAGCACCCAGGGTCGAACTCAAGGAGCACGGATTGGCCGAGAGGCCTACGAAGTAGTCAAAATAAAATGAGAAAATCTTTTTAGTGGTTTTTAAATTTGTTTTATATTTTTTTTAATTTTTAAGTTTATTAAGAAAATGATAAAAACAAACAAGCACACAATTCAATAATTTATTTCAAGTACCAAAAATCAACTAAAAATCAAAACAAAAATATTTTTATGTGTTTTATATTTTTTTTATGTTTTTGGTGAATTTTTGATAATGTTATGATGTTTATTTTATTTTCTAAAAATCAAACAGTAGCTAAAAACAGTGGTACTGTCCAGCCGAGCCAAAAAGCCCTAGATAAAATATCTAAGGTCCTTAAAATGGCCTGGAGGTAATTTTCCTGTAAAGATGATAAAACAAGGAAAATTTAGGTACCAATTTTATTATTTTTGGGTTTTTAATTTTTTTACTAGAATTTTTATGGGTTTTTGAGTGTTTTTAAGTTTTTAGTGGTTTTCAGTGGTGAAAAATAGCCAAAATTGGCTAGAAAATCAAACAAACTAAACTAAACAGGAGACAATTTTTATAGAATTTTTAGGGGAGTTTTTATATTTTTTTTGATTTTTCAAACTAGACAGTGATGCAAATATAGGTTTTTAAATTTTTAAAAAGAGCAAACAAAATCAGAAATGTCCTCAAAAATCCGTGAAAATCCTAAACCATGGCAGGAGCCATGTATCAAATTCTCATTGGATTTGGAGGTGATTTGATATTTTATTCAAAAATAAAGGTAGGATACTGTGCACAGGGACCAAAGTGCAAATACCCAAAGTTCTGGGGGTCCTGGTGCAAAATACCCGGTAAAACACGCGCCACGCGCGTGCCTGGGGCACTCAGGGACCTAAATGTAAGAAAAAATAGTCCCTAGGACTTATTGGTAACAGGTACCAAAAGTCCAGGGGGCTTACCTGCAAATAACCCAAAATAAATCGCACATGCTCAAATAAACCACGCACAGGGGTATAAATGCAAAATAGTAAAAGATGTCATTCAACTATTAACATCCAGAACCACAGAGAGTCTACTGCAAATAACCCAAACAACACGTGACGAAGCACGTGGCTCACAACGCACAGGGGTATAGATGCGAATAAACTAAAGCACGAGGTCCTCTATGTAAATTACCCTAAAACTAAACAACTGACTGAAATACTTACAGGACTAAAACGAAATAAAGTAAAAACAGGGGCCTAAGGGTAAATTACCCTTTATTAAGCGGGGGTGCTGGATGCGCGCCACGTGTAGATCGGACGGTCCAGATGGGGGCGGCACTCCAGCTCTGGTACTGCTCTGACTGATCCAATGGTCGAGGCCAGGACACGTGTGGATCTGACGGTCCGGATCGAACTCCTCAGATCTGACATCAAAGGGCGCTCCAGGAACCAACGGTGGACATGACGTCTGGAGCTGGAGACTGATCCAACGACGCTGGAGGATGCTGGAAGAACTGGTCCCCGGCGAACTTCGCCGGGCTCGTGCAGGCGTTGGCCTCCTCCTTGGAGAGCTCTGATGGTCGGAGAAGAAAGCTGGAGCGCTCCCGCGTCTACTGCGATGCTCCGATGACCGGCCCGAGCTCCGATGAGCTCGAGGGCGGTCGGCGGAGCTGGGTCTCCTGGCCTGAATGACCAAGCCCTCAGATGGGCTCGGTGGGACCTGCAAAGTGACTCAGAAGACTCGCGGGTCGAGGGCAAACTGCCTCGACCCGGTTAGGCGATTTGGAGGTGGCTGGTGCGTCGGGACGGCGGGCTCCGGCAAAGGTGGTGGACAGAGGAGCCTGGTTCCCAGCTCCTGTGCGAGCTGGGTTGAGTGAGTGGGTGCAGAAGGTGCGTCGGAGGGAGGCAAACGTGGAGGTCGGGTCCGATGATCGAATGGTGGTCGGAACCAGGGTGAATCGGAAAAGTACGGCGGCGGCGCAAATTGGGCGAAAACGGAAATCGAAGGAAATAGTGAAGCTAAATGGCTACCTGAATGGTCGAAGAGACTGTGGCGGAGCTGGGGAAGCTCCCGGTCTTGGCCTCAAGGGACGTCTCGTCCCGAGGCTCGAAGCTCGCGCAGGTGGCGGAGCTACGGCGGCTACGTCGCCGGATCAGTGGAATCCTTCTCCTCTCCTCGCTGCAACAGGTGGAATCGCTCGCTGTCACTCTCGCGGTCTCTCTGGAGCTCACAGGGAAGGAGGCGAATGACCAAAGATGCTCAAATCGAGTGGCGGAGCTCCAGCTTTATATGGCTAGGGGTCCGGTTAACAGAGGTCGGGGCGAGCAGCGTAGCGCGCGGATCCCCAAAAACCTCCCCAGGCGTGGATCATGATCGAAAAATCTCGGATTAGAACCCAGGGTTAGGCGGAGTGGTGATCGGGTCGAGCGGGTAATAATTGGAGAAATCGGGTCCGGAGCTCGAACCCGTGGGAAGTGGTCCTGGGGGGGGGTAGTTGACCGGGCGGTCAACATCCCCAGGACCCAATGAGGATGGGCCACGTGGCAGGATCTTGAAGCTCAAAATTAAGGTAGCTAGGGCCCGATTTTGCAAAAACTCAAAACACAAACTATTTTTATTTTATTTTTTGGAGATATTTAATAATTTTTCTGAAATGAAAATAGGCTATATACATAGTATGTACTATATATAGGTATATACAATATATAGGGTTTTGATTTTTTTTGATTTTTAATTATTATTTTTATACAATTTTATCCTTATTTTATATTTTATTTATTTATAGAATAAAATAAGGAATAAAAAGGTATTTTTATTTTATTTTTATTATTTATGTACATAGGTAAAAATAAATATATATACATCTATATACATGGTATATGTACAATGTATTTTTATATTTTTAATTTTTCTATTTTATTTTGTTTTGATTTTTAGTTGTTTTTATTTTAATTATTTACAATATATAACATAGACTATTTACAAAAAATTATAAAAATTACTTTTATATATTTACAAAGCTAAAATAAATATATAGGTGTGGTTTATGTACATGATGAAAGGGAGTATTTTTGATCTTTTTGATTTTTAACTTTTTATTTTGTTTTTATATTTTATAAATGTATACAAGGTATTTACAAGCATATTTTTGGGTGAGGAAAATATAGTTTTATTTATTTACACAAATATTTACACATGAGCCCCTATCTCCCTCTACTTTGGCTTTTATGCGGTCAGGGCCCATGCCGAGCCCTCCCTTGGGTTAGGTTGCTCAATATTTATTCTAAATATTTCCCTCTTTTTCTTTTTAATCTTTATTCTTTTATTTTTGCACAAAAACATGCTAATTATAGGTTTTTACACAATGCATGCTTTTTGGGTAATTATTTATATTTACATATATCTACATGCATTTGCAAAGGTTTTTGTAGCTAAAATATAAGAATAAAGAGTGATGAATAGGTATTCATCACCCCCCTATACTTAACTTTGCTAGTCCCTTAGCAAACACTTATTTGAAAAAGAAGTGAAAAAGAAAGAAAGAAAAAGAGAAAAAGAGGATGTACATGGATCAAGGTTGATTATTAAACTTGCCTTCATCAAATTGGGGTATGGAGCTCGATCAGATCTTTGGATTATTAATGTGTCGGAACCTTATTTAGACTTAGGGTTGAAACTCAACAGTCTCTAAGTTCCACCAATCTATGGGCAAGACTTCTCAATAAACCAGATCAGAACAAGTCTACATACACAAAACTCTAATGACCATGAATCTTTCCATGCAGTGTAAGTGATATGTGGCTCCCCACCTCAGAATTAACAAAGAAACAACCTCCCTCAACCTGGTAACTCTAATGCCTCGGTCTAGCAACTCTTTCCTCGAGAAGCGGGGTATTCCCTTCTAAGTTCAAGTGCAACCGGCTCAAGAAGAGGGGGAAGAAGTATAGACTTTTGGAAGCTCAGCCAGTGTAGCTAAGTCTCCCGCTGCAAGCTTCATGAGATGTAACATGGATACCATAAGCTTTTGCTTTATTTGACTATATACACTCCGGTGGGGTTATTAAATTTTCAATCCGACCCACCACTTTTTTTTTCAAGGACTTCTATACAACATATCTACATGGTGCAACATTTATACAAGAAATTTTCCTCTTGAGCCAGTAGACTATCCCTCTTTTGAAGCTTTATTGCAACCCACAGCTTCTGTCTTTAGCCTTCATCACCACTAGACCAAGTTGAGACGCACTTCCTTCACTAGAAGAAGAAGAGAGGTTCCGCCTAGAAGTACTACCCTCATATGCTACCCCAAGCCAAAGGAAACTGCCTCCTCACCACCTCATCCATGGAGAGCCATGTGTAAAGTGCTGGTGCAAGTCAAGCCATTGTTCTCTAAGAGTCATGCGTGTGTTGTTAAGTGCTCTACTTAGGCTCATCAAGATGACATATGCTCATAGCCTAGTGGACTCAAAGAATTAAGTCCTTATGGACCTGAAAAGCCTTAACCCTAAGTCCTATAAGGTTCCTCTTAAAGTTAGGTGGATTAAGATCTTATTCAAGCTCCATTTCCCAATTTAATTCCAGGCTTAGTTTTAAGTGTCAACTCTCATCCAGGAAAAACTATATACATATATGTACACAAAGATGCTGATTTACACAAATTTTACAATCGTGCAAAATTTTTGAAAAATGTTTTGAAATCATGGATGAATGATGCATGAGGTGCAAGTTTTGCAAAAAGATCTTTACACATATTTACACAAGATTTTTGCAAACTTTTGATTTTCAAAACATTTTGGAAAAATTTTGTACTATATACATAATTTTGATACAAAAATATTACACAAGCTTTACACAAAAGATTTTTGAAATCATTTTTACAAAAATACTTTGTACACTAGCTATGTATGTGCATGATAAAAGGAATTTATGTACATGAAATTTTTTTAACTTTTTATGATTTTTAGCCATTTTATTTATTAACACACTCACACAAAGTACGAGTTATGGCTAAAGTATATATGAAATATATACACACCCCCCTATACTTAGCTCGAACGATGTCCTCAGAGTGATCAAGAGCGATGAAGAAGACATAACTCGTGCTTAGTAAAAGGGAAGTGAAAAGGAATGGCTGAGTACAGAAACGAATGAATGAATAGAATGAGAGGAACTCGGTGGTTTCCCCCTATACTTAGGATTAACTAATCCTAAGTATAGCAAGCTGTACATGAAGGGAAATCCGAGTGAAGAAGATACAGAGTCTGCCCCCCCTATACTTAGGGTAAAATATCCCTAAGTATATGCAGCAAAACAGGAGCAAAATGAATGAAAAGAATACCCGCCGGTCCTACACCCCCCTATACTTAGGGTAAAGTACACCCTAAGTATAGCATAATCATAAGATGAGAAAAGGGATGTGGGACTAAAGAATAGAATGATATGGACAACTGGATCTATACAAGGCGGAGGAACAGTGAAAATCAGGTGTGAGATGCAAAAGATGTGAGTCAAGAGACCACATCTCACGCAAAATGAATAGGGGCAACAATAACGTCCCGCGGCTCATGATCTAGAAATGGCTTGAGCCACTGGCCGTTCACTCGAAAGGTACTCTCAGAAGACAACTCGGATATATCAATGCTACCATTATCGTGTACTTTTCTGACCAAGTAGGGTCCCTTCCATTTGCTCTGCAGCTTCCCTGGAAACAAACGAAGCCTCGCATCAAACAGCCATACTCTCTGTCCAATCTCAAAATGCTTGTGGCTGATGTGAGAATCATGCCACTCCTTCACTCTCTCCTTATACTGTAGGCTGTTTGAGAAAGCTGTATCTCTAAGCTCCTCCAGGGCAGCTAACTCTGCCCTCCTCTGGTCTCCTACACCATCTGGATCCATAAGAATATCTGTGACTGCCCAAAGTGACTTGTGCCTCAGCTCAACAGGTAAATGGCACGGCTTGCCATATACGAGGCGAAAGGGAACCCACAAGACCGAGTCCAAGAGCTGTGACCAATCTTTTCGGTCAGGGCGGACGACTTTCTGCAAGATAGTCTTGATCTCCCTATTCTACACCTCAGCTAGACCATTCGTCTGTGGATGGTAAGGTGTGGCAACACGATGGTCTATACTGAACTCGTTAGCAAGGGCCTTCACCTGGTCGTTGATGAAATGAGACCCCCCATCAGAAATCAGAATCGTGGAACCCCGAACCGCGTGATGATGTGCTTTCTCAAAAATCTGCAAACTGTCCTCGCATCAGCGGCTCGGGCGGGGATGGCCTCAACCCAACGACTAACATAATCAACGGCCAACAGAATGTACTCAAATCCCTGACTCTTAGGGAATGGACCCATGAAATCGATGCCCCATGCATCAAAAACCTCACAGAAGTGAATGGGCTGCATCGGCATCATATCACGCTGTCCACAAGTGCCCATCCTCTGACAGTCAGTACACCTCTTCACGAACTCATCAGAGTCCTTGAAGAGGGTAGGCCACCACAAGCCGGATTGGAGCACTTTCTTTGCCGTTCTCCTCCCAGAATGATGTCCTCCTGCCTCAAGCTTGTGGCAGTAAGTGAGGACGCTATGGTGTTCCTCCTGAGGAATACACCGACGCCAGACACTATCCCCTCCTTCGTGGTAAAGGATGGGATCCTTCCAGTGGTAGGACTTGGCCCTCGCAAGGAAGGTCTCAAGCCTCTGCCTGGGCCAATCCTGTGGGACTTTCCCAGCAACGAGAAAGTTCACAATATCGGCATACCACGGGAGTGAGGCGATAGCAAGGATCGCCTCATCTGGGAAGGTATCTCGAATGGGATCAATCTGCTCAGACTCCTCAGGCTGCTCTAAACGGGAGAGGCGATCCGCCACCACATTCTTGACTCCAGGCTTATCCTTGATCTCAATGTCGAACTCCTGGAGTAGAAGGATCCATCTAGTCAACCTGGCCTTGGCATCCTTCTTTGCCATGAGGTACCTGATGGCGGTGTGATCTGTGTACAAGGTCACTCTAGATCCAATGATATAAGATCGAAACTTATCTAGGGCGAACACTACGGCTAGCATCTCCTTCTCTGTGACCGTGTAATTCCGCTGGGCGGAATCCAATGTGCGGCTAGCGTAGTGGATAGCAAACGGAACTCCATCCCTCCTCTGTCCCAGCACTGCCCCCACGGCAAAATCGGAGGCGTCCGTCATGATCTCGAATGGGAGAGACCAATCAGGCGGCTGGAGAACAGGAGCCTCAATAACACACTGCTGGAGAGTCGCAAAGGACGAGAGACACTTGTCATCGACAAGGAACACGGTGTCTTTCGTCAAGAGGTCAGTCAACGGTCGGGCAATCCTGCTGAAATCCTGAATAAATCTCCTATAAAATCCAACGTGCCCCAGGAATGACCGTAGCTGCCTCAAATTGGACGGCGGTGCGAGTTTTCTAATGACATCAACCTTGGCCGGATCAACCTCCATGCCCATGTTGGAGATGATGTGGCCAAGCACCATCCCTTGAGTCACCATGAAGTGACTCTTCTCCCAAGATAGAACCAAATGGTACTCAATACATCGCTGGAGTACTCGGTCTAGGTAGTCAAGACAGGAGTCGAATCCGTCGCCGTAGACCGAGAAATCGTCCATGAAGACGTCTAAACACTCCCCTACCATGTCCGAAAAGATCGATAGCATGCACCTCTGAAAAGTCGCAGGGGCATTGCATAGCCCAAATGGCATGCATCGAAAGGCATATGTACCAAAGGGACAGGTAAAGGTGGTCTTCTCCTGATCCTCAGGAGCGATGGCCACCTGGTTGTAGCCCGAGTACCCATCCAGGAAGCAATAATGGCTCTTCCCTGCCAGTCTCGCAATGATCTGGTCAATAAAAGGCAGGGGAAATGGTCCTTCTTGGTAACCTGGTTGAGTCTCCTGTAGTCAACACAGACCCTCCAAGAGGTGGGTACTCGTGTAGCGATCTCCTCTCCCGACTCACTGATCACAGTCGTGATGCCCGTCTTCTTGGGCACCACATGCAAGGGGCTGACCCACTTGGAGTCGGAAATGGGATAAATAAAATCTGCACTCCACCATTTTGATATTTCCTTCATCACAACCTCTCTCAGGTTGGGGTTCAACCGCCGCTGGAACTCACGCGACGGCTTCGCCCCCTCCTCGAGATAGATATGGTGGGAGCACACTGATGGACTAATCCCATGGAGATCCGCTACGCTCCATCCGATCGCCTTGCGGTTCTTTTCAAGAACCCCCATCAAACGGGATTCTTGCTCTCCAGTCAACTCGGCGGAGATGATGACTGGGTACATCTCTGGCTTGCCCGCAAGGAACCGATACTTCAGCAAAGTAGGGAGCGGCTTCAGCTCTGGAATGCTGGGTGCTGGCAAATCTGGCTGCGGAAGGAAGTGAGTGAATGCTGCTAAGTCTGCCAAATCTGCCTGGGAGAAAGAAAGCGCACTCTCACAAACTGGATCGGGGGAAGGCTGCTCAACTGCACTGTCTCTGGCCTGCTCTGCATCTGCCTCCTCCTCATCTGTAGGCTCAGATGGACTCAGGTCTGGCATCTGATCATCACAATCTGCCCAATCAGACTCTGAATCCGAGGGATCTGTATCAACTGCGGTGGCATCAGTACCACCGTAAAGCAAGGTGGCCTCAGCACCACCATCACTAATCATCGTGTCGCGATCAAGGACCGGCTCTGCGACCTCTGTGGTATCCTGAACCAGGGTTGTGCTCTCCAGACTCTCCTCTGCTATCATCTCGGCATCAGCTGTATCTGAAAATGAGAGGATGGTCTGTGTTGCAGGATCTGCCCAAGCTGCCTCGTCGTCTGTGATCACAAAATCACAGTCCTGGTGGATGTCTGGCTCTGCGTCTGTCAGCTGCTCTGAATCGGTACTGGCCTCTGAGCGTGATCTCTCTCTAGCTCTATAGTCCTCGACCGTCTCTATTTGTATACTCTCGCCCTCGACGTGAAAGTACACCTTCCCGCTATCATGATCAGTCACCGCCTTGGCTGTGGACAAGAACGGACGACCAAGGATGATGGGGGTATCGGCCACTGACTCAGGGATCTCCATGTCCAACACTACGAAGTCCACGGGGAATTTCAGGCCCTGAATCGTGACGATAACATCTCGCAACAACCCCTTCGGCCTCTTGACAGATCGATCAGCAAACTGAAGGACTGTTCTGCTCTGTCGAAGAGTGCCCAACTCGAAGCGGTCGAGAAGGGCTGCCGGAAGAAGGTTGATCGACGATCCGCTATCCAATAGAGTCCGGTCGAACCTCTGCTCACTAATCTGGCATCTGACATACGGTGCCCCTGAATCTGGCCTCTTGGCCGGCAGACGGTTCTGGATCGCAAAGCACGTGGCTTTCGTCAACACATGGATCTCTGAAGTGTGGTTCCTCCTCCTCCTCCTGACTGTGGTCCTGTCTCTCAAAGATCGCTGAAGAAGGGGGATGTGCTGCAAAGCCTCCTGGAGGGTCAGCTGGATGTGGAATCTATCGATCATGCTCTGACTGAACTCCTCCTGTTCTTTCTTTTTTGGATAATTTTCTTTTTTCTTCCCCTTCCCCATCTGAAGGGCTCTAGGGAAGGGGATCACAGGGTCCTTCGCAGATGAAGGACTAGGAAAAGGCCTAGACGGCTCGACGGTCGGATCCACACACACATCAAGCACCACAGTGGGACCAGAAGAAACTAAACCTTTTCCTTTATTCACAATAGGGTTCTGAGGTACATGAGCTGAAGGAAAGACAACATCTCTATCACAACAAACACCGGTGGCCTCAGTACCACCTCGGGCTGGCTCTGCTACTGCTGCTGCTGGACGTCTCGCGGCATCAGTACCGCGGGCTGGCTCGGCTAACCGGGTGACGTCAGTACCACCTCCTCGAACTGGTGAAGCGGCGGCCTCAGTACTGCCGGTGGGAATCAACATCTTGTGGCTTCCAGTGCCACCGTCATCATCAGGAGCGGCCTCAGTACCGCTCTCCTCCTCCTCATGTGGCACCCCGGAAGTATCCTCGTGGTGAAGCTCAGATGAGGCGCCGCCGCCTGCTGGGGTCCTACCGCTCCTAAGTGTGACAAAATCAGCATCAAATAGATCCGAAGACATATCATCAAATGGGTCACTAGGAGTGGCAAGCTCAGTGTGTACTACCTGCTCAGATTTCCTCTTGAGGTTGTTCGGGTTCGGCTCGATCTGTGCAGGGATGGCGGCTTCCCTCTCATCAAGTCCCGCATCTCCTGGCGGAACTCGTCCATCTCCTGTCTAAATGTAGCCTGCTGGTCCGTGAGGAGGCGGGGCTATATCATCCAAGGCGGGGCCCTCATGGGAGCGCGACGGGTAGCCTCTCTGGTGCTGAGGGGGGTAGGAGGAAGGATGCTGCTGGTATGCTGGGTGAGCCTGCTGCTCACGTCTCCAAGACTGTCCCTGCTGCTGATAGGGACGAGGAACGCCGGACGACTGTTGGTGTGACAGGTATGCTGGGGGCTGCTGCTGCGGCTGGTGATCTCTCTGCTGGGTGTACTGCCCTCCCTGACCGGCTGGCTGCTGCTGGGGCTGGGTACCTCCACTCCCCTACCTGAATCCGGGATGGTCTCGTCGGATCCCAGGCTGGGGGGCGGTCATACCAAATCCCATTGACATCCATCAATGGCTCTGCATCGTAGGGGGCTGGCGGGAGTACTGCCAGAGGCTGATTCCGGCTGGTAGACCACCATCTGCATGTCTGGAGATGGTGGGGACTGGTAGGTAGGCTGCGGCTGCTGGTACGGCTCCGCCTTGTACAAGATGAACCTGTCTAGGCTGCTGTAGGGAGCTTGAGCGCTGGGACAAGCTGCTGCTGCTGCCGGAATCGCCTCGCGACTGAAGACGGGGCTGTTGAAGCCATCTGTGCCTCCTGGAGACACATGAGCTGGGTCTTCATTCGCTCAGAGTCTGTGCCATCTGCTCCATCTGCGTGATACCCAGGCACTGCTTCTTCTCAATCAGCTTCCATGCGGTCCAACTTCTCGCTGATGATACCCATGTCCGCAGCGGACGACTCTGCCTGTGCTGCCGCGACTGCGGACGAACTAGATGGACCTGCATCGACCCGTGCTATCCTCTGGTACTGCACGGATCCTAGCTGCTGCTGGGGTCTCTATGTGTACAACCGGGTCTGGGACATCACCATGTATTCTCAGCCATCTCCTCGAAGATGGCCCAGACCTGGTCGTGGTCCTTGGCGAAATAGGACCCTCCGCAAGAAGCATTCACCAGGCCCTGGAGCTCTGGTGTCAACCCGCTGAAAAAGCTCTGAACTAGGTTCGGCTTCGTGATGTCGTGGTGCAGGCATCTATCTGTGAGCTCTCGGAACCTCTTCCATGCCTCGTGAAATTGCTCGTTGGGGAGCATGGAGAAGTTGGTGATCAGGGCCCTCGCTGCATTTGTCCGCCCGAGTGGATAGTACTTGTTCAAGTACTCGGTGCGGAGCTGCTCCCAGGTGTAGACAAACTTCCCCAAGTGTTTTAGCCAGGTGGCTGCTCTATCTGCCAGTGAAAAGGGGAAGGCGATCATCCTGATCGTGTCCTGGTCCACATGGCGGTCGTGGACAGTGCTGCAAATCATCAGAAACTCCTGGAGGTGGAGGTGGGGCTCCTCAGTGGCAAGTCCGTGAAAACGGGGAAGCATCTGCAGGGTGTTCGGGGGGAACTTGAAGTCCCCCACGATAGCAGGTACCACCACCCAATGGTGCATCAGTGTAGATCCGGGGTTGTGCAACTCCCGCATCGGTCTAGGTGGTCCTCCTGCCGCGGCGGCTACCGTTGCTGCGGCTCGTGCCTCTACATCAGGTATCTCCTCAGGCTCGCTCTGCTGGTCTCGCTCTGCTCTGAGCCTCTCCAACTCTCGCCTCATCTCAATCATGAATGCTCCCTGACCGCATAGCTGCTGCTGAACTGTCTCAAGTGATGCGATCAGGGTGGAGTTGATCGCTCCCTGGTCTAGTACAAAATGCTCGGGCTGACGGGGGTGATCATCTGAACTGCCGGCCATGGCGACGTCTGCAAAATCAAACGAGCCCAACTCAGGTGCTTTCAAATCTGCTAATCTCTCCTCGGGCTCATGTCTCTCAGTACCAAAAGAAAGGGGATCGAGGGGGAACAGGGCGGAGTCGTACTCGGGCTCGGAGAGCTGGTCTCGGCTCTCGCGGGCCAACCTAGATGATCGGGTAGACATGCCCGAAAGCGGTGCAGCCAGAGGCTGCCTAAGAGAGCGTCTACCCATCATCTTGATCTGGCGAGTAGTGCGGATGAGATCTGGAGAAACTATGATCACAAAACAAACCCCCGGTTCACCAACGCGACGCGAGCTAAAGACCGTGAAAGTTCGGTCAAATTATCTTGTCAATTTTATTAGGTGAACACACAAAATATCAGAGCGCTTACGTGACCTGTTAGGATACCCGATGCTAACCCAACCGACTGGCCCGCACGGAAGAGTCGGTAATCAGTCGGGACTAGCACCGAAGGGTTCTACCTAGGGTGCGGGTCACTCTCTCGCGCATCCAAACCATACAATGAGGGGGTTGCTCTCCCCAAGACAAAATTATTAGGGTGAGCGTCTTTTAAGATCAATAGTGTTAACCAGTCCCAATTTTATGGTTTTTCTTTTTTAATATTTTTCAAATATCAAACAAATGCCTAATGAATTTTTCGGTTCTCCTGATTATTTAATCCAAAACGGGGGGAGAAGACGAAAAAGCCGATGCACGATGAAATCAATGATGCATGCAAAGTAAGGAAGGCGTACCTGACTCCAGCACTCTACATGCAATATGATCCAAGCATAAATGTAAAGACAGGAAAGAAACTACCTATATGGTACAGCGGTGAAAACCGAGTCCTAAACAGGCAATTTCTACTTGACAGAACCGTCTAGCTTAGTCACTCGCCCTCGATCCAAAGAGTCCGGTCTAGACCCACCCCTCCTCTTCTCGACAAGTCGAGTTCAGGAGTAGCGCTTGACGGGGCAGGCTCGCGGCGCGTAGGCTCTCAGGAAAGCGACTAAGCTATTTTTATTATTGATTTATTAGTAGGTCCAATTATCGTTCTGTAGGAACAGGCAATTAATTAGGTGTGTGGATCCTACTAATTACGGCACAATCAAGCAGAAAATCATAAATCTAGGGGCTCGAGAAAAACCGCTAAAAACCGTAAAAGGCAGTAAAAAAGGAAAGAAAATAAAGCCGCGTAAAAACCACGAAAAACTCCTAAGGGTCCCCCGAGCACACCGGTGCTCGGCGAAACAGACCCGTTAAGTCAACCAAGTCCAAGTCCAGTCTCTGAGTCCCTGTATTATTACAACAATAATAATCAAATAATCCTAATCTAACCTCACCCACTCAACTCTCTCTCTCGCTCTCCCCTGCGGCTCCGTGCAGAAGGGAGCCGCCTCCGAGTCTCGCGGTTGCGTCGGCTTCTCGAAATCGGCCGCCTCGATCCTCGGGCCCTCGCAAGAAAAAGAGACAAGTGGTCAGTCCAAATTATTATCAGAAAATATCAGAAAAATATATCTACAAAAATCTCTACAAAAAGCCGCGAAAATCAAAAACCACGGAAAAGCTAAAAAAAGTGACTACTAAGCCGTGCTCCCCGGCAACGGCGCCATTCTGACGGCACGCCAAATGATCAAGGCAAAGGTGTCTAGATGGTCGTTGCGACCTAGATCACCTGGCTATGTCAATCAAGAAAATCGAACCACTAAATAAATCAAAAATCAATCAAGCACGAATAGCGGTCCTGCTATGTGATTAACCTGGTATATCACCCAGTGTCGAACTCAAGGAGCACGGATTGGCCGAGAGGCCTACGAAGTAGTCAAAATAAAATGAGAAAATCTTTTTAGTGGTTTTTAAATTTGTTTTATATTTTTTTTAATTTCTAAGTTTATTAAGAAAATGATAAAAACAAACAAGCACACAATTCAACAATTTATTTCAAGTACCAAAAATCAACCAAAAATCAAAACAAAAATATTTTTATGTGTTTTATATGTTTTTATGTTTTTGGTGAATTTTGATAATGTTCTGATGTTTATTTTATTTTCTAAAAATCAAACAGTAGCTAAAAACAGTGGTACTGTCCAGCCGAGCCAAAAAGCCCTAGATAAAATATCTAAGGGCCTTAAAATGGCCTGGAGGTAATTTTCCTATAAAGATGATAAAACAAGGAAAAATTAGGTACCAATTTTATTATTTTTGGGTTTTTAATTTTTTTTACTAGAATTCTTATGGGTTTTTGAGTGTTTTTAAGTTTTTAGTGGTTTTCAGTGGTGAAAAATAGCCAAAATTGGCTAGAAAATCAAACAAACTAAACTAAACAGGAGACAATTTTTATAGAATTTTTAGAGGAGTTTTTATATTTTTTTGTGATTTTTCAAACTAGACAGTGACGCAAATATAGGTTTTTGAATTTTTAAAAAGAACAAACAAAATCAGAAATGTCCTCAAAAATCCGTGAAAATCCTACACCATGGCAGGAGCCATGTATCAAATTCTCATTGGATTTGGAGGTGATTTGATATTTTATTCAAAAATAAAGGTAGGACACTGTGCACAGGGACCAAAGTGCAAATACCCAAAGTTCTGGGGGTCCTGGTGCAAAATACCCGGTAAAACACGCGCCACGCGCGTGCCTGGGGCACTCAGGGACCTAAATGTAAGAAAAATAAGTCCCTAGGACTTATTGGTAACAGGTACCAAAAGTCTAGGGGGCTTACCTGCAAATAACCCAAAATAAATCGCACATGCTCAAATAAACCACGCACAGGGGTATAAATGCAAATAAGTAAAAGATGTCATTCAACTATTAACATCCAGAACCACAGAGAGTCTACTGCAAATAACCCAAACAACACGTGACGAAGCACGTGGCTCACAACGCACAGGGGTATAGATGCGAATAAACTAAAGCACGAGGTCCTCTATGTAAATTACTCTAAAAATAAACAACTGACTGAAATACTTACAGGACTAAAACGAAATAAAGTAAAAATAGGGGCCTAAGGGTAAATTACCCTTTATTAAGCGGGGGTGCTGGATGCGCGCCACGTGTAGATCGGACGGTCCAGATGGGGGCGGCACTCCAGCTCTGGTACTGCTCTGACTGATCCAACGGTCGAGGCCTGGACACGTGTGGATCTGACGGTCCGGATCGAACTCCTCAGATCTGACGTCAAAGGGCGCTCCAGGAACCAACGGTGGACATGGCGTCTGGAGCTGGAGACTGATCCAACGACGTTGGAGGATGCTGGAAGAACTGGTCCTCGGCGAACTTTGCCGGGCTCGTGCAGGCGTTGGCCTCCTCCTTGGAGCGCTCTGATGGTCGGAGAAGAAAGCTGGAGCGCTCCCGCGTCTACTGCGATGCTCCGATGACCGGCCCGAGCTCCGATGAGCTCGGGGGCGGTCGGCGGAGCTGGGTCTCCTGGCCTGAATGACCAAGCCCTCAGATGGGCTCGGTGGGACCTGCAAAGTGGCTCAGAAGACTCACGGGTCGAGGGCAAGCTGCCTCGACCCGGTTAGGCGATTTGGAGGTGGCTGGTGCGTCGGGACGGCGGGCTCCGGCGAAGGTGGTGGACAGAGGAGCCCGGTTCCCAGCTCCTGTGCGAGCTGGGTTGAGTGAGTGGGTGCAGAAGGTGCGTCGGAGGGAGGCGAACGTGGAGGTCGGGTCCGATGATCGAATGGTGGTCGGAACCGGGGTGAATCGGAAAAGTACGGCGGCGGCGCAAATTGGGCGAAAACGGAAATCGAAGGAAATAGTGAAGCTAAATGGCTACCTGAATGGTCGAAGAGACTGTGGCGGAGCTGGGGAAGCTCCCGGTCTTGGCCTCAAGGGACGTCTCGGCCCGAGGCTCGCAGCTCGCGCAGGTGGCGGAGCTACGGCGGCTACGTCGCCGGATCAGTGGAATCCTTCTCCTCTCCTCGCTGCAACAGGTGGAATCGCTCGCTGTCACTCTCGCGGTCTCTCTGGAGCTCACAGGGAAGGAGGCGAATGACCAAAGATGCTCAAATCGAGTGGCGGAGCTCCAGCTTTATATGGCTAGGGGTCCGGTTAACAGAGGTCGGGGCGAGCAGCGTAGCGCGCGGATCCCCAAAAACCTCCCCAGGCGTGGATCATGATCGAAAAATCTCGGATTAGAACCCGGGGTTAGGCGGAGTGGTGATCGGGTAATAATTGGAGAAATCGGGTCCGGAGCTCGAACCCGTGGGAAGTGGTCCTGGGGGGGGGGGGGTAGTTGACCGGGCGGTCAACATCCCCAGGGCCCAATGAGGATGGGCCACGTGGCAGGATCTTGAAGCTCAAAATTAAGGTAGCTAGGGCCCGATTTTGCAAAAACTCAAAACACAAACTATTTTTATTTTATTTTTTGGGGATTTTTAATAATTTTTCTGAAATGAAAATAGGCTATATACATAGTATGTACTATATATAGGTATATACAATATATAGGGTTTTGATTTTTTTGATTTTTAATTATTATTTTTATACAATTTTATCCTTATTTTATATTTTATTTATTTATAGAATAAAATAAGGAATAAAAAGGTATTTTTATTTTATTTTTATTATTTATGTACATAGGTAAAATAAATATATATATACATCTATATACATGGTATATGTACAATGTATTTTTATATTTTTAATTTTTCTATTTTTATTTTGTTTTGATTTTTAATTGTTTTTATTTTATTTATTTACAATATATAACATAGACTATTTACAAAAATTATAAAAATTACTTTTATATATTTACAAAGCTAAATAAATATATAGGTGTGGTTTATGTACATGATGAAAGGGAGTATTTTTGATCTTTTTGATTTTTAACTTTTTATTTTGTTTTTATATTTTTATAAATGTATACAAGTATTTACAAGCATATTTTTGGGTGAGGAAAATATAGTTTTATTTATTTACACAAATATTTACACATGAGCCCCTATCTCCCTCTACTTTGGCTTTTATGCGGTCAGGCCCATGCTGAGCCCTCCCTTGGGTTAGGTTGCTCAATATTTATTCTAAATATTTCTCTCTTTTTCTTTTTAATCTTTATTCTTTTATTTTTGCACAAAAACATGCTAATTATAGGTTTTTACACAATGCATGCTTTTGGTAATTATTTATATTTACATATATCTACATGCATTTGCAAAGGTTTTTGTAGCTAAAATATAAGAATAAAGAGTGATGAATGGGTATTCATCAATGGCCAGCGCTCAAGACATTTCTAGATCATGAGCCGCGGGTCGTTGATGTTGCCCCTATTCACTTTGGGTGAGATGTGGTCTCTTGATTTTACATCTATTGCATCTCACGCTTGATTATCACTGTTCTTCCGACTTGTATAGATCCAGTTGTCTATATCACACTATTCTTTAGTCCCACATCCCTTTTCTCATCTTATGATTATTCTATACTTAGGGTGTACTTTACCCTATGTATAGGGGGGATGTAGGACCTGCGGGTATTCTTTTCATTCTTTTTGCTCCTGTTTTGCTGCCTATACTTAGGGATATTTTACCCTAAGTGTAGGGGGGGCAGACTCTGTTCATTCTTCACTCGGATTTCCCTCCATGTACAGCTTGCTATACTTAGGATTAGTTAATCCTAAGTATAGGGGGAAACCACCGAGTTCCTCTCACTCTATGCATTTATTCATTTCTGTACTTAACCATTCCTTTTCACTTCCCTTTTACTAAGCACGAGTTATGTCTTCTTCATCGCTCTTGATCACTCTGAGGACATCGTTCGAGCTAAGTATAGCGGGGGTGTGTATATATTTCATATATACTTTAGCCATAACAATTACTTTGTATGAGTGTGTTAATAAATAAAATGGCTAAAAACCTTAAAAATCACAAAAATTAAAAAAAAATTCCTGTAAATAATCATTCTTTTATTGCAAATACATAGCTAGTGTACAAAATTATTTTTGTAAAAATGTTTTCAAAAAGTTTTTGTGTAAAATTTGTGTAAATATTTTCTTATCAAAATTATGTATATAGTACAAAATTTTTCCAAAATGTTTTGAAAATCAAAAGTTTGCAAAAATCTTGTGTAAATGTTTGTAAATACTTTTGCAAAACTTGCACTTCATGCATCCATCCATTCATGATTTCAAAACATTTTTCAAAAATTTTGCACAAGTGTAAATATTTGTAAATAGCATCTTTGTATATATATATATATATAGCTTTTCCTGGATGATAGTTGACATTTAAACTAGCCTAGAATTAAATTGAGAAATGGAGCTTGATTAAGATCTTAATCCACCTAATTCTAAGAGGAACCTTATAGGGCTTAGGGTTAAGGCTTTTCTGGTCCATAAGGACTTAATTCTTTGAGTCCACTAGGCTATGAGCATATGTCATCTTGATGAGCCTAAGTAGAACACTTAACAACACACGCATGACTCTTAGAGACAATGGCTTAACTTGCACCAACACTTTACACATAGCTCTCCACGGATGAGGTGGTGAGGAGGCAGTTTGCTTTGGCTTGGGGTAGCATATGAGGGTAGTACTTCTAGGCGGAACCTCTCTTCTTCTTCTAGTGAAGGAAGTGCGTCTCAACTTGGTCTAGTGGTGATGAAGGCTAAAGACAGAAGCCGTGGGTTGCAATAAAGCTTCAAAAGAGGGATAGTCTACTGGCTCAAGAGGAAGTTTCTTGTATATATGCTGCACCATGTAGATATGTTGTACAGAGGCATTTAAAAAATGCAAAATGCAAAAAGAACTCCAAAATAGTGGTGGGTCGGATTGAAAATTTAATAACCCCACCGGAGTGTATATAGTTAAATAAAGCAAAAGCTTATGGTATCCATGTTACATCTCATGAAGCTTGCAGCGGGAGACTTGGCTACACTGGCTGAGCTTCCAAAAGTCTATACTTCTTCCCCCTCTTCTTGAGCCGGTTGCACTTGAACTTAGAAGGGAATACCCCGCTTCTCGAGGAAAGAGTTGCTAGACCGAGGCATTAGAGTTACCAGGTTGAGGGAGGTTGTTTCTTTGTTACTTCTGAGGTGGGGAGCTACATATCACTTACACTGCATGGAAAGATTCATGGTCATTAGAGTTTGTGTATGTAGACTTGTTCTGATCTGGTTTATTGAGGAGTCTTGTCCATAGATTGGTGGAACTTAGAGGCTATTGAGTTTTAAGCTTAAGTCCAAGTAAGGTTCCGACACATTAATAATCCAAAGATCTGATCGAGCTCCATATTTCAATTTAATGAAGGAAAGTTTAATATTCAACCTTGATCCATGTACATTCCCCTCTTTTTCTTTTTCTTTCTTTCTTTTTCACTTCTTTTTCAAATAAGTGTTTGCTAAGGGACTAGTAAAAGTTAAGTATAGGGGGGTGATGAATACCCATTCATCACTCTTTATTCTTATATTTTAGCTACAAAAACCTTTGCAAATGCATGTATATTCATGTAAATACAAATAATTATCAAAAGCATGCATTGTATAAAGTTTAATAATTAGCATGTTTTTGTGCAAAAATAAAAGAATAAAGAGTAAAAAGAAAAATAGAGAAATATTTAGAATAAATATTGAGCAACCTAACCCAAGGGAGGGCTCAGCATGGGCCTGACCGCATAAAAACCAAAGTAGAGGGAGATAGGAGCTCATGTGTGTAAATATTTATGTAAATAAAATAAAAGTATTTTCCTCACAAAAATAGACTCAAATTGGATTGTAAATATTTGTATATATTTATAAACATAAGATCAAGATAAAAATATAAAAATTAAAAAGAAAACAAACAAAAACATCACCTTGTATATAGTCATCATGTATATAAGACATCCATCTTTATATTTATTTAGCCTTATAAATAGATAAAATTAATTTCCAAAATTTTTGTAAATATTCCGTCCTTTATGTTGTAAATAAATTAAATCAAAACAATTAAAATAAAAACAAAATAAAAAGAACAAATTAAAAACACAAAAATACTTTGTAAATATACCATGTGTATATATGTACATATCTATTTATTTCACCTATGTATATAAATAATAAAAATAAAATAAAAATATCTTTTTAATCCTAATTTTATGATATAAATAAATAAAATATAAAATGGGAATAAAAATGCACAAAAATAACAAATTAAAAATCAAAAATTAAAAATACATATTGTACATATATTTATGTATAGCTATATATTGTAAATACCTTATTTTTGTTTTGAAAAATTAATTAAAAATCACCAAAAAATAGAAAAAATTAAAACAAAAATATTTCATGTTTTGACTTTTTAATAATTCTACCATTTTCTATTTATAAATGATTTTTCAAATCATTTCCACGTGGCAGCTTCTCATTGGTCCACGGAGATGTTGACCTCCGGTCAACTCCCTCCGCGGACCTTCTTCTCCAGCGGATCTCGCGCCCGACCCGACTTCTCCTCTTTTTCCGTGCTCGATCCGCTCGCCATCTCCGCAAACCCCGGGTCCTGCTTCTTCTCCTTGCATCCGACATCCTCGCCGGAGCCCTTGCCTCGAGATCCGCGTCTTCCATTGCCCTACCCGACCAACCCTAGTCGGACCTGCACCCATATATATGCCAAGCTCCTCCACCTTCATTCCCATCTTTGGCCATTCGATTCCACCCCCTGTGAGCTCCAGCGTGCTCGTGAGAGTGACAGCTCGCGTCCTGTGCTGTTGAAGCGAGGAGAGGGAGCGTGACCACTGATCCGGCGAAGCTTCGCCGCCTTGCTCCGCCACCAGCAGGAGCTCGAGCCTCGGAGGGAGACGCTCCTCGAGGCGAAGACCCAGAGCATCCTTAGCTCGTCCCCAGTCTCACCATCCACCCAGGTAGCCCCGTCGTTCCTTCTTTTTCTTTGATTTTCCATTTCCCCCAAATCGCCGCTCCGCCGTGTTACACTGATTCCGGCCACTCCATAGCTCTATTCGATCATCGGAATCCATATTCATCATCGCTTCCTTCCCGCGCACCTTCTCCATATCCCCATCCAACCCAGCTCGCACAGGAGCTGGGACTCGAGCTCCACCGTCCCCCCTTCGCCGGAGCTCGCCCATATCACCCCATCGTTCACCGTCACCCCGCCTAACTGGGTCGAGGCATTTTGCCCTCGACCCGCGAGTCTTCTGGTCATCTTTGCAGGTACTTTCCAGCCCATCTGAGGGTTTGGGCCATTCGGGCCAGGAGCCTCGCCTCCGCCGACCTCGCCGGAGCTCCCCAGAGCTCGGCTGGGCCATCGGAGGCCATCAACAGCTGCGGAGCACCACGCCGGAGCTTCTCCGATCTTCAGGCGCAACAGGGGAGGTCAGGAGCGCATGCACTGGGCCGGCGAACTTCGCCGGCCACCTGTTCTTCCTCGACCTTCAGCCGTCGTCCGATCATCCCTCCCGCTCCAGTTGTCATCTGGACCGACCGTTCCAGGAGCCGCATTCACCGTCAGATCTGAGGAGGACCGATCCCAGCCGCCCGATGTGCGAGGGTTTGGCCACTGACGTCCTCGACCGTTAGATCAGACACGTGGTCACGTCCCCGCCGTTGGATTTCCCCTTGGAGCGCAACGTTGGACCCCCAGTTGCCCACCACCGTCCGATCACACACGTGGCGTCCATCCTGCGGTCCGCATTAATAAAGGGTAAACTACCCTTAGGCCCTTCTGTTTATTGCATTTCGTAGTTAGTCCTGTAAATATGTAATATAGTTGTTTAGTTTTTGGGATATTTGCATCGAGGACCCTGTGCTTAGTTTTATTTGCAGTTATGCCCCTGTGTATGGTCTGACACGTGCATCGACACGTGAGTTTTTGGCTTATTTGCATATCATACCCCTGTAGTTCTGACTGTTAATGAATGAATGAAAGTTTGTGTTTATTTGCATTTATACCCCTGTGCGTATTTTATTTGAGCATGTGCGGATTTTATTGGGTTATTTGCAGATAAGCCCCTGGGCTTTTGGTACCTGTTACCAAATAGCCCTCGGGACTTATTTTCATTACATTTGGGTCCCTGAGTGCCCCAGGCACGCGCGTAGCGTGTGTTTTGCTGGGTTAATTGCACCAGACCCCCCAGACTTCCGGGTATTTGCACTTTGGTCCTTGTGCACAGTGCCCCCTCTTTATTTTTGAATAAAATAGCTAATTACCTTCAAATCCAACGAAAATTGGATACATGGCTCCTGCCATAGTGTAAAATTTTCGAGGATTTTTGGAGACATTTCTGAGTTGATTTGATATTTTTAGAAATTCAAAAACCTCCATTTTTGCTACTGTCTAACTTTGAAAACCCCAAAAAAATATTAAATAGTGTCCAAAAATTAAAAAAAATTGTCTACTGTCTATTTTGTTGTGCTTGATTTTCTAGCCAATTTTGGCTATTTTTCATTGCTGAAAACCACTAAAAATTGAACAACACTTAAAAACTTATAAAAATTCTAATAATTAAAGCAAAACCCCAAAAATAATAATATAGGTGCCTAAATTTTCCTTGTTTTATCCTCTTTATAGAAAAATTACCTCCCAGCTAATTTGGGGCCTTTAGATATTTTATCTAGGCCCTTTTGGCTCGGCTGGACAGTACCTTTCATTTCAGTCACTGTTTCATTTTTAGAAAATTAAATAAACATCAGAAAAATCCCAAAAATTCATCAAAAACACTAAAAATTATAAAACATATAAAAATATTTTTGTTAGAATTTTTGGTTGATTTTTAGTGCTTTTAATAATTTGTTGAAGTGTGTAGTTCCTTAGTTTTCATCATTTTCTTAACACATTAAAAATCAAAAAAAAAATAAAATAATTTAAAAACCACTAAAAATATCTTCTCTTCTCTGATTGACTACTTCGTAGGCCGTGAGGCCAATCCGTGCTCCTTGTGTTCGACCTAGTCGCTATACCAGGTTAATAAAATAGACAGGACCGCTATCGTGTGTTTGATTGATTTTATTTCTGATTGGTGGTCTGATTTATTTTTCTTGATTGACCGAATCCTTTCTCTCGATCCGGGTCGCAACGACCCTTGAGTGATTTTAGATTTTATCCCGGATTGATTAAGCGGATTTTTCGGTCGTCACGAGGCTAATGAAAAAAGTGATAAGACAGTATTTGTTGTAAAAGATCCCAATGTAGCAAAATCAAAAGGGTCTAGAAAAAGTGGTAGACCAAAGGGAAGCACTAATAAATTGAAATCAATTAGTGAAGAGAATTCGTCAAAGGGTAGACAATGCAAATTATGCCATAAAGTCAATGCTGGACATTATTCAAGGAATTGCCCTTCAAAATCTGCAAATAATCTTAGATGGTAAGAGAATTTCATTAATTGATACGATTCATATGGTATTTCTATTATATTAACATTATGTTAACATTATCTATATTTTTTTGCATTACACAGGTGGATACATATTCAATGCTGCTGATATTCGGATGGTTTAAAGTCGATTGATATTCAAAAGAATGAGAAGACTGAAGCATATTCTGGCATACCCCAATTCAATTTATAGAAGAATTCCATTTTTATCATATTGTTCCCTTCTTTCTAATTTTTGTAAATTGTGAACTATTTATCTAGGCTGAAGTTGTGTGTTTTTTTATCATTTTTTATTCAATTAGAATGATATTGTTATATTTAATGTTATGTAATTTGAAAGTTCTTTTAAAATGTATTTTTTTTAAATTTTTTATTCACGTTCTTCACTGCATCATTGAGATTCCGAACATCTTAAGCATCAGCAAGATTATGTAAGCATTTGTATCAGTAAGATCTTAGCTGACTCAAGTAATATTTGCAAAATCAACAGTAAGTTCTTATGTAGCATATGTAAGTATCAGTAAGTTATAAAATGACACAAGTAACATAGTTAAAATCAAAAGTAAGTTCTTATGTAGCATCTGTAAGTATCAGTAACTTAACGCATCAGTAAGTATAATGTAATATATGAAAGTAGCATCTGTAAGTATCAGTAAGTATCAGTAGGAAAATCAACATTATGTTATTACGTATCATCTCTAAGTATAAACTGTAAGTATCAGTAACTTAAAGCATCAGTAAGTTTTTATGTAGCATATATAACTATCAGTAAGTTATAAAATGACACAAGTAATATTCTCAAGATCAACAGTAAGTTATAATGTAGCATATGTAAGTATCAGTAACTTAACGCATTAGTAAGCATCATGTAGTATATGAAAGTAGCATTTGTAAGTATCACTAAGTATCAGTAGCAAAATCAACAATATGTTATTACTTAGCATCTGTAAGTATAAACTGTAAGTATTAGTAACTTAAAGCATCAGTATGTTATTATGTAGCATATGTAACTATCAATAAGTTATAAAATGACACAAGTAATATTCTCAAAATCAACAGTAAGTTCTTATGTATCATTTGTAAGTATCAGTAACTTAAAGCATATTATATGTAGCTATTGTAAGCATCTGTAAGTAATCGTTAATAGGATTTAGAAAATTTGTTAATTTAAGGTGTAATGAAACAAATATTAACTTGCAATACTTTCAAATGTAATATTTTTTATGTTACAGTATATTTCATAGTTAACAGAAGTAAAGAGTAAGCTTATTATAGTTATCAGTAACTTTATTTTGATCTATCAGTAAGTATGAAGCAATATAGTTGTAACAAAACTCCTTATATGTAGCTATTGTAAGCATCAGTAAATTATGCATATTTTTTAAATTATCATAGTGTGACAAGTAATAAGTATATAAGGATTCGTAACTACATGCAACGATTGGAATATTAACGCATTAACCTTGAATATTCGTAACTTTCCTATAGTAGTTAGTATTTATTGGAATAGAAGGAATACCATTTAAGCGAAGTTTTATAAGTAACAATAGTATTAAGACAAGTAACTTTATGTTGATAAACAGTAACATCATTAATACAATATGTAAGAAATCAAGCTGAAATTAACTCTTGATTTCTACTGGTAACAACGCATGGGTTCTCTAGTATTTCTTTATACATCTCAAACAATCTCTGAACTTAACACAAGTAATTCTTTAGATCGTCTAACAATCTCAACAATTAACAATCAATATCCATCAAAATTTTCTCATTCATAAAAATATCCATGTACAAAAGAAAGATGCTATTTACCATTTTTTAATACTACATGAAACATATATACATCTTATCTAATTACATGTCTAAGATAATTCATTTCTTTCAATCTTTCTTCTCCCCACTTCTAAGTAGAATAGCGGCAATCTCGACGCGAAACTTGGGGATATCTTCGATGCGGAAGACTGGATCTTTTCCCTTGCAAATGAATTCCATATATTTCATTACATAAACTGCACAATCAACGGAATTACTTCGCTGCATTGGGATTTCTTTTGTTACGTCTACTGGCCACTTTTAAAGGTGCTCTCCAGTGAATAGCATGAAGTATTCCGTCATCCAATCAACCTAACAAAATTGTGATAGAAATATGTTAGAAACATTTAAAATCAAAAATAGATGTATTTCATAATTTTTTTATCTATATTTACCCATTTTCTAACATCCAAGAGGTGTTTCTTCATCCCAGTAAGTGAATTGTAAGAAATGAATTTTTTGGCATCGAAATCAGCCACGAGAAGATGCCAATGATTGGAGGTGTAGATTGCACAAAAAGCCTTCTTTACACTATCAAACATTGTTCTCGTGCATGAGAATAAATTGTTTAGAGGCTAATAATCTTGTTCAGTTGCTTCTTTCACAGTCTTTGGGAACAATTGCTGCAATGAATAATAATTAGGTAATATTATATAACTTAAAATAAAAAATAGTTACGTACTATTATCATTTGAGCCGTATTTGCAAAAATAAAAGGGCATTCCACGTCACTTTCTTGATATGATTTGTATAGCACATCCATGAACATGTCCAAAATGACATTAATGACCATTCTGTTATAGAGTAGGTCTTCAATGTGTCTTCCATTGCAAAAGTTGTCTCCTAGACCATGGTAAGTTGCTCCCATACTGCAATTTAAATTATGTTGTATCATTCAAAATAGCTCATCACAATTATTTAACCAATAAATTTAGCTAATAAATTTAGTAAATCTCTTCTTACTTGGCGACAGGATCCTTCAAGAATTCGTGAATTGTTGCCCTCTCTGATTCTGAAATCGCATCATATCCAGTATAATCGATGCGAGTTAAATTGTAAACCTACAAATAAATTAATATAACCTTATCATTAATTTATGTCATTGCATCATTGAAATTCGAACATCTTAAGCATCAGCAAGATTTTGTAAGCATTAGTATTATGTAAGCATCTGTAAATATCAGTAAGATCTTAGCTGACACAAGTAATATTTGCAAAATCAACAGTAAGCTCTTATATGGCAAATGTAAGTATCAGTCAGTATGAAAATTACTCAAGTAATATTTTCAAAATCAACAGTAAGTTCTTATGTGGCATCTGTAAGTATCTGAAACTTAAATCATCAGTAAGTATCATGTAGTATCTCTAAGTACCATCTGTAAGTATCATTTAGTATCAGCAGGAAAATCAACTGTAATTTATTATGTAACATTTGTAAGTATCACTCACTTAAAGCATCAATAAGTTACTATGTAGCATCTGTAAATATCAGTAACTTAAAGCAGCAGTAAGTCCTTATGTACCGTATGTTAGTCTCAGTAAGTCCTTATATAGCATCTGTAAGTATGAGTAACTTAAATCATATGTAAGTTATTATGTATGATATATAAATATCAGTAAGTTATTAACTGACACAAGTAATATTCGCAAAATCAACAGTAAGTTATTACAAGGAATCTGTAAGTATCAGTAACTTAAAGCATCAGTAAGTTCTTACTTAGCATATGTAAGTATCAGTAAGTTATTATTTTTACACAAGTAATATTATTAAAATCAACGGTAAGCTATTATAAAGCATCTTTAAGTATGAGTAACATAAAGCATCAGTAAGTTATTAACTGACACTAGTAACATTCTCAAAATCAACAGTAAGTTATTATAAAGCAACTGTAAGTATCAGTAACTTAGAGCATCAGGAAGTTCTTATGTAGCATATGTAAGTATCATAAGTTATTAACTGACACAAGTAATATTCTCAAAATCAACAGTACGTTATTATATAGCATCTGTAAGTTATTAAATTAACAACAATTCAATTATACAAAATCAATAAAATTTAAATGGAACAGTATCTGTAAATTATGATAGGTTGATTTCATACCTCCAAAGTTTTCTCTTTGTTGTCTTCAATCTTTTGAAATTCATCTTCATCTTCTACATTCATCACTTGTTAAAAATTCTTTTTTTCAAGCTTTCTTTTTTTCCTCACTACTTTCTCCTTAAGTGGAATGGTTTGTGTTTTTTCTTCTTCCTTTATTGCTCTTCTTGATTTGACCCTTTTTGACATGCTGCTAGGAGTGATAAGCTTCTTACTTCTACACCTCTTTGGAACATTTGTTTTATTTTTATCACGATCTTCCGAATCTTCCTCAATTCCAAGATCAAAGGTTGATGATTCATTATTTTTTGTGTGATTGTTTTGATTTTCATGTTCACCAACCTTTGTTGTCTTTTTCTCTTGTTGCTTTACATTAATTGATTTTGCAAAGAACTCCTCAAACCATTACTTTAGAATAGTGATTTCGAACTTCAGCTTCTCATTCTCCTTCAATGTATTCTCATAATGAACTTTCATTTTTTGGTATTCTTCTTATGTGGGCAGTTGAGATATGAGACTCTCCAAATCACTTATCTTCTTCTTGTGTTCTTCACATTTACAATCGGGTATATTTTGGTGTTGAGCAGTCTTCACAAGTGAGGTCATTGAACAATCATCAAGTTGACGTGGTTGTGGTTAGGGTGGAGCATTGGGTCGGGCCGACCCGGACCCGACCCTGACCCGACCTGAAAAAACCCGGACCCGACCCGTACCCGAGGTAAATGAGGGCCGGGCCCGGGCTCTCATTCTAGCTAATTTTTATACATGGGCCGGGCCCAGCCCGAACTCGAGTTGGGCCTCGACGGCCCGGTGCGGCCCGCATCCCATGGAGTTCAACGAATGCCATACGTCGTGGATTTGAAATCCATGGATTTAGGGAAGGATTAGTTTAAGGATTAGTTTAAACTTTGTTGATCTTTGGGTTTTGAATGATTTGATTTTTTTTAATAAAAATCCCAACGGCATCCCCTTATCTCTCAATCCATGAATCCGTCCCTTATCTCTCAATCCGTGAATACGTGAACCCCTTTCAAATTTGTCATATTTGTCTTCATTTGAATGATTTGAAATTTGAGTTGGCAATTATTCCAACGGTACATCCCTACCCGTAAATCCCTCCAGTCCGAAATTCCCCTCCCTTTCATATTTTCCTGTTTGTCTTCATTACTTGAATTATTTGAATTTTAAATTGAAAATTATCCACCAACGGCTCATCCCCATACCCGTGACATTCTCTCAACCACCATCCCTCCCGACGTCTAATCATCTTGTCAACAATGATGGAGGGATCACAGAGTTACAATAAACATTAGTTTTTTTTGCATTGATATAAATTTTTTTTGTAACTATCATGGATTCTATCGTCTTCCATCTTAGATAATTTTTTTTATATCGTTGTCATGTTATGATGTAATTTGAAACCTCAATATGGCATTAGAAGAACAATAGTACCATTTTTTTAATTTCTATATCATATACGGAAGGATTCATAAAATTACGTGATTGATTTCTCTGTACGAAATTTTTAGAAACGCAATATCATATTGCAATTTACAAGCAAATAAAAATAACATCAATGCGATGAGATTCATTTTTTACACGATAAATGAGAGTGGGCTGAGCCCGGCCCGAACCCGGGCCCAACCCAACGGGCTTTGGGTCGGGCCTGGGCCCTCATCTAATAAAAAAGTTCGGGCCTCAACCCGGCCCAAGGCCCAAAAAAATTTGATGGGCCCGGGCTGGCCTTTCCCGGGTTGGGCCGGGTCAAGGCCCATGCTCCACCCTAGTTGTGGTACAATGACACGCAATGCATAAGCAATTGAAATGAAACCCTCGGTTACAAGGTTTCATAATAAAAAATGAATTCATTTGGGTCAATCTTGAATATCTTTTTTTCTTCAAAGGCTAGCTGGACAACAATTTAATGCAAGGAAATATTTTTAGCTTGCAGGTAATATTCATATTGATAAACAGTAACCTTGAAAGTAATATTTATATGAGAAAGTAACATTATTAAATGTATCGGGTTAGAATTAAAATCACAAATGAAATTGTGTTTAAATTGATGGTACCTGGTCTTCATCAAAGTTCATGAATTGTTCAATGGTAACTTTGCATGGAATTGACCATTTTCTAATTCTTAGCAATAGATTTTGGTTCAATGCAAGTGATGGGAATAAGTGCTCCAGAGCCCATGCCTGAAAAATAATACACAGTTAACTATCTGCTAAATATTTATTAAAAACACAGTAGATAGAGATGAAATAAGCTTACATATAAATATGCTGCACATCCAGTTAAGTATCCAATTGTGCTTTTCCCATCAGATGATGCACACTTTCTCATTTTTTCTACTATGTCTTCCAAACGGTGCATTATCATAGTCCCAACTGCATTAGACCAATTGAAGAAACGTGTGTCTTCAATTGAATCTATGTAATTGAGTATGACCTTTGGGGAGCAGAAGTTGATTTCGGGGAATAGAAATGTACAAAACATTAATGATATTAGACATCTTATGTACATTCTATTTGAATGATCATCTTCTTGAGATCTTAAAGAATCAAGCATGTCACAAATATTATGACAATTTAATAACATGCTTGATTGGCAAAATAGCTCTTCGAATGAACTTGGCCATTCAAATGAAAACCCCTTAAGATGTATCAGAAATCCGGACGATGGCAATCTCAAAATCAACCCTATGTCATTATCTGAGAATATGAGTTCCTTTTCTCCAAACTTGAAAATCCGATCCCCTTGATATCTTTGAACAATAAAGTCAAACACTTGATAATTAATATCAAGTTTTGTAATTGATACTATTCTTGAGAAAGCGGACTTATCAATCAACTCCTTATGCCTCCCAGTCAACTTGTTGTTACCAAGATATGTTACAAATTATTTTATGTAACATCTGTGTTGTACACAATATCTTGCTGCAATATTGAAAATAAAATCAGTTAATATTATGCAAATAAAAAGAGTCTTTTCTTAACTTACAATCTTATTATATTTTAGCTTACCTGGTAGTGGTTATATGTTTACATTATCCTTTATAGTATCAAGATTCAAACTCGATGCTCTTTCTACATAGCACAAATTTTTGGTCAATAATAAGTTCTGATATTCATTATTACCAATTTGGGTGTTAATATGTATGCTTACCAGTGGAAACTTCATTAGTTTTATCACCCTCAAAGCTAGTACCTGCATAAAGTTACTTCTTAATACATAATTCAATCAGAATATATTTATTTTATAATAAATAGTAAAATTACCACTTGTAGATTCCATTGTTGCTTTTTTGACATTTTGTTGTGTTCGTCTCCTGTATGAAACTCAAATGTTTTTGCTTGATCCATCTGCAAAAGTAGTAAATGCAAGACAAAATACAATTACTGATATAGCAGTAACAACATTTGAAAAATGCAACATTTTCTTAGTGAATTCAGCAACAAAAGCAGCAAATTACTAATTAACTCAAGCAACATTTAAAAAATCTTCAGTATTTCTTTGTTAAGCATCTCTAAGCTTCATTAGAATTAAGCAATGGTAAAATTTAAATGCAACTGCATCAGTAAAATATGCTAAATCATAAGAATGAATCAGTAAATATATGTAAGCACATTACATACCAACATCATCTATTAACCACAATATTTAAGATTGTTCGTTCTATCATTATCAACATCATATTTTATAATTAAACATAAGTATAATTTGGTAAATCATTGGTAAGTTCTTCGATAGCATCTTTAAGCATTCGTCTTCTGAAGCAGCGGTATACATAACAACGTTCTCAATAGGTTCTACGCATGCAGCTATTGTATCATCCGCAAGTGTTCAACTTATAAAAGAATTTGTTATCGTAACCCTAATACGTCAACTTCCTCAAAAACTCTTATAGGAATTGACTTAGCATTCCAATGGAAGATGTCGTTTTGTAAAATGGTCACTAACCGTGTCTAACCATGTCTAGCCCGCTCCGCTCGCGATGCAATCGTCAAGAAGTTCTTCTCTGCTCCGCCGCGAACCGAACACTTTCGCTGGAAGTAAGTTTTTTTGAATGTTATCCTAAATTTTAACTTTTGAAAAGGCGGTAAAAAGTAACTTATTACAGCTTTAAATATCACGATGGTAATATTATAACTAGGATAAGTAACTTTTATATGTACTACAAGTAACTTTAGAATGAAACTATAAATTTATTCACTTTCCATAAGTAACTTTGAAGCATGTAGCAGTAAGTTCTTGATACTCAATGATATCAGTAAGTTTGAAACATGTATCAGTAAATTTTATGCATGTTTATCAGTAACTATTTCCAATATAGTATCTTTGAAGAATGCATCAGTAACTTTCAAGCTTGTATCAGTAATTTTGGGGCAGGCATTAGCAACTTTCATTATTTTATCAGTAACTTTAATGATAACATGTAAAATAACAATAGAGGTATGCATCAGTAAGTTTCTTTCATTTATCAGTATTTTATTTTTATTTGTAAGTAACTTGTACGATTCATTAGTAAATAAAATAGATGAATTTGTTTATAAGGAATTTAGTAGTAACAGTAACACATAATTAAACGATAAGCAACTTAAAAAGCTTTCAAGGGTATTTCCATTTGTTCAAAATCCAACCACCATATTTTTTCTTACTATCAGTATCGGTTCTTGAATTTTAAATAACTTTGCATCAAAACTTAGTAATATATGAATCGAAATTTGTATTTGGAAAAAATGGAATTAACAGTAACTATTAGTAACTCCTGAGACTCAAAAAGTATTCAGATGAATTTTATAAAATAAATTTCGCTTCTTAAGAAAAATAGCATTTGTTTATATAATTCTAATACATCACAAACACATACTAATTGAATATTATGTATTAAAATTTCAAGTCTAATAGTATTTTTAATAATATGGCGATTTTTACACATAATTTAAATGTAGTAACAATTTAAATGTATTAGTTAGTTTGGAACATGTGTCAGTAACTTTGAAGCATGCATCAGTAATTTTATTTTATTTATCAGTAACTATTTCCAATATAGTATCTTTGAAGAATGCATCAGTAACTTTCAAGCTTGTATTAGTAATTTTGAAGCAGGCATCATTAACTTTCATTATTTTATCAGTAACTTTAACGATAACATGTAAAATAACAATAGAGGTATGCATCAGTAAGTTTCTTTCATTTATAAGTATTTTACTTTTATTTGTAAGTAACTTTTACGTATTCATTAGTAAATAAAATAGACGAATTTGTTTATAAGAATTTGGTAGTAATAGTAACACATAATTAAACGATAAGCAACTTAAAAAGCTTTCAAGGGTATTTTTTCTTACTATCAGTATCGGTTCTTGAATTTTAAATAACTTTGCATCAAAATTTAGTAATATATGAATCGGAATTTGTATTTGGAAAAAAAATGAAATTAACAGTAACTATTAGTAACTCCTGAGACTCAAAAAGTATTCAGATGAATTTTATAAAATAAATTCCGCTTATTAAGAAAAATAGCATTTGTTTATATAATTCTAATACATCGCAAACACATACTAATCGAATATTACGTATTAAAATTTCAAGTCTAATAGTAATTTTAATAATATAGCGATTTTTACACATAATTTAAATGTAGTAACAATTTTCGTATGCTGGAACTCGTATTTGTAATGTAAAAAAACATAAAAACTTACTGATTCTCGATCTTGAAGCACCTTCAAATGATTTTCAAAGAGGAATGAGAGTAGGGTGTGGCTTTGTTCGATCGCCGTATGCGTAAGGAAGAAACCCTAATTTTTTTGGTAATTAATCGTTTACTAACTACGTCCTACAAAAGAAATTAACGCCCTATTTTCTCACGATAGCAGTTATGATATCCAAAAGGTGCCAAATTTAACGTTATAATTAGAAATTTATTAAAACCTCACGATTAATATCGGACGGATGTTATTAGGGGGTCTATTAAATCCTAAATGGGCACAATGCCCTCTAGATTAGCCCTATGTGTGTGTGTGTGTGTGCGTGTGTGTGTGTGTGTGTGTCTGGGATAAATGGGGCTGCCCCCTAGGGGGAGCTAACTTGGCTCCCCCCGCCCCATTTTCACCATTTTTTTATTTTTTTTGAAAACTTCTTCCTTGAATATTCATCACTATCCCTATATTATGCTATTAAAATTTCGTGCGAAACAGAGACTCCTACGGCCTCCATCCAGACAGTCATTTTTTAACGGTAACAGGATTTTTTAAATCGACCCCATTTGGATGAAGGTCGTAGGAGTCTCTGTTTCACACGAAATTTTGATAGCATAATATAGGGATTTAATAATAAATTTACACGGTTTTAGATTTCAAAAAAATAAAAAAATTATGTCAAAAAGGGGCGGGGGGAGCTAAGTTAGCTCCCCCTAGGGGGCATACACATTTTTCCTATATATATATAATATATATATATATATATGGGGTTGATGGGGCTGCCCCCGGGGGCAGCCAACATGGCTGTCCCGCCTTATTTTGGGGCAGATTTTTTTATTTTTTGGAAAAATATCATCATATATATTCATCCCTATATCCCTCATATATACCATTCGAATTTCGTCAGAAACAGAAACTCCTACGGCCTCCATCCAGACAGAGTCGATTTAAAAAATTATGCGACCGTTAGAAAAATGATGTCTTGATGGAGGCCGTAGGAGTCTTTGTTTCTAACGAAATTCGAATGGCATATAGAAGGGATATAGGGATGAATATACATGACGATATTTTTCCAAAAAAAATTGCGAAAAATAAGATGGGGGAAGCCAAGTTGGCTACCCCTAGGGGACAGCCCCATTTTCCCTATATATATATATGGGTTAAATAGGGTTGCCCTCTTGGGGGAGCTAATTGGCTCTCCTCGTCCTATTTCTCCCAATTTTTTTATTTTTTAAAATTTCTTCCGTGGAATTTCATCACAATATCTCTATATTTTGTTATTAAAATTTCGTGCGAAACATAGACTTGTACGGCCTCCATCCAGACAATCATTTTTTAACGGTAACAGAATTTCTAAAAACGACTCCGCCTGGATGGAGGCCGTAGGAGTCTCTATTTCGCATGATATTTTAATGACATAATATAAGGATATATTCATGAAAATCCACGGAAGAAATTTTCAAAAAAATAAAAAATCAAGGAAAATGAGACGGGAAGAAGTAACTGGGGGCACCAATGTGGCCGCCCTGCCCCCATATTTCAACGTTTTTTTATTTTTTAAAAAATATCATCATGTATATTCATCCCTATATCCCTCTTATATGTCATTCGAATTTCGTTAGAAACATAGACTCTTACGACCTCCATTAAGATAGTGTCGATTTAAAAAATCCTATTACCATTAAAAAATGACTGTCTAGATGGAGGCCATATGAGTCTCTGTTTCCGACGAAATTCGAATGACATATAGGAGGGATATAGGGATGAATATGCATGGCGATATTTTCTGAAAAGAAAAGAAATTCGAATGACATAATGAATTTACATAATTTTAGATTTCAAAAAAAATAAAAAAAATTGTGAAAAAGGGGCGGGGGAGCTAAGTTAGCTCCCCCTAGGGGGCATACACATTTTACCCACACACACACACACGCATATATGGGTAAAATGTGTATGCCTCCTAGGGGGAGCTAACTTAGCTCCCCCACCCTTTTTCACAAAATTTTTTTATTTTTTTTGAAATCTAAAACCGTGTAAATTCATTATTAAATCCCTATATTATGTCATTCAAATTTCATTCGAAACAGAGATTCGTACGACCTCCATCCAAACGGGGTCGATTTAAAAAATCCTGTTACCGTTAAAAAAATGACTGTCTGGATGGAGGCCGTAGGAGTCTCTGTTTCACACGAAATTTTTATGACACAATATAGGGATATAGTGATGAATATTCACGGAAAAAATTTTCAAAAAAAAATAAAAAAATTTGAAGAAAATAGGGCGGGGGGAGCTAAGTTAGCTCCCCCTTGGGGGCAGCCCCATTTTCCTCCATATATATATATGAGGAGTGATCTTATGAGAGCAAAAAATTGTGAGAGCATGAGAGGGGTGATTCTGGACTACATGATTCACCGAGGAGAGAGAAGACCATGAGAAAGAAAACAGAATCATGTGGTCCAAAATCATTCCTCTCATGCTCTCATAACTTTTTGCTCTCATTGGATCACTCTTCATATATATATATATATATATATATAAGGAAAATGAAGCTGCCCCAAGGAGCAGCCAAGTAGCCGCCCCCATTCAATTAGAACCATCAGATATAATCAACGGTGGAGATGCGACTTCATCCAAAGCTCTCAAGTTGAGGGCTGGAAGAAAAGTTATATCCCAACTCCCAAGACTATATCATGTCCCATCATCCTCCCTTGTATGACTCACTTGTTGTTGTAAAGAGGATTGCCATTGCATATATTAAACAGTAAAACATCGGATCCAAATGAATTAACAGAGAAACAATACCGAATAAGATTACGTTAAACGTATGTTTCCCAATCATTATCCGATTATACAATGCAAACAAGAACCAATTAAAAGAACAGAAACATAAACACGGGCATGATCCAGAAATGGTAAAGCAATAAACATATTGCGGCAATCAAAATAAAATGGAGATCAGTTTAGAAGTCACCGAAGCGTCCATGAAATGGACTGTCCTTAAAGAAGATATCGCCCCCACAATACCGGTGCGTAGGGTACTGGAGATCCACTCTCAGGATACGATGGTTCACGATCGTCGTCGGCGCACACCAACGGGATCGTCCTCGATTGTACCTCAGAGAACTGCAGCCGAGAGAGGAGAAGAGGAAGGCGTTCGTCCGCGAGAGGAAGAACCAAAGAGAGACGGCGTGAGAGAGATTTTTCTTGCGAGTGTAGAAAAACCGAATCGGGTGAGGGATATAAATAGAGGGGCTCGCGTCCTGAAGACGCGACCTTTGGTTTCCAAAAACGCGTCCTGAAAACACATCCTTTCGGATCCCAAAAAATGCGCCCATAATAACGAGATAATTTCCCACTCAAGTCGACTTACCAAATTAATCGTGTGATTAATTTAATCGACTTAGCAAATGAAAACCGTAGCAAAAGTATCGAGATCCGAGATCCGAATTTACTCTCCCGAGCCCGAGCCCGAGCCCGAGCCGGAGCGGAGCGCGCGCGCGTGTGTGGTCCTCCATTCTTCCTCTCTACTATTGCTACAAGAGCTTGGGGTGTGAACTCAAATATAAGTCCACCAAAAGTTTAGTTCTCCACGATGTGGTACTAAAGTTCTACCCAAACTTTCCACATTTCAAATTTGGGAATTCCAAACTTTCCCTCCAAACCATTTGGTTTCCCAATTGAAACCAAATTGAATGCCAATTGTAATTAATAGGTTTTCCAATTAAAATCTATCTACAATTTTAACACAACAATCCCCCACGAATTCACCAATTTGAAAAAGAGATTCAAAAGGATTTAAAAAACTTCTTTCGGCTGCCCACACTTTGCTTTTAGTAAAGGTACCTTCCGGTTTGAACCTCTACCTGAGTTTACTACTTTCACTTTAACAGGAACGAAGTGAACTACGTCTTGAACTTCAGACCTTAGTGTTAAAGTATACGGTAGAAACAACAAAGCGTTGTTCTTGGTACAATCTTCAGGGTTGGTGCTCTTAAAGGTCATGCACCCTTATCCTGTTTCATGAGTGTGTTCAGGAAAGACCCTCTTCCTTTAACTGCGGCCCACAGTAACACTCACATAGGTGGCGTTCTCCAAGGATGCACTGCTAACATCCTGCCCAAAGGCTTGAACCCATTCAGAGCCTATGCTCTTCCTAAACTTGCAGCTTAAATGACACTCATGCTTCCAGGGATAAGACACTCATGCTTACGCATTAAAATTAGAGCCCAACCAGTTCTCCAAACAGCTTGTTATTACCACATTGAACCTACTTTGTGGGATCTCCACTCAGATAGGTTGGGTTGCTACTGTAGAGGAACTCCCAATGGATCTCAGTCACATCCCAAGCCTAGACTTTAGGACTAAAGATCTATCAAATCCCTTAGTCAACGGATCTGCCGTATTGTCTTTGGATCCAACAAAATCCACAGCCATCACTCCTCGAGACACCAAATCCCTTAACGTTTTAAGTCTGATTTGTATGTGTCTCCTTGTTTTCTGATTGAACTTTGAACTCTTAATCTTGGTAATTGTGGTCATATTATCACAATGTACCGAGATCGCAGGAACAGACTGACCTATCATGGGAATCTCAGACAGAAGTTCCCTTAGTCATTCAACCTCAATTCCAGTGGTGTCCAAAGCACACGGCTCGGCCTCAAAAGTGGATCGAGCTAGAATGGTCTGCTTCACAGACCTGCAGGAGACTGCACCGCCTCCAAGGGTAAATACATACCCTGTAACACCATTACTCCCAGACTCCTCTATTTTCCCTATCCAGCTTGCATCACTGTAACCCTCTAGTACAGAAGGATGTCTACCATAATGCAAACTAAGGGAAATAGTTCCCTTCAAGTACTTCAGTACCTGATCCAGAGCCTCCCAGTGAGTACGGTCAGGACAGCTAGTGTATCTACTCAGCTTTGCAACCGAGAATGAAATATCAGGTCTCGTGCAATTTGTAAGATACATTAAACTTTCTATCACTTGTGAATACCTTAGCTGGGCTACAGGTACTCCACTTTTATTCTTAAACAACGTTTTGGATGGATCAAAAGGAGTGCTTACAGCTTTGCAATCTTGATATCCAAATTTCTCAAGTACTTTCTCAACATAGTGAGATTGAGAAATTATAATCCCATCAACTGACCTTGTCAGTTTGAGACCCAAGATTACATTAGCAACACGCATGTCCTTCATCTCAAACTTGCTACTCAAGAAAGCCTTAGTCTCATTAATAATCCTCATATGTGATCCAGATAATAATATGTCATCAACATATAGGCACAAGACAATACACTCATCACCTTTCACCTTGGAATAGACACACTTGTCGGATTCATGAACCTTAAAGCCACATGACAAAATAGTCTTGTCGAATTTTTCATGCCACTGCTTTGGTGCTTGTTTTAATCCGTAAAGGGATTTGACAAGCTTGCAAACCTTTCCCTCATTCCCAGGAGTCACAAGCCCATCAGGTTGATCCATATAGATCTCTTCCTCAAGATCGCCATGCAAGAAGGCGGTCTTCACATCCATTTGGTGGATAGAGAGATCATATACAGATGCCAATGCTATGAGCATCCAGACTGTGGTCATCATAGTCACAGGGGAATAGGTATCAAAATAATCGATACCTTCCTTTTGCCTTTAAGCCCTTGGCAACTAATCTGACTTTGTATTTTTCAATTGATCCGTCAGGTCTAAACTTTCTCTTAAACACCCACTTGCACCCAATAGTAGAGCACCCTTTGGGTAAATCAACCAACTTCCAAGTTCCATTAGCCATAATGGAATCCATCTCAGATTTGATGGCTTCCTTCCATTGTTTTGCTTCAGATGAAGCCATGGCTTCCTTTTAACTTGGTGGATCACCCTCGATCTGGTAGACAACAAAGTCGCTACCCAGATCCTTAGCTATCCGAGGTCTTTTACTCCTCCTTGGCTCATTCTCTTCAGAAAGATCATTGGGTTCAGGTTGAGTCTCAACCCCCACATTCGATATCCTTTCCACTTGATCTGGAATAGATCCTGATGCAGAGGCGCCCTCAATGGTCAGATTCTGAGGAATCCCAGTCTTCAATGGGAAGACATCCTCAAAGAAGGTAGCATCACGGAGTTCAACAATAGTGTTGACATCTATGCCCGATATCTCGGACCGAATTACCAAGAACCTATATGCATAGCTATTTTCTAGGTAACCTAAGAAGACCGCATCAACAGTTTTAGGACCAAGTTTCTTTCTCTTGTGTTCTGGGACTAAAATTTTAGCGAGACAACCCCACACTTTGAGATATCTTAAACTCGGTTTCCTATTTCTTCAAAGTTCAAAGGGACACTTTTCCATATGTCTTGGAGGCACCATATTCAGAATATGGTAAGCCGTATTCAAGGCTTCTCACCACATATAGGTTGGAAGTCCAGAACTCTGTAAGAGAGTATTGATCATGTCAGTTAAGGTTCTATTTTTCCGTTCTGCTATCCCATTTGATTGCGGTGAATATGGGGCCCTAACTTCATGAACTATGCCAAAAGATTTGCATTGTTCATCAAATAAGTTAGAGGTATATTCACCTCCTCTATCTGACTTAAGGCGTTTAAGCACTTTTTTTATTTGTATCTCAGCCTCATTCTTAAAGATAAGAAATTTCTCTAAGGCTTCATCCTTGGTTTTCATTAGATATACATAGCAGTATCTACTGCCATCATCTATAAAGGTGATAAAGTATTTCTTATTGTCTCGGGTCAACACACCATTAAACTCACAGATATATGTGTGCACTAGATCCAAGATCTCACTATCTCTAGAGACAGACTGAAAAGACTTCCTAGGTGTCTTAGCTTACACACATATCTCACATTTTTGAGTTTTATCAATAGTGTGTTTAGGGATTAACTCTAAATTCATCATTCTTTTAATTGAATTTAGGTTTACATGTCCCAATCTACCATGCCACAGATCACAACATTCTAGATTATTTACAACATGAGACACATAATTAGAACATTCAGCATTCAAAACTCATTAATGTTTACTGAATCACATCTAATTCTAAATAACAAGTCAAAATCAGCCAAATAGCCTTTTCTATAAAAAATGCCATGTCTCAGAATAACAACTTTATTACATTTAAAGTTTAATTCAAAACCATTTCTAACTAAGATAGAGCCAGATAACACATTCTTCTTGATGTCAGGAACATGCAGCACCCTGTGCAACGTCGAGACTCGTCCAGAGGAGAACCTCAAGTTGACTTGTCCCGACCCTAGCACCCTGGCTGCAGAATCGTTCCCCATCTTCACAGTCCCACCGCTGCAGGTCTGATATGAAGAAAACAACGTTCTGTCAGAACATATGTTTACATTGGCTCCCGTATCCACAAGCCACTCATTTGGATCATGGATATGGTATAGTTCAGGTTTTACAGAGACATACCCCTCGCTAGCCCCGAGTCCCATAGTGATCATGTTCACTTGTGGACTCCCGTCTGTAGCCTTAGGTTGAGCCTTCAAAGACGGACAGTCCTTCTTCTAATGGCCAACCTGATTACAGTGCCAGCAGGGTTTATTCTTTGCCTTTTTCTGGATCTTGCCCTTTGGTTTCATTTTATTGTTATTGGGACCCTTTCCCTTCTTATCCTTGCCCTTCGAGGTCATAAGATTGACCATAGCCTGAATATCAATAGGAAGCACAGGTTTTTATTTCCTGTGTTCCTCCTCTATGGCAATTGTCACCATCAAGTCATTCATAAAAATTTTCCCCTTCCTGTGTTTCAGGGACATACCGAAGTCTTCCTACGACTTGGGGAATTTCTCTATGATGCACATGACCTGAAACTTCTCTAGAAGTTTCATTTCGGCATCCTCTAAACCATGGAGCAGGAGTAAAAACTCGTGTGCCTGTTCAGAAACAGACTTCCCTTCGGCCATGGAAAACTTCAAAAATTTGGCTACGGAGTATTTCTCAATACCGAGATCTTCGGTGTTATACTTCCGATCCAAGTCTTCCCATAGCCCCTTCGCAGTCTGCGTGGACGAACAATATACGTCAAACAAAGTGTTGGATAGAGCCAACAAGATGCAACCATGACATATACGGCCGCGTTCCTTCCACGCAGATTGCGCCTTATGGCTATCGGGTGAGGGGTTTTCCATTTCTACCGTGGGACAGTCGGTTTCAAGCATCGAGATTGACCCTATGGTTGTTAACCATATCTTCATGCGTTGTTGCCAACGCTTAAAATTCTGTCCACCGAATTTATCAGGCATACCCGTCATATCTACCCTCGATTTAAACATTGTTTCCGACATTCTATAATCGGTTCGGGATATCTTCTCTAAGATTGTTGTAAATAGGATTGCCATTGCATATATTAAATAGTAAAACATCGGATACAAATGAATTAACAGAGAAACAATACCGAATAAGATTACGTTAAACGTATGTTTCCCAATCATTATCCGATTATACAATGCAAACAAGAACCGATTAAAGGAACAGAAACATAAACACGGGCATGATCCAGAAAGGGTAAAGCAATAAACATATTGCGGCAACCAAAATAAAATGGAGATCAGTTTAGAAGTCATCGAAGCATCCATGAAATGGACTGTCCTTAGAGAAGATATCGCCCCCACAATACCGGTGCGTAGGGTACTGGCGATCCGCTCCCAGGATACGACGGTTCACGATCGTCGTCGGCGCACACCAACGGGATCGTCCTCGATTGTACCTCAGAGAACTGCAACCGAGAGAGGAGAAGAGGAAGGCTTTCGTCCGCGAGAGGAAGAACCAAAGAGAGACGGCGTGAGAGAGGTTTTTCTTGGATGAGGGATATAAATAGAGGGGCTCGCGTCCCGAAGACGCGACCTTTGGTTTCCAAAAATGCGTCCCGAAAACGCATCCTTTCGGATCCCAAAAAACACGCCCATAATGACGAGATGAATTTCCATTCAAGTCGACTTACCAAATTAATCGTGTGATTAATTTAATCGACTTACCAAATGAAAACCGCAGCAAAAGTATCGAGATCCGAATTGACTCTCCCGAGCCCGAGCCGGAGCGGAGCGCGCGCGCGCGTGTGTGTGGTCCTCCATTCCTCCTCTCTACTATTGCTACAAGAGCTTGGGGTGTGAACTCAAATATAAGTCCACCAAAAGTTTAGTTCTCCACGATGTGGTACTAAACTTCCACCCAAACTTTCCATATTTCAAATTTGGGAATTCCCAACTTTCCCTCCAAACCATTTGGTTTCCCAATTGAAACCAAATTGAATGCCAATTGTAATTAATAGGTTTTCCAATTAAAACCTATCTACAATTTTAATACAACACCTGTTACCAAAAGAAAAGCCCCTGCTCCCTAAGGGATGAACCCATCGATATCATTATCTTCATGGAAATCCCTTCACCTTCTTGTTGATCCAGACGAGATAACACACCCATCAGCAAAGCATCCCACCTCGGTGCCCTCCTTGCATGAAGCTCGGAAGCCCCTGCGATCACATCACACCTTCTCGATTCATCTCCGTTTACATTATCCGACGCTCCAGGTGATTCGAGTCATCTCCCTTGTTATTACGTTGCATAGATTGGTGATCTCATAGTTTTTTAACTGTTTTGTATATTTGGGTTCGACACAGTGCATCCAATGGAGCCCTTTTTTTTGCAAACTTCATGGATTATATTTTGATTGATCATATATCTTTCGACTTTATTTATTTTTGTATTCTTACATTGGATTCCTTTGTGTTTTGTGTTTGTTTAGGGACTTTTTGGGAAAAAAGATTATTTCGATTCGACGATTACGTAGATCTTATCGCAAATCTTATTAAGTAGAACTTGCTTAAGATAAGGTATGCAATTTCCTTAATAGGTCTTCCAGAGATATGCATGCATTTGTATTGATTTACATTTTTATTTGAACTTGCATCCTTTTGGCAGGTTATTTCCATCCAGGGAGAGTTTCAAAATATCAGAATATTTTGCACAATAGAAAGAATCTTAGATTTTGCAGGGATTGAACATTGATCACTCTAGTTTATATGATGGGGCAACTTTGAATGCATGTCAGCATAAGTTTCTTAATTATGAAATTTTTTGTATGATAGAGGATACATTTAAGTTTCAAAAGCAATTAACTCATTTTGGAAAACTATTATGACTTCTTCAACATGTAAAGTTATCATCCTTGCGTGTAGATAATTGTTCCAAGTTTAAATAGCTTTATCCATACATGCATATAGTTAACCAAAAAGACAGTATGCGTGAACTCCCCATCGACTTCTACAACTATGAGGAGAGTAGTCATGGACTCCAGTTTTAAGGGCGATAACATGTGTGCTGGGAGATGATTCGCCTCGTTCACAAGGCTTGCGCTCATCGGGATCAAATCATCTTATTTCATTTCAGGTTCTACAGTACAATTCACTCATATGTCGATTTTGTGGTTTCGGTTCAAGATATCCTATCAGTTCAACATTCACGAGAGTACGTCTGGATCACCTGGGATTGGAGAAACAAGACAAACAGGGATCAAAGTCAACTTTTATAACATTGATGTCTGTGTTAAATGTCATGACTCATGAGTATTGATTGTAGATACTTGATATTTAATTTCACCTTCATTGATTCTCATGTCCTGATTACGTATGCTTAGAGAAATCAGTTGCTATGTTTGAAAATTTTGGAGGAATGTTGTCATCGATGTAAATGAAGGATTGCCATCATAGGCGTGCCTTTGTCGGAGAATGTTGTAGAGTTCCATCTTTCTCTTGTCTTTGATCTATTTGGACTATTAAATTTCAGTTGGTTTTATTTTAGGGACTTATATTCTGTCATCTATGCTTTTCTTATTTTTCGTGGTGATAACCAATCTTCTGGTGTACCTCCTATTCTAAGGTTGGATTTATTTTTTTCTAAAAAAAATTACTGATTATGTGGATAAAGATCCCTGTTAGATTCAGTATGGACATATGTATGCTATCTTAAGCAATCTATGATGTTCTATTTGATCGTTTTCAAATTTTGACTTTGACCATTTCTTCCATAGTCAAAAGAAAGATACCCAAGGAAATTAATCTCCATCTTATTACCCATCCATTATTTTCATCACAATCAAGTTAAATATATAAATTGAAATGGCCATGGTCTTGAAATCCATTGGAATTAACCAAAAATTCAGAAGATATGTAATTAAATTCTTGGTAAAGTTGTGGCTTCCGAAGAGGTGATGTCAATTGCAGCAATATGCCATATAACATGAGTGAACTCTTCTACGATGATTCCAGTTTAACCCCTCTTGACTTTCAGATCTACTGATTTATAAAATGGACGACTAAGGTAGCATAATCTCATCTATCATGTGTAGAAGAATCTTTATCAAATTTCATTAAAACTAAAAACAAAACGATTATAAAATATGTACAAACACAAACAACCAACTCCTTCAATACAATTAGTTTCATTCAATCACGTAGCGTCATGAATTTCTCCACGACATTTACAAAAAAAAAATCATGCTAAAATCGGTAGTCATGTCAGCAAAACCCGGGACCAACATTAACCATATTCATCTCAAATCACTAGTCCATCTTTGACAGTCTACATTCTTTTTGTTTGAACAGATTGTGGCTTCTTCGAATATTTGTTTCTTAGCATCAATGATCCTGCAAAAATAAAACAAAGTGAAAAATAGCAGTGGGCTAGTGTGTGCAAATGTGGGCAGGGGGAGTTGTACACAGTAAAATCATACAGGAGGATTGTGGTGGATTTGTTGATATGATACTCTCACTGAATACATTTAAGTCTATAATTCAAATTTATACTAGTGATTCATCCAAGGATTTACCATTCAGGAAAAGAATTTTGGCAATGATAGAGTTACCAAAGACATAGCTATACAGAAAATAAAAGCTGAAAATTGCTGCAACATCACTATCTAAAAGTCTATCACCTATACATCTATAGCAGCATGGGATCTTCATATTCATCTTAGTATACAGAACCATCTACGGATATACTACACAGATGAGGGATGCCACATTATTGATCACAAAAAGATTTATAGGGTTTGAACACATCCAAATTTAGGAGTCCATAGAATTGCCTAAGATTGGGGGAATAAAAAAAAGGGCTCCATTGGATGCACTGTGTCGAATCCAAATATACAAAACAGTTAAAAAACTATGAGATCACCAATCTATGCAACGTAATAACAAGGGAGATGACTCGAAACACCTGGAGCGTCGGATAATGTAAACGGAGATGAATCGAGAAGGTGTGATGTGATCGCAGGGGCTTCCGAGCTTCATGCAAGGAGGGCGCCGAGGTGGGATTCTTTGCTGATGGGTGTGTTATCTCGTCTGGATCAACAAGAAGGTGAAGGGATTTCCATGGAGATGATGATATCGGTGGGTTCATCCTTGGCCTTTTTGGTTGCAGGGTTGGGCAGCGTTGGGTTAGGCTGGGTTGGGCTAGGTGAATAGTAATCTGTGAGGAGGAAGTACCCTTGTGAATAGTAACCAGGGTTGGCCCAACCCTGCCCAACCCTGCAACCAAACAGGCCCGCAGGGGCTTTTCTTTTGGTAACAGGTGAGTCGTATAAGGGAGGACGATGGGACATGATATAGTCTTGAGAGTTGGGATATAACTTTTCTTCCAGCCCTCAACTCGGGAGCTTTGGATGAAGTTGCATCTCCACCGTTGATTATATCTGACGGTTCTAATTGAATGGGGGCAGCTACTTGGCTGCTCCTTGGGGGCAGCTTCATTTTCCCCTATATATATATGGGTAAAATGTGGCTGCCCCCAGGTAGTAGTCAACTTAGCTACCCCCGCCCCATTTTCTTCATGTTTTTAATTTTTTTTTGAAAATTTCCTCCATGAATATTCATCATTATATATATATGGGTAAAATGGGGTTGTCCCCAGGGGGTAGCTAACTTAGCTACCCCCGCCCCATTTTCTTCATGTTTTTAATTTTTTTTTGAAAAGTTCTTCCATGAATATTCATCACTATATCCTTTGTGTCATTAAAATTTCGTGTGAAACAGAGACTCTTACAGCCTCCATCTAGACAGTCATTTTTTTAACGGTAACATGATTTTTTAAATCGACCCCGTTTGGATGGAGGTCGTAGGAGTCTCTGTTTCGCATGAAATTTGAATGACATAATATAGGGATTTAATAATGAATTTACACGGTTTTAGATTTCAAAAAAAAAATAAAAAATGTAAAAAAGGAGCCGGGGGAGCTAAGTTAGCTCCCCCTAGGGGGCATACACATTTTACCCTATATATATATGGGGGGAGGGAAGTTGTTTTGAGTAACAACCAAGTTGGTTGTTACACAAGGCAGTTCCCCTCCCCCATTTTTTATTTTTTTGAAATAAAACCATATATATTCATCAATATATTCCTCCTATATATCATTCAAATTTCGTTAGAAACAGAGACTCCTATACCCTCCATCTAAAACAAGTAATTTTTAATGGTCTAAATTTTGTTGTAATCGACCTGTTCCAGATGGAGGGCATAGAAGTCTATGTTTCTGATGAAATTTGAATAACATATAAGAGGGATATATAGATGAATATATATGATTTTATTTTCGAAAAAAATAAAAAATGAGGGGGGAATCTGCCTTGTGTAACAACTAACTTGGCTACTACTTAAAATAGATTCCCTCTCCTCATACATACATACATATATATGTGTGTGTGCGCGCGCGCGTGCGGGTGGGTGGGTGTGGGTTAAATGAGGCTACACCATGGGTGTAGCCAATTGGCTACTCCCACCCACATTTTCCTCGTAAATTTATCTAAAAAATGAAAATATGTATATTGATCATTATATCCTCCTAACATGTCTTTCCAATTTCATCAGAAACAAAGACTCATGTGCCCTCCATCTGAAGGGAGTCAATTTCAGCGATTCTGAGATTGTTAAAATTTGAAGTCTTGATGGAGGGGATAGAAGTCTCGAATTAAGTCGAATTTTTAATGACATGATGGTAACATCTTGTGATCTAAATTCCAATAGGTTTCATTTCAGAAAAAAAAAGACAGGGAAAATGGGTGGGAGCATGTAAGTTAGCTACATCCAATGGAGCATACTCAATTCAAATTCGCACAGAATTTGAATTGCATAATATAGAGATATAGTGGAATATTCACGGAAGAAATCTTTTAAAAAATAACAACTAGGGGAAATATGCAGGGAGCTAAGTTAGCTCTCGCATACATATATACAACAACAACAAAGCCTTTTCCCACAATTAAGTAGGATCGACTACATGGATTATTCGCCTCCATTCAGATCTATCTTGGGTCAATCTCGTACTTATATCCAAAAAACTAAGATCCCTTCATATAGTCTCTTTCCAACACTTCTTGGGCCGTCCTCGCCCTCTCTTAGCCGGCTCAACATGCCAACACTCGCATCTCCTAACCGGTGCATCAATTGACCTTCTTTGCAAATGACCAAACCATCTTAAGCGGTTTTCTCGCATCTTATCCTCGATCGGAGCTACACCAACTTTCTTTCTGATTGCATAATTCTGAATCCGATCTTTACGTGTATGTCCACACATCCATCTTAGCATTTTCATTTTTGTTACAGCCATTCTCTGCACATGTCTATGGTTCACATGCCAACATTCAGAACCATAAAGCATAGCAGGTCTCACGGCTGCTTTGTAAAACTTTCCTTTAATTTTTAAAGGAATTTTCTTATCACAGAGAACAGTGGAGGCTCCTCTCCACCTTAGCCAGCCTGCATTTATTCTATTAGTAACATCTCCATCAATTTCCCCATCATGTTGCAAAATAGATCCCAGATATCTAAAATAATCTCTCTTCTGAATGTTATTGTCACCAATCTTCACCTCGATTCCTTCACCATTGCTTCCATCAAATGTGCATTCCATATATTCCGTCTTAGCCCTACTTATACGAAAACCTTTAGTCTCCAATGCATGTCTCCAAACCTCCAGCTTCTCATTTACTCCATCTATAGTCTCGTCAATCAACACAATATCATCAGCAAATAACATACACCAAGGTAACTCATCCTGAATGTGACTTGTCAACTCGTCCATAACCAAAGTAAAAAGAAATGGACTCAAAGCTGAACCTTAATGTAAACCAATGTTGATATGAAAATAGTCAGTCTTCCCCGTCGGGGTCCTTACACAAGATAAAGCCCTATCATACATATCCTTTATGAGATTATGTATAGGACAGGTACTTGTCTCTTCTCCAAAACTCTCCACAGTATCTCTCGTGGGACGAAATCATAAGCCTTCTCCAAATCAATAAAGATCATATGGAGATTCTTCCTTTTAGCTCTATAAATCTTCATTGTTCTCCTCAACAAATGGATGGCTTCAATAGTTGAGCGACCTGGCATGAATCCGAATTGGTTTTCTTTTACTTGGGAAACTTGCCTCAACCTTCTTTCGATCACACGTTCCCAAATTTTCATAGTGTGACTTATCAACTTGATACCTCTGTAATTTGAACAATTTTGAATGTCTCCTTTGTTCTTTTAAAGAGGCACCACGATACTCCTCCTCCAATCTTCAGGCATTTTCTTTTATATATATATATAGAGGAGTGATCCTATGAGAGCAAAAAAATATGAGAGCATGAGAGCATGCATTCTGGACCACATGATCCTGTCTTCTCTCTCCTGCTCTTCTCTCTCCTGGTTGGATCATGTGGTCCAGAATGCATGCTCCCATGCTCTCACAAATTTTGGCTCTCATAGGATCACTCCTATATATATATATGCTTTTTTGTTGATATATGATTTTCATATTCTTTTACGTTCATCATCGTTAATAATAAAGAGAGTTTTTATCAACTGTATATGTGTCCCTCCGAGATATTACAATATCAATTATGCCCCTTCCTTCTTCGAAGTATTCGTTGTGTCACCGAGTTCTTGTAGTTCTATCACTTGTGTCCCTCAAATTAGGTGTCGTCCATTCCCAATGCAAACGGACGTTAACATTGGGGACACAAGCTGAAATAATTAGAAAAAAAGCGGCCGAGTGGTCTTTCTTAATCCTCCTTACCCTCACCCTGTCCCTCCTCCCTCCCCTCCTCCTCCTCCCCAAGCCGACCTCCTCCTCCCTCCCCCTCGTCCTCCTCTCCAAGCTGACATACTCCTAGCTTGACCCTTTGCCCTAGCCGGTCTTAGAATTGTTGTAATCGACATGTTCTAGATGGAAGGCATATGAGTCTCTGTTTGTGACGAAATTGGAATGGCATATAGGAGGGATATAAGATGAATATACATGGTGATATTGTCATAAAAGTAAAAAAAACATAGAAGGTATAAACCTCGGTGCATGTAAAATTACATGCACCTGTGTGCATAGTCCCCAAACCCATATATATATATATATATATATATATATATATATATATATATATATGAGGGGGGGGGAGATCCTCTGAGATGAGCTTTTTGTGAGATGGATAATCTCAACCTCTCATTTTAACATCATTTATGTCATGAAACCTGAGGGATTTATATAAAATAATGAGTGGAATGTGTGTTTCAAATTTTGTGAAAAAACACCCCTAACATGTCCATCCAGAGAGGGTCGATTTCAGCAATTCTGAGACCACTAAAATTTGACAATCTTAATGGAGGGGATAAAAGTCTCAAATTGGAGTCGAATTTTGAATGAGACCATGGTGATATATGGCGACATAAATCCTCTTAGGTTTCATGGCGTGAATGATGGTAAAATGAGCGGTTGAGATTACCCATCTCACCATGTCACAAAAGCCCATCTCACGGGATCGACCCTATCTCTCTCCTTGTATGTGTGTGTGTGTGTGTGTGTGTGTCTCTCTCTCTAATATATATATATATATATATATATATATAGGGAAAAGGAAGTATGCACCGAGATGCATGTAATTTTACATGCACCGGGGTCTATATCTTCCAAGTTTTTTTATTTTTTTGGAAAATATCATAATATATATTCATCCCTATATCCCTCCTATATGCCATTCGAATTTCGTCAGAAACAGAGACTCTTATGCCTTCCATCTAGAACATGTAATTTTAACGGTCTTAGAATTGTTGTAATCGACATGTTCTAGATGGAGAGCATAGGAGTCTCTGTTTCTGACGAAATTCGAATGACATAATAGAGGGATATACAGATGAATATACATGGTGATATTTTCCAAAAAGGTAGAAAAACATAGAAGATATAGGCTCCGATGCATGTAAAATTACATGCACTTGGGTGCATCCTCCCCAACCCCATATATATATATATATAGAGAGAGAGAGAGAGAGAGAGAGGAAAGGGAGCCTACTTTGTGAAGTAGGTAACCTTACCTACTTCACATCCTATTTTTGCATTTTTTTATTTTTTTTTGAAAAATGCCACCGTGAATTTTCATAATTATATCCTTCTAATATGTTATTCAAATTTCATCAGAAACGGAGACTCCTACGGCCTTCATCTAGAACATGTAAAATACAGCAAATCTGTGACCGTTAAAAAATGAATGTCTGGATGGAGGCCGTAGGAGTCTCTGTTTTCTGACGAAATTTGAATAACAGAGGGATATAATTATGAAAGCCCCCGGTGGCATTTTTCAAAAAATAAAAAAATTACAAAAAAATGAAATGTGAAGTAGGTAAGTTACCTACTTCACAAAGTAGGTTCCCTTTCCTCATATATATATATATATATATATATGAGGAAAGGGAAGCTGCTCCATGGAGCAGCTAAGCTGGTTGTTCCACGGGGCAGTTTCCCTTTTTTTATTTTTTTTGAAATTTTTTTCATGTATATTCATCTATATATTCCTCTTACATGTCATTCAAATTTCATGAGAAACGAAGACTCCTATACCCTCCATCTAGAACATGTAATTTTTAACGGTCTGAAATTTGTTGTAAAGTACCTATTCTAGATTGAGGGCATAAGAGTCTCCGTTTCTCATGAAATTTGAATGACATGTAGGAGGGATATATAAATGAATATACATGAAAAAAATTCAAAAAATAAAAAAAGGAGGGGAAATTGCCCCGTAGAGCAGCCAGCTTAGCTGCTCCATGGAGCAGCTTCCCTGTCCTCTCTCTCTCTCTTTCTATATATATACGAGTGATCCTGTAAGAGCCAAAACATGTGAGAGCATGAGAGCATGCATTCTGGACCACATGATCCAACCATGAGAGAGAAAACAGAATCATGTGGTCCAAAATGCATGCTCTCATACTCTCACATTTTTTTGCTCCCATAGGATCATTCCTCTCTCTCCTCTCCTCTCTCTCTCTCTCTCTCTATATATATATATATATATAGAGAGAGAGAGAGAGAGAGGAAAATGGGGCTGCCCCTTGGGGGGAGCTAAGTTCCTATTTTCTTCAATTTTTTTATTTTTTTTTGAAATTTTTTTCCGTGAATATTCATCACTCTATCCCTATATTATGTCATAAAAATTTCGTGTGAAAAAGAGACTCCTACGGCCTCCATCCAGACAGTCATTTTCTTAACGGTAACATGATTTTTTAAATCGACCTCGTTTGGATGGAGGTCGTAGGAGTTTCTGTTTCGCATGAAATTTGAATGACATAATATATGGATTTAATAATGAATTTACACAGTTTTGGATTTCAAAAAAAATAAAAAAATTGTGAAAAAGGGACGGGGGGAGCTAAGTTAGCTCCCCCCAGGGGGCATACACATTATATATATATATATATATATATATATATATATGGGTAAAATGTGTATGCCCCCTGGGGGGAGCTAACTTAGCTCCCCCCGCCCCTTTTTCACTTATTTTTTTATTTTTTTGAAATCCAAAACCGTGTAAATTTATTATTAAATCTATATAATATGTCATTCAAATTTCATGCGAAACAGAGACTCCTACGACCTCCATCCAAACGGGGTCGATTTAAAAAATCCTGTTACCGTTAAAAAAATGACTGTCTGGATGGAGGCCATAGGAGTCTCTGTTTCACACGAAATTTTTATGACATAATATAGGGATATAGTGATGAATATTCACGGAAAAAAATTTTCAAAATAAAATAAAAAATTTGAAGAAAATAGGGCGGGGGGAGCTAAGTTAGCTCCCCCTAGGAGGCAGCCCCATTTTCCTCTCTCTCTCTCTCTCTCTCTCTCTATATATATATATATATATATGGTTGATCATGTGAGAGCCAAAATTCGTGAGAGCATGAAAGTAAGGATTCTGTACTACTAGATTCTGTCATCTCTCTCTCTCTTCATTGTATATAAAGGGTTGATCATGTGAGAGCCAAAAACTGTGAGAGCATGAGAGCAGTGAATCTGTACCACTAGATTTTGCTCTTCTCTCTCCTCCTGCAATCAATGAGGAGAGAGATGCCAGAATCTAATGGTCCAGAATCATTGCTCTCATGCTCTTACGGATTTTGGCTCTCACAGGATCAACCCTATATATAGGGGAAAATTGGGTTGTCTTTTTGGAGAAGCTAACTTAGCGCTTTCCACCCTATTTTTCTCATTTTTTTATTTTTTTTTAAATTTCTTCCGTGAATATTCATCGTTATATCCTCTTATTATGCCGTACATATTTCGTGCGAAACAAAGACATCTACGGCCTCCATCTAGACATGGTTGATTTCAATAATTTTACAACTGTTAAAAAATGATTGTCTAGATGGAGGCTGTTGGGGTCTTTGTTTAGCACGAAAGTTGAATGACATAATTTAGGGATATAGTGATGAATATTCATGAAAGAAATTTTCAAAAAAAAATAAAAAATAGGGGAAATAGACGGGGGAGCTAACTTAGCTCCTCCCACCCTATTTTTCTTATTTTTTTATTTTTTTGAAAATTTTTTCCATGAATATTCATCATTGTATCCCTATATTATGTCGTTCAGATTTCATGCAAAACAGAGACTTCTATGGCCTCCATCCAGACAAGGTCGATTTCAATAATTCTGCGACCGTTAAAAAATGATTGTTTAGATGAATGCCGTATGGGTCTCTGTTTCGCACGAAATTTGAGTGGCATAATATATTGATATAGTGATGAATATTCACGAAGAATTTTTCAAAAAAAATAAAAAATAAGGGAAATAGATGGGGAGTTAACTTAGCTCCTCATGTCCTATTTTTCTCATTTTTTTGAAAACTTCTTCCGTGAATATTCACCAATATATCCTTATATTATGTCGTTTAAATTTCGTGCGAAACAGAAGCTTCTATGACCCCCATCCAGATAAGGCCGATTTCAATAATTCTGCGACTGTTAAAAATGATTGTCTAGATGGAGTCCGTACGGGTCCCTGTTTCACATGAAATTTGAATGGCATAATATATTGATATAGTGATGAATATTCACGAAGAAATTTTCAAATAAATAAAAAGGGAAATAGACAGGGGAGCTAAGTTAGCTCTCCCATATATATATATATATATATATGTGTGTGTGTGTGTGTGTGTGTGTGTGTGTGTATGAGAAAAAAGATCCTACTCCATGTAGTAGGTAACTTACCTACTCTATTTTTATTTTGTGTCATAAAATACTTCCATGGATTTTCATAACTATATTCCTCTAATATATCATTCAAATTTCGTCAGAAACAGAGACTCCTACGGCCTCCATCCAGACGATCATTTTTTAACTGTCACAGATTTGTCGTATTTTACCTGTTCTAGATGGAGGCCGTAGGAGTCTCTGTTTCTGATGAAATTTGAATGACATATTAGAGGAATATAGTTATGAAAATCCATGGAAGCATTTTTAAAAAAAGTAGAGAAAATGAAAATGGAGTAGGTAAGTTATCTACTCCCTGGAGTAGGATCCCTTTCCTATATATATACATGCTTTTTTTGTTGGTATGTGATTTTCATATTCTTTTACGTTCATCATCATTAACCATAACGGGAATTTTTATCAATTGTACCCCTTCGAGATATTACAATATCAATTATGCCCCTTCCTTTTTTGAAATATTCGTTGTGTCACCGACTTCTTGCAGTTATATTACTTGTGCTTCTCATGTTAGTTGTCGTCCATCCCCAATGCAAACAGACGTTAACATTGGGGACACAAGCTGAAATAATTTAAAAAAATGACCGAATGGTCTTTCTTGACCCTCCTCACCCTCACCCTCTCCCTCCTCCCTCCCCTCCTCCTCCTCCTCCCCAAGTCGACCTCCTCCTCCCTCCCCTTGTCCTCCTCTCCAAGCTGACATCCTCCTAGGTTGACCCTCCTCCTCCCAAGGCCGACTTCCACCTCCCCCCTCCCCCTCCCCCCTCCCCCCCCTCCCCCCCCCTCTCTGCCTCCCCTTGTTGACACCCTCCTCCCTCCCTTGGCCGACGCATTTCCCCCCACTCCACCTCCCCCTCCTTCAACGCCCTCCTTCCTCCCTCCTCCCCCCTCCTCCTCCTCAAGTCGACCCCCTCCTCTCTCCCTCCCTCCTCCCTTCCTCCCTCCTCCCTTCCTCCTCCTCCTCCTCAGGTCGACCCCCTCCTCCCTCCCATCCTCCCCTCTCCCATCCTTATCCTCCCTAGGTCGACCTCCTCCTCGCCCTCCTCTCCTCCATCCCTAACATCCCACTCCTCCACCCCTCCTATCCTCCGTCCCCAGCCTCCTTCTCCTTCGCCCCTCCTCTCCTCTGTCTGCAACCTCCCCTCCTCCACGCCCTCTTCTCCTCCGGCCCCAACCTTTCCCATCCTTCGTATGGATCCATCACAAAAGTGCTTGCCTCGAAAAGTAGAAGAACAACTCCTCTGTCACCGCCTATATCGCCTTCCTCACCGCCATCGTCGTGATCCACTTCCCCCAGCAGTGACGGAAGCAAGAAACCTCATCATCGGAGGCTCGCACGTAGGAAGGGGTCAATGTCAGACGAGTCGAAGCAGCGGAGGAGGAGATGGGGGCTCTTCTTCCATATATGTCCCTCTTAGCTATAACATGATTTGATTAAACCGTGGTTAAGTTCAACTTATTGACATCCAAAGTAACAGAGAGACACAAGTGATAGAACGGCAAGAAGTTGAGGGCACAACGGATATTCTCAAAAAAGGAGAAACATAACTGACAGTGTAATATCTATGAGAGATAGAACTGATAAAAACCCTAATAAAAACCCTATTATTATATGTTCTAGTGAAAGAGAACATAATACTTGTTATTATGATTTAGATGATAAGGAAACTTGGAGACTTTTGCATCCGTCATCATATCCCAGCCTACCTGCAAATCTATGGTCCTACTCCTACCTAATCTCGGCGTCATTTTCTCCACTTAATGGCAAGGCGACCAATAGGGACGCGGGGTTTGTCTCCAAGTGAAAGTCCACTAATAAATAATAGATACTTAATAATAGCGTCCTTGTTCACATCTATTCACCGGGACAGGTGGGAACTGCTGACTTCGATCCACATTCCAACAACCGCCTTCATCATCATGCCAAAAAGTAGGCATGAAATGATAGGAAGTTGGAAGTATAATGTCAGATCGGGTCAGTCTTCTTTTTTTGAAGCTTAGCACTCACTCTCCGAATTTTGGTGAACTCTATCTTTACCGACCGTGAAGTTTAATTTCAAACGTCAGTAGGCAGTCTTCCTCTACTTGATATTGGCCTTACTGCCTGTCCACGAAGTCTATTCTAGTCTAATCTAAGGAGATTATGGCTTTTTCTATTAGAGAGTTCATCTTCCTCTCAGGATGAAGTCTACTCTCAGGATGGTATGCTTATCCGTGAATCTGGATATGGGCCTGGAATGAGGGACTATGGGTCAGTCTAATGGCCGTAGGGATGAAAACGAATATAAATATATTCGTATCCGATCCGCTATTGTATTCGTTTTGTACATATTTTGACATTCGTATTCGTATTCGTTTTAAAATAGATGTGGATATGGATATCACTTTGACATTCGTTAATATTCACATTCATATTCGTATATTCGTTTTCGTACATAAGTATAGCAATATATTTATTTATAACCGTGCTTAACAATATTTTATGATTGCATTTACCATTGTTGATATAACTGTTATAAAATTACTATGTCTAGTATACCTATTTTATGTGTAAACCATCCTAAACATGTATATTTTAGTTAATCTATTAAAACTTCTTGTTATTATTCGTATCCGATTCGTATTCGTTTTACATTCATATTCGTTTTTAAAGATATGGTAACACATTTTTTACATTCGTTAATATTCGTATCCGCATTCGTATTCATATTTTAAAATGGATAAGGATATGATTATACCTATATTCGTATCCGTCCGACCATTTTCATCCCTAAATGACATTCCTTCTCGTCAAGGAAGTTGGAAGACTGATGGCCTTTCTTCTTTACATATCCATATTCGCTTCATCTTTATCGAATACGAATACGATACATATATATGATTCAGATATGCATTAAAGAAATCATATACTTAAAAATATGGACATGAATTCGAATCAGATATTTATCGGAGCCAAATACAGACCGAATAAAGAGCGGACCCGAAATATATATCGAATAAAGAAACAATTCAAGTATGAATCAAATAAAGAGTGGATCGATCCAATAAACATGGAATCTAAATACGGATCGAATAAAGACCACATGAATACGAATTGATTTTTCATCGAAGTTCATAATGATTATAAAAATACCGATGAAATATAAATAAGTTGTATTATGACAAAAGAGAGCGCGAGGTGACCCACATTCTTGACCAGAAACAAAAATGAGATATGATTTTGTAACTTTCGTTCGTGCTCATCTCCAAACAAACTGAAGTTTATCCATATCATTAATATATTGTATTATATATATATATACTACTAGTATAATAACACAAGATTGTGGTTTATATTATATTAATCAATATATAAAATAATATTAAATATTGTATTCGGATATCCAGATCCGAATATTCAAGCCAATACCATAACCGTATCTGTATCCAGAAATTTTTTACAGCCCGTATCCATATTCCATCCGCATTCGATTAATATTTGAATACAAATATCCGTATCCGGTAAATCTTTCTAATATGGTAAATATAATTCTAATATATACCAACATGTGTTCACTCTTAAGCATATGTTTATTTTGCAGGTTAAGTAACCGGTCACTAATCCCTATTATTGAAGGTTAACCTTCTGCTTATCCCATCAGCTAAGCTGTGGGTTGAAACAATTAATCAATTCTTACGTTCATACTTTTATTTCCGCTGCGAAAAAAAATGAACATATAACAACAAACACTCTAAAAAATCATTGGCATATCTTACCATTAAATGCGCAGCATTGAGTAATTTTTTGTTACAAAAGTGAATGGTATTTTGAAAATCACAACGAATAATGTACTTATTTTATATTGTTACAGCGGTTATCTCACCTTTCTTAGGATTTTTTTAGACCAGTACAACTTTCATAAAAAATGATGTAGCTAATTATAGTTATATGTGTATATATGTTGTTAATATAGCGATGGATATTAATCGCATAGCGTAATATTCTGAATATATTGTATAAATAACATTAGATGATACCATATAATCATCAAATATGACAACGATACATATTTGATATTATTTTCTTTAGTTGCTAAATGCATGTAAGCTAGTGGCGAACTTATAAGAGAGGAAGATGTCTGAGCTTTGCTGCCTCTCACGTGACCTCCATCCTACTTCTCGGCACGTGCATGTCACCCTTCTCTCCATCCCACTTCTCCTCTCCCCTCCTTTTCTCGTTCTCCTCATCCCCTTTGGTCTTCATGGATTGCAAGGACTTCTTGAAACCTTTGATAAATTGGAAGGCAATAGAACCCTATTGGTGTGAATAGGCCACCCTCAAAATACTTGCGAGAGAATCATCCCTTCTCATCAAGGAAAAGCTCGACTAAAGCGACATCCTCCATCTTAACATACATAATTGCAAAGATCTCTAAGCGATATCTGGTTGTTTAGGTTTGCATCGAGGCTCAAAGCAAAGATCTAATGCCAACCTCCCTCATATCACTCTATGGAACTTTGTACGATTATATCGCTTATCTATCGAAGAGAGTCAAAGAAATAGATGCTAACTAGATGGCATCATTGGCTTGCCCTTGCAACATTGATATTCTTTATGTGTTGAACAACATGGTCAAGACTCAAGAACTTCGGCAAACTCATGTCATATGAGACCCATATCACAGTCTGTCCACTATGATGATGCAGCGATGGTCAAGATGTTAGTAGATATTCTAGACATCCATCAAATGGTATAGAAAGGTAAACTTTACACACGACGACTATTCATTGGCAAGAAAACACCGCAATAGATCTTATGTTATCGAGATTTCACTTTGGTGGCCCTATGTAAATGTAAAACTTCACAAGGAATCAAGATCGAGGTGGTTCCCTAAACATCATTGAACTTACTTTGGGTAACTTCACCCTATGCTTTGATTTAGCTTGGGAGAGAGTAAATGTAGAAGTCACCCTTTTCCCAACCCACAACATACACTCCTCGGATATTGAAAACAAGCTTACCAAGGGCCTTGGTCATAAGGACACTGAGAACATTATGCTATGGTTGCGGAGTATGGGAGTTTGGATAGATCATAAATTATGAAAAAGATCCTAGTTCTTGAGTACATGAAAATTATGCTCAATCTATAAGTTAGTCCTGGCGCAAAAACACATTTACGTCCTCTTGGTCGTCCGTCCTCCAGGGAGGACGACCGTCTGCAAGCAAACCAGTGTAGTGCAGACTTGCATTAGCAATTATCTTTTGTCGAAGTGTCTATTCTAAGTACACCTTCCATTTTTTGTGTATGATAGTAACTTTGATATCTCCCCAATTGAATTTACATCTTCGAGAAATTTAAGGTATATGCATATCACAGGTCTCAATATCTCGTCTAACGCCTTATTTTAATCAAGCAAATTCTTTATCAAAACTCAAATTTTACTTTGAAAAATCAAGTCTTAAAAGGTATATTATCTTATATATTTGGAATAATACATAAATATAAGATAAAATCGATCATGTTGAAGAGGTTGAAAAGTTAAACAAAGATGAATATAAGTACACTATCCTCAAATAATCCTAACCTAGGGGGTCCTTGGAAAAAATCAAGGCTTAGTAATATTGAAAGATCAAGGAAGATAAACATCTTCATCCTTCAAGAGGCGATGATAAGATTACTTGACATCTCTTCTAAGGTTTGTCACTAGACTATTTTTCATGGGACTCAAAAATGCAATGTCAAACTTGATGTATCTTATCTGGTTGAGACCCCTAAGCATTTACTTGTATATAGATTAAGGACTACAACTTCATCATTGTTCGTCATCTACATGTTATACAAAGAGTTGTATAGCTAGTGTCTCTGAACTGGTCTGGTTGACCTAAGGACCTCAGACCCTAACTTCACCTAAACTGACGGATCCCACATTATATATTGGGTTTAATTAGATAAAGCATATGTTTACCACTTTGCTCACATACATTACGCTTTCCTTAAAACATGGTTTTTCTCCCTAAGACAAACTTTGATCACAAACCATTGATAATCAACTCAAGCATATTTAAAAGTTCCAAATATACCTTCAATATGGATGTGTTTTTATGGATAAGCCCTCTTTTCAGTTGATCGTTCATCATTCGTGGAGTGAGCTCATACAAACTCTTCCATGCATTTTTGATCAGTATGTGTGAACTTGGTAGACGCAGTGGAGTTAGACAAAAAGAAAAGAAAGAAAGAAACAACGAAAAAATATTACAAAAAGAAAGCTCATACATTCCAAGAAAAAAAATCAAAGATCTCATTAAGCGCTCCCAACCTTTCCAAAGTGTCCAGTTGGACCAAACCAATTAGGCCATATGAGTTGGACGAGCATGTTAAAATGGCTCTACATTGTAAGAAATACAAAGTCTGGGTGTCGAAGGTATAATAGATAATCAAAAGAGACAGACCCTGGTGTATCCAGAAAAATAAGTGCGAACGACTCATCATTCTTAATGGACATACTTATTAACACAAAAAATACATGTGTGTTAATAAGGCACTTGAGAGATCATTCCCTCATTTATCCCTCCATTCACCTTCATTTGATTACAAATCCACCCTCGAAAGCTTCATCTATTAGCTAACATCTATAGGTAGCACCACATCTTGGATTGGTCGGAAATTCAGAGGATCTCAGTTCAAGCTATATGCGTCCGACGAGCATCCATCAACCGACCCTTCCAGATCGTCATGTCTCATCTTCAACTTCCCTCCATCTTCGATAAGCATTTGACCATATTTTCAGACCTTCTCGAAGGTCCAGGACAAGAAGGAGGCACTACAAGGATGCCATAGCACATTCCCTAGATCTACCGTCTATAGAGGAGAAGGATGGTACCAAGCTACAAGTGATGTCGGATCAGACCCCTTGATATGATCTGATGGTCTTGATCAAGAGCCGATCCATTGTTTCGATCTTGCGAGCATGGTTGACCCGAACCACTACCGAAGCATCAGGAGTTTCCACTTATCCTGAGCATGCACCATTGCCCGAGCCTCACCTCGAAGCTGCCACCTTGCTTGCGTCACGTACGTGCCATGGATATTTTGTGCCCTTACCCCGTTGGCTTTATATATTCTCAAAAATACCCCCATGCTTGGAGGAAATATTAAGATAATCCCATTGACTTTGTATGTTTACATTTTGATCCATTTTGTACCTGATTGTCATGTTTTATGTATTTCAACTTATGTTTTCGTTGCATTCATGCTCCTGGAATGATTGTTTAATAACTTAGGCATTTTAAATCCAATAAAAGTGATTTTAATCTTATTTTAAAGCCCCTTTATTGCTCTTTAATTTATAAGATTAATTCTATGATTTGATCAATGTGTAGCAAATGCAAATTTAGAATAATATCTTGCTTATTCTTCATTTAATTCAAGTCATTTGACATATTATCTTGCATATACCATGATTTTGTCTAATTCACCTAGATTTTAATTAGGTTATAGAATTATTGATGTCATCACATGAATGATGTGACTGATTGCTAGATATCCATTAACTAACCTAGGTGAATTCTTAAATAGATATGTTGATGAATTGATATGAATATTGAGCATACATCCATCTCTTATTGCATTTCATTCTATAGAATTTTGTACTATTTAATTTGCATTTTGAAATCCATAAAAATGGCAAGCATGTGTTTTGTCTCATCGACCTAGATACGTTATTGTTCACTTAATCTAATATTTATCCCTAACTAGATCACCTAATTGTCTGTGTCCTTGTGTTCGATTCCAGACTTATCCAAGATAAATTTAAGCCTTGATCTCTTCACAAAGATATATTCGTTGAGGTTCTGATGTTCTGTTAATTAACCGTATTACAACGAATACGGTATTTATCGATTCATCACCTATGCACCGATACAACAGGGACCATAAGAGAGTCTTACACATGGGCATACTAGAGTATACAGGTGCAACAGAGCATAAAGATCAGATAAGGAGATACATCAACACATTAACATGTATACCAATGCATGTATGAGTATACATGTGCAATATGGGTGAACAATGAGGTTATGTAAATATACTCTTTGAGATATACTCATATAAGAAGGTAATGCTTGGTACTTGAGTGCTTGAATTCATTATACTAGTGTGTAAGATGATTAGGAACACAACTAAAGGTTCCTATCTTAGTTACTTAAAATAAATATGAAGAGACTTGGTTGTGTCTCTTGAATATAAATGATATTACCATGGAGAAATATGATTTGGGGATGGGTTAGTTCATGATAAGATATATTGATGATATCTTTAGTAACCCTAGTTCTTGATGAAACCCAATACATTGGGTATTGTTGCATATGATGTTTGCAGGTGCACCTTGTAATGACATGTTTAACTGTAGAAATACATGGTATTTAATGGATTAGTATTGTTTATATAATCCTTGTTAATTCACTGGATTAATGAATTGGGTAAAGTAAACTAACACATTACGGGAAGAAGATAATACCTAAAGGTGAGTGCACATCCTTATGGTTTGGATAAACATATAACGAGTCATACCCACTCGAAAGGCATCACGGAGTTTAGTGATGGTAAGCACTCTTAAGAGTTTTAAGTGATTACATGTTAGCATTTCACTATATGTACTTTATGGCTACTTGTTTTGGGACGAGCGAGTCTCCCTCAGTTGATGATGTTGTGGCTTCTTCGACTATATGTCTCCTGTCTGAGCAGGGGATACCATAAGCTAGACTAGATGAAGCTTCACACTTGTGCATAAGATTTACACTATATTTGGAATGTGCCATGGTCATGGTCCATTACTAATAGGGATTTTTTTACAATTATGCCCATTCGATTATGCAATATTAGTTATACCCATCTCTTTGTTTGGCAATATCAATTGTGCCTACATATTCGTCCATAATTCCAAACTATACCCTTCCATTAAGATAAAGTAAAGGTGTAAGTAAAATAATAAAAGGCTAGAACCATGGATTTTGTAAGAATATAAGAGCACAATTGATATTGCAAAAAAGGAGGGGCACATACCTTATTCCTTGATTGGCGAATCCAAGAAAATATATACTGGTTAAATGATTTCTTGATTAATGTAACAAATTAGAAAATAGAATAACGATACAACATATTAAGATCAGATTGATGCCCACTGAGTCACAACTCAAATAGTGTAGAGTACTTTATTACTTTTTGTTACATAATTTTACCTCTTGACATATTGATGAATCTACGATTCTCATTCTTTTTATTTTTTATTTTAGCTCTGTCTTTTAGCAGAAACACCTATAAATATATGCAAATACAATAAATTAAAATTGTAGAGGTCCTTGTTATTATAGCATAATTAACAAATATTTTCTAAAAATAAAAGAATAAAGAGACAAGAAAAGGAAGGATGTATTTAGAATAAATGCAGAGTGACCCCAAATCCCGAGAGAAGGTCAAGACTTGACCTGATCGACAAGAAATAAGTAAAGAGAGAGAGAGAGAGAGAGAGAGATAGGGTACACTGTATATTGTACAAAACACCTATACTTATATATTTATTTATTTTGTAAATACTATATTTTTGAACACTTGTATATAGCCCTAAAAATAAAATAAAAATAAAATAAACATGAAATCCATAATCCAGTGTACAAAAGCCACTTGTGTGTTTATTGTGTACTTATTTAATATCTTTATTAAAATCATAAAAATCAAACAAAAATTCTTTTATATTTCTTAATCCATTTTACAAATAAAAAATATAAAATAAAGCATGTTTTTGTAAAAATAATAAAATAAAAAATACATGTATTACATAGGTATTTTATTCATGTATATAATACATTCTACTGTATAACCCTTCACTCTTAGAGGGTAGAGTAATGATTTGTGCATATGTTAGGCATTCTTTTAGTGTCTGAAAAATAATTTCATATGCGTCGAACCATATGAATGAGACTTCCTTCTGAGTCAGCTTAGTCATTGACAATGCTATTTGTGAAAACTCCTTCATAAATCTTCTATAATATCCAACTAAACCTAGAAAAGATCATATTTCTGTGATAGTCTTTTTGGTGTTCCCAACTCATCACCACACTAACCTTTGTAGGATCAACTGATATACCTTCTCCAGAAATAATATGGCCTAAGAATGATACTTCAAACAACCATAAGTCATATTTGCTATATTTAGCATACAGTTTGTTCTTCCTTAGAGTTTTAAGTGCATGCCTGAGATGTTGTTCATGCTGATACTTATCCTTGGAGTAAATATGCACATCATCAATAAAGACTACTACAAAGTAATCTAGGAATTCCTTGAATACTCTATCCATGAGATCCATGAAGGTTGTTGGGGCATTTGTCAGTCCAAAAGGCATACCTAAGAATTCATAATGTCCATATCTAGTTCAAAAGGCTATCATGAGGATATCCACATCTTTAATCTTCAACTGATGGTATCTATATCTTAACTCAATCTTGGAATACACAGTTGAACCCTGTAACTGATCAAAGAGATCATCTATTCTTGGTAGAGGATACTTGTTCTTTACTATCTTCTTGTTTAGTTCTCTATAGTCAATGCACAACCGCATTGAATCATCCTTTTCCCTCACAAATAAGACATGTGCACCCCATGGTGAAGTACTAGGATGAATGAATCCTTTATCTAACATTTCTTGTAATTGAACTTTTAATTCTCGTAACTCAGCTGGTGTCATCCTATATGGAGGGATAGAGATAGGTTGAGTATCATGTGTGAGGGAGATTTCAAATTCAATCTCTCGCTCTGGTGGTAATCCAGGTAGTTCATCTGAAAATACATCAGAAAACTCACACACTATAGGTACATCTTTCATCATTCTATCTGAACCTAATGTAGTGGTTACATAAGCTAAATAACCTTGGCACCGTTGCTCTAACCTTGTGGTGAAGCTTCTAGAGCTGAGGAGTAATGTAGCATCTCCGTAAAGTGAATATGATAATCTCGTGTATTCTTAAAAACTTGGGTCAAAGAAGCCAACTCCTTTCTCTTCAATTCTTCCCAATGGGAGGGATAAAATTGAGCTCGGAACCTTTCTTCAAAGATATCCCATGAAACATGATCTATTGATTTCTTGAAAATTGCTCTCCACCATCATCTTGCGTAGTCTGCTAGGGAGTAATCAATAAAGTACACCCAAGTGTCTGTTGGTGCATGTATTATTCTCAACATCCTGCTGACATCATCAAGCTATAGTTCTGCCCTAGAAAGTGTTTCTATGCCTTTGAATCTCGGAATCTTTCTCTTTCGGTATTTGTCTAGTAAATTTTGGTGATTAAGAAGGGCCTTCTTCATTACTCCGTCAGCTGGAGTATGAGAAGACTCGGTAGAAAGATAGTAACCAGATTCTTAATCAGAAGAATGGACAAATCCTTCAATCTTAGCATCCACAGGTCTGGATGCTTCAGGTCTCTCAACTTGTACATTGAGCTTCTCCTCTAATGTATGTTGCATTTGCCGCATCTCTTGCAGCATTTTTACCATAGCCGCTAATTTCCTAGACACGTCTTGTTCTGCCATGATCCTGGGATGAATCAAGGCTAAAGGTTAGATCCTATATGTTTTAGCATGATGTACATAAGGGACAACGACTTGTGAATGGTGCTGCAATCCCTTGTTATGATCAAAGGATCTTAAGACAACCTTAGTTTTTTAATACCGCTCAGAATTATCAATTACTGAGTAAATTACTCGAGTAACCGGTATCTGATACCAAATTATCACGACCCTAATTCCGGAACGTCATATCCTCCCATATCTGGATAAGGTTACTTAATAATAATTTATTCAGCAATCACAACTAACATTCAGAAATAGACTGTAAATAAATACTCATAAAGAAGCATTTAATACTTTTCCATTCACAAAATAAAGTTTTCATGATACATTGTCCCCACTACAACCATTTACATGTACATCAGTTGGAAGGAAATACACAGAAAGATTACCAACTATCTTATAGAGTAAAGATACTATGGATGGCCAGATGGTTAAAGTTCTTGCGATGGTTCACTGATGCCTATTGGATCTTTCATAAATCATAGGATGACAATTAACAAATGCTAAGTAACGAAGAAGAGAAAAGTAAAGAAATGATGTACTTTTGCAAACTTGTTGTCACAAAAAGTTTCATTCCTTCTCATTAGTTGAAGTCCTAATCTTTATATTCCACATCAGGGATTAGTTCAGGGGAACCCCATCATTCATGGACTTCGAAGCTGCGGACACTTGGGGATTGGAGATTGTGTTGATCTGGTGAGCTTATGCCGCCACACATCGTCTCAATCAATCCTCCAATACTACCCTAAAAATCTTCATTTTCTTTTATTATATAGGGTTTCAAACCCTCACCCCTGCAATCAAAGAAGTACACCGTCCTCGAGGACTCAGTTGCTTAAAACCTTAGGCTACCCTTTAATCACATAACCTAGCAACTTTAAATACATGTTATTGTGATCCAGCCATTATCGAACCACCCGTGCCTCCACATGACACGATCACATATTTCGTCATTCAACCCAAATATATTGGCACCTGGTACCACGCGTTGCAAACCATTCATTTCGTGCTCACTTATCATAACAAGGCAACCATGTACGACCTAGGTAGGGCAACTCCAATACATGTTTCTTTTGACAAACCTACAGGTTCTATGCATGACCTGTAGTTCTACTCCTAGTCATTCTTAACGTAAGATACGATCATTTTCAAAATCCAACTCAAATACACATCAATTTCCATGATGTAATTCTTTCGTTAAGTCTTCGATTTGCATAATCATCAACCTTGAGATAGACTTACACACACATATATCAATTCATACGTATATATACTCATATTTGTGTATATATATCAATTCATACGTATATATACTCATTGCATCTATTCGATGCTAGACATTATTTTAGTGGAAATCACAAAGCAACTTTCCATATTTTCTCAAAAAATAGTCAAATTAGGGTTCTTTGTAGCAAAGAACATAAAATCATAAATCTCAAGATATCATATGAAAACCCAACATCAAAAAGAAGGATTTCGTTACCTAATCGAGATCTCTCTCGTGTATACAGTACTTTATCGTGCTTCATTTTCAGAAAAGGACAATTTTATATCTCCTGAAATGATCGAATTTCATTTTCATATCAAAAACACCAAAAAACATGCTAAGAATGCGAAGAACGAACGAAGAACACGAAGAAAACACAAAGAACACGAAGAACATGAAGAACATATTTTTCTCTTAAAATTTCGACAGAGCTTCCCCTCATACAAGGTGATATTTCTAGGAAAATTTTGCCAGAGTTTCCTCTTATACTGGGACATATTTTTAGAAAAATTTCGGCGGAGTTTCCCCTTATATTGGGACATATTTTAAAAGAAAAATAGAAAGAGTTTCCTTTATAAAATTATCGAGAGGAAAACAACAACGAAACTAAAAGAATATAATCAAATAATAAGAGATAAAGAATCGGTAGACACCACACGTCTTAGGTGAGTGAATGTATAATGAATCATAGGGTTCACTAACGTGCATAACCGCCTGCATCTAAGTAGGGTATTACACAAATTTCTCCATTAAAACCACTATAAAAGCAGAATCGAAAGAATAAAATCATAAGAGATGGAGAATCGATAGACACCATGCGTCTTAGGTGAGTGAAAGTGTGACGAATCACATGGTTTACTGACGTACGTAGCCGCCCGCACCTAAGTAGGATGCTACACAGATTACTGCTCGAACCACAACAGAAAATGATCAGAAAGGGAAGATGAATAAAAAACTAAGCTAGAAAAAGAAGATGAATCGAAAACCCTAACTCAAGTTCGAGCATACTTACACAACCAACTAGGAGAGGATCATACCTTCCTCCTCCCTGTTCTCCTGGCAGCACTTCGCTAGCGTTCCATCCCCGCCTCCCACTCCTCCTCCAACCTCTCAACCCTATCCCTTAGAGTGTCGGTGGTAGTAGAAATCGTAGAGAATGAATGAGTAGGAGGGGCTATTTATAGGCTTTAGAAAACCACTAAACATGGTTAGTAAATCATGGTTTGGACCTTAACCACAGTTAGCGGCCCATGGTTTTGGCCAAAGCTTATCCGAAACTTAGGGCTTAAGTTAGAACTATCCAAAAGATTCTAGATGCACTAATGAGGCTTAATTAATGCTAATCGTGATTAACTTTCACTAATCACGATTGAATTTTCACAGCTCATGCTTAACTTTTTCTAACTATTGATTAGTATTTGCTAATGGTCATTAGTGGTTTTCATTTCATTATTAGTTTTTTAATCACGTTTAATTAGTCTTAATGATAATCATTATAACATCTTAAGCCTCCATACTTTTCTTTCTTCTGAAAATCATAATATTCAAAACGGATTTCGATTTATATGAAACAAATTCCGTTGGTTTCCTCTTGACGAGCCGAATCTTATGATATAGGATCCAAAAGAAACCAACATCAAGTCTTTGTAATCAATGTCTGAGTTCGTGGGAAGCAATGTGATTTCCGATCTATCTCCATTATTCATTGTGAATATCATAAATTATTTTAAAAATTATTTCCTTAGAACTTATAATATCTGAATGCACAAATTGTTGTACTATATTTTCTAGTTCATACGATTAGCTAACATTGTTTTGGTAAAATATTTGTTAAATATTACGCGTTTCTATGATGCACAGTAAAAATTTTTTATTTACTTCCTTCACCTCTTAGGAACAATCACTACTTGTGAAGGGTTGGAGCATTTCGCTCCATCCATTTTTATTCATTAGGTTGGGTTTCGATGTGAAACATGTCTTCACAAAGGGACATCATTTCTAAGGGCAATTGCTCGTGCTCCTTCAACGCCATGTTGTCACAGTACAACCAATCATTACCGCCTTCGAGTTTGATCTTATGAAGATTGCAAAAAAATAACAACAGACCTTAATAAAATAAACCCTTACTTTTCTTGATAAGTAATCAACAAAATCTCAGTAACCAAAATCCAAGAATCGAAATACTCTGATATCATGTCGAAAATAAAGAAATGATATTGTAGAATCAAAGCAAAACAAACTAGATGAAGAAGCTGAACAGAAAGGCAAGCTAATTTATATACGATGGGCCGGAAAGGCAGGAACACACTACTCTTTCAGTTCTTCCTCTGCCCCTTAGCCCTGCGAGACTGCCCGCTCTGGCAAGAGGAAAATCCTAGACTCAAATTCCGGACTATCAATTCTAAGGCCATTACAGACTAACTACTAGACGGGGGGAAGGCAAAGAGATAAATGAGATAAAGAGATCAAAGTAAAAAGGAACGAGCCGAAGCAATTTTAACTTACGTGGAATTCTACCTACCCCAAGGAGTGTGATTAAACCACGAGAGAAAACCATGAAGGGTTGTGTTTTTCTATTATATCTTTCAAAGAATAAAAGAGATGCAGGACTCTTTATACAACCCCACCAACATTATAGAGTCCCACCGACAAGCAATACCTGACTAAAGAGCGTAGTGTAATTTGATTACAGAGAGATCCAATCACCCATCTAATATATACATACATATATATATATATAGAGAGAGAGAGAGACACACACACACACTAACAATTTTAGTTAAATTTAATGATCCAATAGATGAAAGCAAACCCATAAATGTAATCGTTTAACAATTAGCAAACCTATATAGATCATAATGCAAATTTAAGGTCATAAAAGTTACGACTATCGATTCACCACCGGCACCTTCTTTCTCCCCTTTCATGCCCACCTTCAACTCTATGGTCACCTCCATTGCGATTTCATTATTCATCGCCGTCCATACCATGAGCTTACTTTTATCAGGCACGCTGCTCGCCATGACCAGACCACCACACGTTCTAGTCCACCTATGTAAGGTACAATCAGTGCTCACAACCTTTTCATCTTGATCGTGGACGATATGTATACATTTTTTGACTTGAATTGAAACCTAATAGAGATCTTACCAATACATACAGACTTCTAACAATATTTCAAATCTTTCCATCACTTCTTCTTTCTATCTATTAATTAACGCTGATGTTCCACTGCCGACCAATTAATTTCATTTCCATATATTTGGAGTATCCCACTTTTCCGAAACCACCCCCGCCATTCCCCTTGGTGGCCTTGCCTGCTCCTCTCCCTCCACTACCGCCACCCTTCTCCTGTCCTCTTCCCAGTTGATCCGGATACTCCACCGACCGCGTCCCTTCCCGGCGGATGCTCCCACCTCCGCCCCCCTCGACTGCTCCCCTCACCGGCTCCGCCCTAGATTGAAGAGCCCAGACTCCCTCTTCGTCTCACCGGAGTCGTCCTCGCCGGATACGAGGACCTCGTCATCCGTCTCTTCTCCTCGCGGAAATATCCTTCGTCCAACAATCCTCCCCTTTTTCCTCTGCCCTAGCGAATTCCTCACCGGTTTACTCGAAAGTTCTGACGGATCCACACGATCCCAAAGGATGGCGCCATGTCCACTTGGGAGATTGACGGGGGCGCCACCTCCCATGACGAAATCAAGATTTCTTATCCCTTGTTGATTGCAGCGAAAGTCAACCTCCATCGGAAGTTCTCCTTGAGAGTCAACAACATCCGCTCTCCTGGAAAACACCGATCTATGTGAAAAAAACGACCTTGACCTTTCCATCTAGAAAGGTGAGACGCCAGAGTGATTGTGTTAATTAGATTCTGTTCTTGATCGATTTTATTTATAGTTTATTAATTCCTACCTTCGATGTTTTTCTAACACAGTGGTTTTTATTCATACGCATGATTATCCGGATGTTTACATGTAAGAATTAAATTCCCTATCATCATAGATATCGGCGATTAAAAGATCCATTTTCTGTAAGATTGAGGACAAAAAAATAAATACAGAATTCATAGACAAATTCCGCAGGATCTATCATAAAATCCAAAGCAACAAGAAGATACATACAATACAAACTGATATAATGACGATGAAGCATATATCTTTAAAGTGGAAAAGCAAAGCCTACAAAAAGGATTACAGACACGAGAGTAAAATCAACCTAGCACTATAGTATAATTGAAAAAATTCTCCTACGAAGGACTTGCATGAACCGACCTTCTTGATAATGGTTGAAGTTGTCAACACTTTAGTTTCAATTTTCCTTTGCATTTAGTCAGATAGGAAGGCTTCCCATATATGTTAATTAATTCTTTAGGTAGTTCTAGACACGGTAATGATCATGGCCCTCGATTTGTTTCCTATGCTTCTTATGTTGCTATGCAGTTTACCGCAATTATCCCGAGAAAATACTTTCATTTGATGAAGAAATTAGGAAAAAAAGCAATTGAATAATATAAATACGCATATAATTTATCCATTTTCCCCACAAATCATGCCCAGTTGGCTTTTTTTCAGTTTTGATTTTTTGGTTCCAAATCTTGAATCTGTGGAATTGGGTGGTTTAGTAGCTGCAATACGATATCTTTCATCTTAAAAATCAGATTTTGGAGTTACCCAACTAATTATTTGGTCAATATGTGGAATCTATGCTTTGATTGACACTTGGCAACGACAAGATGGTGTTTTCTTTCTTAACTTTCAACTTTTGGATTCTCCCACATGTTTTTAATGGTGGATTCCCGTAGTTTTTCTTCATAAGGTAGTTTCTATAATTGCCGCATGTTGATGGCTGTTTGCAGTTCAAATTGCTCTTGAAAGCGTCTAGAGGGGGTTTTTCCTTTCTTTCACATGGGTACTTGAGCTCATCTTTTAAGTTGTAAACCTTTTTTGTTAATCAGTCTGTGGATTTTGTAGGAAAAATGCATTCCAGTCATTTAAAGTATATTGGCTTGTTGTACTTTCATGTTTTCATGGGAAAGAAGCAAGGGAAAATGTTGAGCTGTTTGCGTATTTCTTCTTCAATTATCTGAGTTATTTGGCACAAAAAATGGTTTCAGTTGGGGCATGGAGATGCTCCTGGTCTTTCATGGCAGCCACTGCATCATTTGTTGTATTGGTGTCCTTGGTTCATTTGTTCTTGTCTCCTCTTCTGCCACCATCACTTGATTACTTCAGTGCCAGGTCCCAGGGTTCCCCATTTAATCGATCAGTATATGTTGTCAATGGATCGGCAGTTGTAGCCAATGGATCATTAAATGTGACTAATGATCACCTGTATAAATCACCAGAGCATGGTGTAAATCTCACAACCCGTTTTCCTGCTGATTCTCATGGTGCCGTTGGTTACCATGGAGCTCCTTGGAAGGCTGAAATCGGGAGGTGGCTGTCAGCTTGCGATTCAGATTCTGCCGTCATTAATGTTGTTGAGGTAATAGGATTCTATTAAAATGATTCAAACTTTATTGCACCAATATATATATAGTGCGCTTATGCTTGTCTTTTAACTTTTTCCGCTCTCCAACTTAGATGTCACCTTTATAATCTCTAACAAGTGTTTCCCGGATTCTTTCTTGCTCCCTTCTTTGTCTCCATGTCATTGCTAAGTTCTAATTCCTGTTGTTTCCTATATATCAACTTCTTTTCTTCGACAACAATATGTAACAAATAATTTGGAGATTGTGTTTTGTTTTTAAGTTCTTTAGTAATACTAATTTCTTTGCATTTCCTGGCAGAGTATTGGCAGCAAAGATTGCCAAGCTGATTGTAGTTATCAAGGAGTTTGTAACCGAGATCTTGGGCAGTGCCGATGCTTTCATGGATTTTCTGGTCAGTAGTTAAAAACTTAAATGCCATAAATGTAGATTTTGTGCTTATATAGCTGTTGATATCATTAATCAGTGTTTGGACCTTTCCTTCACAAATCTAGGTTGATTTTGGCCGAAATTGATTTCGAAATTGTTTCTTTTTTCGCCATCTCAAAATGAAATTGAAATCGAGATTTAAAACCTTGTCATTAATAGGAAATTGCTGTTAGCATGCTTTAGTTGTATGCTTATTTTTTTTGTAACGGAAGCAAGTTCAAATCTATATCTTTTTTTGAATGGTCTTTGCATGATGCTTATCATATTCTACTTTATGTTTTGACAAAGCATTATGACACAGAAAATTCTAGTAGTGAATACGGAACTTTGTTATAAAGAAAGCATATGTTGTGATGCTTTGGAATCTGGCATGTTCCTTCGACCCAATTGTAGTGATCAATATTGTTACTTCCCCACATCATTGTTGGATGAAGCCTACTATCTCAAACATTGTTCTCGCTGTCTAAGCAATGTGGCTACACTAAGATAAACTGAGTTGGATAAAGGCTTGGAGTCTAAAATCCTCAACTTGATCCACAATCACCGTCTTTAAGTGAGAAAAAAGAAGACACGATTAATTGTATTGAGTCCATAGTTACCCTCTAAGAAGACCTTGATGATGACCACCACCTCACTTGCCCTTGGCTTTCTAGCTAGAGCTAGTCTGTCCCTCATAAGCAATTACAATGGAACGAAATATCACTATATATTGATATTGCAAGCGTCGAGATCTCCATATTATCATGTATTCTAATTTCCAAGATATCAGTTGATATCTTGCAAAATATCGACGATATATCGGCAAGGCACACTTTATTGGTCAAAATTAGCAAATTTTAATACAGTTTTTCCCGTATATTGATTAATATCGTTGATATTATACCGATCTCGATGCTGCATCATCGATATCATCCATCTTGCTTGATTTCATTGCTCGTTTTCCTAAGGAAAGAATCTTAGAAGGTTTTGTAGTTTAACTTTAAAAGGTTGATTTGCTCGGGGTTTTGTATGTATAGCTATCCTAGTATTAACAAAACAATAGGATTTACAATTTTTTTCTGAAAGGGGGGCATCACTACCATTTTGGTGATGGAAGATAAACAACTCTAAAATTGACCGAAGAAAGTCTACATTCATATATTGTACATGTTACTATATTGATATTTAGAAGTTCATGCTTAGTAAACATTAGTAATATAGTGATATATATCTATAAATACAGCAATTGGTATTTATTATCTTTAGTTCAAGTAGAAGTTTAATTTTAATCTATATTAATTCATCTTCTTTTATTCGAATGTATGTTTATTATAGATGTTGTTCTTTTCTTTGTAATCTATATGTTATTATGCCAATTTGCTTATTTGTTTGATTTTCTCTATAGCTTAGCATTTTGTTTATACATAATATGTGATTTATTATAATTCTAATGTGCTATGCACCTCCTTTATGTCTATATGTCGTTATTATTTGAATTTCATCATTTCCTCTCTAACTTCTCTCAACATAGCAGGGTCTTATGTATACAAGGTATGCAATATGTGCGATATAATGTGTATTAATATGCCAAATACACATCTTTCTTGCATTTAAGAGTGTATTTATATGTTATTTACTTTTTTAAGAAATGGAAGGGTTTTAATCTGCGAGAAACGCGCTTTTTTGAATCATTTTGAGATTTTCACCAAGCAATGCGTTTATGGGTTAATCTCATCATAAAGGACTCAGAAACAACATGCGAATTCCTTTCTCAAATAATAATAAGTTGGCTATGGGTGAGGCCTTTTGAGAGCTAGGCTTTGTGCTTCTTTAGCTCGCATGGCTCGAATTTGCATGCCTTCTGATTGCACTCTTTGACACACATCGCAGTTGCTTCACACTTAATGAGAGGAAAAAGATAATTAAGCTGCTCTTGAAATTTCTATTGAATAGGATCCGGAAAATTTCAAGGTTTAGATAACCTTCGAGGAAAAAGATAATTAAGAAGCTCTTGAAATTTCTATTGAATAAAATCCGGAAAATTTCAAGGTTTGGATAACCTTCTTTCTCATGTGATTTCAAGGGGATTGTAAATCTTTTTATTAATGTCACTGACAGAAACACTGCAACCATATTGCTCAGGCACGAGACATATCTACCACTTCAACTTTCGTACCTAGAGCCTCACTACTAATGGAACACTTTAATGAGTGGCCAAAGTATTACCAAGGGTTTTATCTGACTTCACCTCCTCGGTACCAACAATGCAATTCTTTATCCGGTTTTTTTCTCTTCTTGCTTCCATGTAAATAAAAGAATATGGTATTCATATTGCGTTTATTTAGTCAAATGTGCCTTAGTTGCCGCCTCCAACCGGTCTCAAGGTTTCAATCCTCTATGACAATGCTTGTGGATCTACGTGGAACGGGCATCTCAATGTTTAGAGGGCTAGTGTTTAAAAGGTGATCAAGTCTATCAATCTTAGTACGAGAAGTAGTTATGAGATGGCCCATCTCCTTTGTCAGCCTTTTCCCGTAGCCAGCCATAAAGCATTTCGAGGACCTCCATCTTGTCTCCCATGTACACATGGCAGACATGGTATTAAAAGGCTAGCCTTGAGGCGGTCGAGGCGGTGCCTTTTAGCCTCGAGGCGTACGCCTCAGATGGAATTGGTGAGGCGTACACCTCAGAAGGTCGAGGCGGTGAGGCGGTCGAGGCTAGGCGAGGCGGTCTGTGAGGCAGTTTCTGGAATTTACAGCATTTTTTAAGGATTTAAAATTGTCTTATTGGTAGTTTTGGATGCTTATAAATGTATAGTTGTCTAGGATATATATTTACAAGATGAATGCTTGGAATTTTAAGTTTGTTCATATAAACTTGTCTAAATTTTTCAAGAAAAATCTTAATATTGCACTTTTAAATACACAATCCATAAAGCTTAAAGAAAAACTAGTGTTAAGAGAGGTGACATAATGAGCAACGTAATATACCAACTAGAAAAAGCAAGATTAGATTCAAGGCATGCCACTGTTGTCATAATTTATATATTACTCATATAACAAGTACATCTAATCATAATTTTTATGCACCTCAATATTTTAACAAAAAATATTCTGTCTTTGATATTTTAATGATAATTATAGCTAATGAGTCTATTTTTGATTGGGTTGAAATTTAGCAGATAGGTTTATAGAATTTACAATCCTTTCTTTTACGTTCTTATCTTCATAATTTCATCATATATTGCAATGTTATATATTATATGTATGTCAATTGAGATAATTTCATCAGTAAATATATTTATTATAGTTTTTATAAGTATTTTCCTATACAAATCGAGGCTTACTCCTCGACCGCCTTGAGGTTATGCCTCGCCTCGTCTCCAGGGAAAACGCCTCGTTCCGCCTTTCGTTTTTTCAAACCTTGATGGCAGAAGAATCATCGGAAGCACCTATTCGACTATTCCACTGATTGGTGATCATCTCATGAATATTACGTTCACACAACCAAGATATATCAAACTTGAAGTACATGTGGATGTTCCAATACCCTTATCCCAATAAAGTGTGAGAAAGAGTGGCAGCGGCGTTTCTTGGACATTTGCAAGTGGGATTGCCTTTGGAATCGCAACAGTAACTGTGGAATGATCAAGTCTCGACTTGGATATGGAAGAGATACTTTTGATGATATCATCTACCCTATCTTTTCTCGTCACCCATATCACATCATGTGCCTTATATTTTCTTCGTGTCTACACATTCAATTGAATATATTTATTTTCTTCAACATCTTCTGCAGACAAAGTTGCAAAAGCCGGTAGTTGGCACTCGGTCATCTGGATCACTGAGAAAGGATTAATTGGCAATTGAACGACTAAACGGATTTAGTCTGTCTTTAGTTGGTTTTGTAGTTTTAAATTATTTGGAATATATAAAGCATTATATATATATATTCTTATATATTTGCACAAGTTTGTACATTTTCTATACTATAATAATGAAATAAAAGAAAAAAATTGAGATTCAATTGGACATTAAGCATTTTACATTAAGTTTGCTTTTTAAAAAAGCAGGAAGATATTAAAAAAATCCCAGAGAAAAATCGGCCTTAGTTGGTTGGCCGACTAAAGGCCAATTAGCTTTATTAGTCAAGTCTTCCACCCCCTAGTCAAATAAACGAATCGACGGAAAGGCTTAGTCGATTGTTTTTTGCAAGTTTGTTTGCAGCTGTTGGTAGTTACAAGTGTGATACTGGACACTGACATTTTGATGGTTCTTTGTTGCATTTCAGAGGACCTAACTAGAAAGTGGACCTAAAAAAATATTTATAAAGTTTTTTTATGAAGAGAAATATTTACAAATACCGGTTGATGTTCCAGCATCTTCATTCCAAGAAAGCTGTGTGTGATTAGAGAGTGGTTGATGTATTGCTTTGACATTTGCAATTGGGAATGCCTCTACCGTTGCAATAGCAGTATACAATAAATTATGAAGTGTTGACCTGAAGTAGTGGAAGGGATACTACTGATGATATCACATACCCAGTCTTTTCCTGTCATTCATGCTTTCTGGAATAATCACATTATGTGTCTCATATATTCTTTGTGGCGCACATTCTTCAACATGTTCATTTTCCTCATCAACATCTATTCAGATGTTGGTAGTGTAAGCCTGATACTGGTCACTGATACTTGATTCTATGTTGCATTTGAAGGGTCAAACTAGGGGCTGTACCTAAAAGGAATATCTATAAAAATCTTTTGAAAGGCAAAATAGTTATAAAGTTATTTTTTTTCACATTAAGAGTGGGTATTCGGGGCTGATTCTCATGCAAAACATCACTTTATTAATTGAATATAGATATCTAGCAATTAGCTTGAATGACAAGGGAAGTATTTTTCTAGATGATTTTTTAGGTTTTTTAGAAGACGTGTGGATTATTTTAGTTTGTTATTTTTTACAAGGCCTTAAATGTCGGTTTCGGTCACCATTTCGGTATCAACCAAAACAGCGGTCATTTTTTGTACTAGCACCCCCATATTTCGGTCATTTCGGTCAAATTTCGATTTCGACTGGATATCGATATTCGACAGAAATTCGACCGAATTTCGCTGAAATTTGAGGCCATGATTTTTTATTGGGCCAAATATAGTAAGCCTAATGCTCTTGTCTATCAGGGGAAGGATGTGCAGAAGAGTTAGAGTTCAATTGCAACCTTCCAAGTACATCCGAGCAACCATATGGCTCATGGATTGTATCTATGTGTCCAGCACATTGTGATAAAACCAGGGCCATGTGCTTTTGTGGAAAAGATTCAGCATATCCCAACCGCCCCCTTGCCGAGGGTTGTGGCTTTGAAATACTGTACGTATATCTTGATTTTGTGTAGCAGCTGGAGTCTTCCTTTTTGCTAGAAGGTTTACCCTTCGTGAGTATACTTTTCAGCTTACCTTCTGAACCTGGAGGCTTTAAAATTGCCAATTGGTCGAAGGCCGATGAAAATGTTTATTCAACCAATAGTAGCAATCCTGGATGGTGTAATGCTGATCCAAAGGAAGCATATGCTTCACATATCGGGGTCAAAGAAGAATGTGATTGCAAATATGATGGACTTTCAGGAAGATTCTGTGAGATACCTACAGTATCTAGCTGCATAAACCAGTGCTCCAAAAATGGGCATTGTCGTGGAGGATTTTGCCAGGTACGCAAAACATAAATTGTTTCTGTAGATTTTCAACTTCCACTGGTTAAGTCGTGGCTGCTTCTTTCATCTTTAATTGTTTATCATGAACTATATGGGTTCAAAGTGAAAAATGGTAGCATTATCTTAAAATCAATGTTCTTTTTTTTAAGACAAAAGAGTGGAAACACACATAGCATGTGTATTATTTATTGGAAAGATACAAAAACTACATCAAGGCAACCAAGAGGCAATGAAACTCTTTGCTTACATGTTCAGCATAAAAGTGATCCGATGAAAAGAGAACTCCGTTGAGGGAGAGCCAACTAGCAATCAACAACAGTATCTCCGACGAAGCCCAAGATCTAGCACAGTAGATGGAGTCCCAGAAATGTACAAGGTCTCTGCAATCTACCCAATCAATCTCTGTTAACTCTCAAATTTTAATTCATAACATAAACTCATTTATAATGAACTACTATCCCCTTTATATAGAGTGGTGGTCAGATACAAAAATAGAAATCGAAATAAAATTTGAACTCGAAATAATCCTAGCTGACTTTAACCAATTCTTGACTCACTGACTAATTTAATCTACTATAAATATTGAGATTGAAATCAATCTCAATTTTTTTAGCTGGCCCTACTTAATGTGGGAAAAAGGCTTTGTTGTTATTGTAATTAAAAATAACCGATCAACTAATTTAATTGATAAGGGCTCAAAAAATAAATAAAAGATCAATTGCATGAAGACCTATACGATTCTTTAAAATATTGCTCGACCCTTCAAATTTGATTTTATTGCTTAAATTCTCCACCGCTTGAAAAATTCATCTCTTAACGAATTGCTTTATCTTTAGTCCGTCGTTGGAGAATTCCTTCCGAAATAGTTTGTTCAATCTTCCCAATTTGAGCCAAAATTTTTCGATTCAGCATCACGTTATAATTTCTCTCCACTGAGGAGCGTACTTGCAATTCTGCCTTTCATTCCAAAGACTTCCTCCACAAGCACCTCTTATTTTTAAGGGATTTTATCCGACAGACCCTACAAACTTTTTAAATTACCTCTACGACCTTTTGCACAACGTAATTATCCCATCGACCCTGTAAATTACCCTAAGAACCCCCACGAGCTTCAATCAGATTAACCGCAATATGGGAATTAGGTTGTTTCAAAGGCCGTGGAGGTAATTGACAAAGTTTATAGGGTCTACCGGGTAAAAATCCCTATTTTTAATCCTCCCATAAATAACTTTTGGGAGAGGGGTCCATTTGAAAATACTGCATATCAATCTTCCGTCCCTATTTCTGCGGGATTTAGATCTCATAGGGGCCATTTGACAGAGGAATAATGGAGGGATAAGAAGGGATATTATATTATTTTTGTTCATTTGGAGGGAGAGGATAATGACGAATAAAAGTGAAAAAGGATGGATAATAGGTAGTATTCATTATTCTCAGTTTGGTTGGTACATGAGGAATAAGGATGGATAGTGTTTGAAAGTTAAGAGGAATTAGGATGGATAAGGTTCGTAAGTTAGGGGCAGATAGTTGCATGGCGGTAGGAAACAAGGGAGACCGAAGGATAAGATATCCCTCCTGCGTGGAGGGCTCCATTGTACAAATAACAAAAATTACATAGCGGATAGGAAATGGGGGAGAACTCACCCTTATACTTCCCTATCCCTCATGCTATGATGTAATTGAACATCTCCATAGGAGAGAAGCATACAACCGTGACTAGGGTTTCTTCTCCCCTTAAGAGGCAGCGGTTGCGACGATAGGGTAGGAGCAGATGGCGGCGCTCATGCTTTTGTGGGAGGTGATAACCGCTTTGGGAGCCCTTGAGGGTCGGACAATGGTGGGGTTTCCAAGCTTGGAGGGGCCAAACCCGAGGGCACCAAGCATGGCGACGACAATGGCGCTTCACATGGAGTTTCAATGGTTGTGCTGGAGCAATTGATGATCAGAAGTCCCCATGCTTGTTGGCGGGCGTTGTTGGGAGGAGACGAATGTGCCTTATGTTGTTGGGGATGGTTCTGCGACGTCGATGGCGGCGAGGGGTAATGCTACTTGGCATTGAGGGGTGGTACTGGATCACACGCCTGTCGATGCGCGAGGTTGGTTGGAGCTAGGGCTCCCTTGGTTGTACTGGAGGATGAGAGGGATGGTGGGGTATTGGAGAGGGGTTGGTGCATGGTAGGATGATTGTGGGGGGAGGCTGTAGCGAGGTCGATGAGAGAGGGTTAGGGGTTAGTAATGGAGAAGTGTTTGGTGGCAGTGGGTTCGATGGGGTCGAGGGTTGCTGAGGAGGTAGGAAAGTGGTTGAGGGTAAAGGTGGAGGGAGCACATGTAGTGACGATGAGGGTTTTAACGGAGGAGGGCTGGAAACCTCCCGTACAATGCCTTCGACTGCAAACAAATCAAGAACTTCAAGCTCTTTGTACATAGGACTATTGTCGAGGACATGGGTTGTGTCCTTGTTTTCTTGTACGAGGATTGTAACGGCGAGATCATCCTTATGAATAAAACTACTGCCATCGCGTACTTGATGTGGTGTTGTATCTTCTGTTTGGATGAGTACATTGTTGTGTAGCCACGAATCCAATCATGCTTGTACCTTGATGCTTGATAGAAAACAATGCTTGAATTTCTCTTGTCGGGAACACGAGTCTCATCAGAGACGACTCATATCGAACTTCATGCCGCAATAATTGATAGGATCGTCGAATCATGGGAATGATTTAGTTTCCATTTTCTGATACCAATTGATGCAGACGAGAAATCATCGGAGTTGAGAGGAGAGAAGAAGATCGCGACATGCCTTGCGACTCGAGAGATGGTTTGGGTCGAGAGGAGAAACTCCAGAAATTGAGGGAAAGGGGGATAATGGTGGATGAACACTTCAAAACCACAACTCAAATTTTCTATTCATAACATGACAATACTTACAATGAACTACTGCCCTCTTTATATAGGAGGGGGTCAGATACAAAAATAGAAACCGAATAAATATGAAATCAAAATAATCCTAAACTCATAACAGAATACTGAAATTACAATCAATCTTAATGTATTTAACATTAACTAAAAATAAAAATAACAGATCAACTAGTTTGATTGATTAAGGACTAAAAAGTAAATTAAGTATCAACCACATGAAAAGTCATGTAATTCTTTAAATTATTGACCGACCCCTCAAATTGAATTTTATTCCATCATGAGCTTGCGCCGGGCATCTCCGGATTGGGCTAGGTCGAGCCCAATGCTCCATTCTATGCATATGTAGCATCCCAATATCAGCATGCACTCTTCCTCCCATATCACATTGTCAGATATCTTGGGAAGTTCATGAAAGAGCCTCCCTCACCAGGGATATGATGGGCACCCCTCAATATAACAATGGCTTTTGGGAATAGGGACACTTCTGTCATATCGATATGGATACAAGAAGCATCACGACATGATATGGGGGCATGCCATGACAATCGAATTTGTGCTGATATCATGAGAGAAGCAACCACATGAAACACTGCAATGATTGAGTTTTGAAAACCTCCAAGATATAAAGGAAAAACTATAAGACCATAAGAATCCCTACATCTCTTTAGGGACCAGGATATCGTCTTTATTATAGCAATTTATAAATGTGTGCGTAGTTGCATATATAGAATCAAAGGACTAATTGGATCTCAGAGCCCTCTATCGTGGAACAATACTCTGCCCATCCCTTTGATACTTCCATTCCACGTCTCACCGACAAGCAAGGCGTATCGATGGAGCAGTTCATACCTCAGTCTACCCACGACCCAGAAACCCATGAAAATTTATTTAACTAAATGGATAATTCATACATAGATGTACTATTTTTGTAAACCAACTTTTACTTTGGTATTATGATTAACTAATAAAGAGAAATGAACTATTGGCCCTCTTTTTGTGTCACTGGACGAACTGAGTTATTATGTGTTCATCCTATGATCAAACCTTGAGTGAAAAGTGGACGCCTTTACTTTAATCTTTTACTTGTTTAAAATACAAATTAAGCATCTATCATGCTTGTTTTGTTTTGGAACAAGCTTAAAAAAATGTTATTTTTTTAACCATATAACTTTGTAGTTTTGTTCTTACTGGGCAGTGTTAAACTAATGTCATTTCCCCTCAGTGCTACAGTGGTTGGTATGGGATTGATTGCAGCATTCCTTCTGTTTTATCTCCCATAAAAGAATGGCCTAAATGGCTTCGACCATCCAAAGTTGATGTTTCTGACAATGAAACCGTGAAGGCAACAGCGAAAAAGAAACGACCTCTTATCTATGTATATGACTTGCCACCTGAATTTGATAGCCATCTTCTTGAGGTCCTGATTAAGCTTGCCATCATAAAAACATACACCATTTCAAACTTCCAATATCAAACCGCCTGATGTTTTAACACTGGTGTGCTGTATGGACAGGGCCGCCATTACAAATTGGAATGTGTAAATCGATTATATAATGATCAGAACCAAACCGTATGGACCGATCAGTTGTATGGTGCTCAGGTTTGATTAATTATTTTATGTGGATTTTGCTTATAAATAAATTATTCTGATACCCAATTTCTCCTCAACGCAGATCGCCCTCTATGAAAGCATTCTGGCCAGTCCTTACAGAACCATGAATGGGGAAGAAGCGGACTATTTTTATGTCCCTGTACTTGATTCATGTATAATAACACGTGCATTTGATGCTCCACATCTCCATAAACCAGTAAGAGCTAATAGTTTGCTTCACACACACACCCACCCACCTACATACAAAATTATAAACATGCCTACATACGAAACACCCACACATACATAAATGTACACATATAAATACATTTTTATGTAGATATACTTACAAATCTACATATATACATGCATATAATATATGTATATAGATGTAGATGCACACACACCCAGACATACATTTACATATACACATTCATACACACAAGTACATACATTCATACAAATGTACAAACACGTACTTAGGTATGTCTTGTATGCGTGTATGTATATACACACACATCTATACGCATGTGTCTATATCCTTGTGTATGTGTGTTTCGAGTTCGTTTGGAATCTCACTTCTCCAAGAACTTGGATGGTTGCATACTTTTAGTACTGAGCTTCAAACCTCCAGATGATGGATACTTCTGTGACATGTTAATTAACTAATTTGATTTCAGGAACTCTTGGGTTTGAGGAGCTTCCTCACTCTTGATATCTACAAGCAGGTTTATGATCATATTGTTCAGCAGTATCCCTATTGGAACCATTCATCCGGGAGAGACCATATTTGGGTATATAATCGAAACCCTGCTTATTCATCCCTGATTAAATATAATGGCTCCGTTAACATATAATTGTATATATAATTTGTATGTTGGCAGTTTTTCTCATGGGATGAAGGAGCTTGTTATGCTCCTAAGGAGATATGGAATAGCATGATGTTGGTCCACTGGGGAAATACAAACTCTAAACACAAGAACTCGACAACAGCATACTGGGGAGACAATTGGGATAGAATTCCTCTTGAAAGAAGAGGAGATCATCCATGCTTTGATCCCACAAAGGATCTTGTCCTTCCAGCATGGAAAAAGCCCGATCCTGGTGCCATATGGTTAAGGCTATGGGCAAGGTTCTCAACCAATTTCTTGATAATCTGGCTAATATAAAATTTAGCCGTATGCTTTATTTTTGTTTAGATTTGCCTTATATATTCATGTATATGTACTATATCATTTATTGATTCACTCAAGATTGTAATATTCAGGACTCGTAAGGAGCGCAACACACTGTTCTATTTCAATGGAAATCTAGGACCAGCTTATGAACATGGAAGACCTGAAGATTCGTATGTATACATAGTTCTTGGCCATCAATTTTACTTTTCAGTTTCGACCTGGAACACTGACACTCAATTAGTTTAGGTATAGCATGGGCATCCGACAAAAAGTTGCAGAGGAGTTTGGTTCAACCCCTGACAAGAAGGGCAGGCTAGGGAGGCAACATGCAGAAGATGTGATTGTTACTTCAGTACGATCGCCTAATTATCTAACGGACTTGGCGAGCTCTAAGTTTTGTGGGGTCTTCCCTGGTGATGGGTGGAGCGGGCGTATGGAGGACAGCATTTTGCAAGGATGCATTCCTGTTATAATTCAGGTATATATATTCAATATAATTTAGCAGATTCTTTATTCTGTGAACATCTTACGATTCAGTTTCCTTCCTTGATTGAAGTGCTTTAAACAATTCTCCTGTCAACTTTGTTTGGAGATCCTGAAAACTCTGGCCCATACATATGTGCCAACCTAGTTTTCACTGTTTGAACTGTTTAAATGCAGTGTCAACAAGATATATCTCACTGGGTTTTGTGCTTTCAACATGCCATCTTTTTTGAAAATACAAGAAATATCATGATTTCTTTCTCCCAACAGTTCAATACATTCATTTTCATTTATTTTACATGTCATTTCCAGCCAGTCTCACAAAAATCTCTCTTTTCAGGATGGGATATTTTTGCCATATGAGAATGTACTTAACTATGAAAGTTTTGCCGTTCGAATACGGGAAGACGACATTCCTAACATGATACAGATGCTTCGAGTAAACATGCTTAATCACCCATCTGTGGTGTCCATTGATGAAATGAATGACCTACTGTGTTGAAAAGTTGACAATTCTGTGCTGCTGTTTTGCAGGGGATTAATGATACTCTTATAGATTTTATGTTAGAAAATGTACGTGCCATATGGCAAAGATTCTTGTATCGCGATTCTATCATGCTCGAGGCTGCAAGGCAGAAGCATTTGTTCGGTAAGTTGGTGGACGGCTGGGGAGTGGAGTTCTCTAATCTTAAAGAGGATGACGTATTTTCAACATTTATACAGGTAATGCCAACTTAATTGGAGATATCATAAAGCTTGTCTTTTGATTTTCACGGTACTAATAAGCATACCATTTACACATTGCTTAAGCTCATTCTCAAACTGCTTAGCTAATCCGATAATACAGGTACTGCACTACAAGTTGCATAATGATCCATGGCGGAGAGGCGTCCATAATCCACGAAAGGACTTCGGGTTGTCTAGGACATGCTTAAAAGGCACATGAAACAACTAACGAAAAGATGGAGGATACCTGATGGAAAACCAGAAAGGCATCTTGATTCCTTCATAAGAAACACACATGCCAATCTTCTATTAAAATTTTTCATGTAGAGAGGAGGTGACAGGCAGAAATTCTCATTCAAAAGGCATGTCGTTCAATTTTATGTGAGAATATATGTGAGAAATACCTCATTCTTTGCCATTGAGATTAGGCAATAGATGTTGTAAAATATGAATAAGTTGAAAGGTGGTGTTAATAGATGCGCTCTGTATGTTAGATTTTTCTTTTGGGTGTCTGGACATGTTGAGAATAGTGCATGGAAATTAAATGTCTGATTTTTAGAATCATCTATTTATCTTGGCCCACACGAAGGTGCAAATTTAATGTCTTTAGCCGGTTGCGTAAGCTAGTTTGCCTGGAACAAGTGTTGGTGATGGAATACAACTGTTCAGCTCTAAATTTTTTATAATTCGTTAGATAAATAAATCTTATAAAATAATGATAATAATTAGTTTCCCATACTAGGTAGAGATTTTTACGTCACGATGCATATTTTTTTTTCAATTACATCATAAAGCGGAAAAATAATTTATTTCGTATAATACATGAATTCATGCCAAAGGATTGTTTTCTATGAATTGAGAAGTTGCCCTAGCACTTCTTATATGGGAAGATGCTAGGGTTAGAGTTACAGATAGTACTTTGAAATAAGAAAAAGAGATAAATACATCGAATGGCTAAAAAATATCTATCATAGCAAAATATCTCTCAACACTTCATCTTTGGGCATAGGTGACTACCATATCCAGCTTGGATGCACTCTTATGGAGAGAGCTTTGGTGAACATATCGATTGTTTGCCCAGATGGGGAAACATTAGTAAAGAGGACGTCCTTTTGTATCATGTCTCTGTTATTTTGATATTCAACCTCAATATGCTTCATTCTCTTATAAAATGGAACATTTTTTTGTTATGAATAATGCCACATGATTGACAACCCATAGAGAGATAGGTAGAGGAATTTTAATGTGTAGGATTGCTGGAAAGTATCTCACCTACATCATTTCAGTAGTGGTTTAAGCCATAGTTCTGTATCCCGACTCTGTGATGTTTTTGGATACAACCTGCTTCTTTTTTTACAGGTAACTGGGGAATCACCAAGAAACACTACACCACATGTGTATTTTCTATCCGTAGGTCATCCTGCACAGTCTGCATCAACAAACACCGAATGTGTGATGGGACCTTTCTTTTTGAAAAGAAGACCCTTACATGAAGAGGTCTTCATATATCTATGAATTGTCGTAATGGCATTCATATGTGCTTGTGTGGATCTAGCCATGAACTGACTTACATGGCTTGTGGCAAATGAGATATCCATCATGATAATTGTTATGTACACAAGTTTCCTGATGAGCTCTCTGTATCTTATGGCATCTATTTCTTATGTGCTCTCTTTATATAGCTTAAAATTAGGATCCATAGGAACAATCATGGGCCTACATTCAATCATACAAATCTCCTCAAGGAGTTCTATCATAACTTCCTCTAACACAATAAAAATCCTATGTCACTCCAGACAATCTCTAAGTTGAGTATCGTAGACACCCTAGATCCTTTAAAGCGAACTTCTGATCCATAAGAAAACTAGTCCTTTCTATACACAGTTCATCTCTGATGATGACGTCATCGACTTACGTTAGACTAGCTACAATCCCATATTCGATATAAGATATAAAGAGAATGACATGCATTTGAATATAAGAAACCTTGTTCCTGAATGACTGTGGAGAGTTGCATAAAACAATGTCTTAGACCCTACTTAAAGACATATATTGATTTATTATGCCGACATACCTTCTGAGACCCCCCTTAAAAGTAAACCATTTTAGCTGCTATTGAAGGGAGGACTGACCTCGCACTCATGAAATGTGAAACAACAAATCAAATTAACAAACAAAGGGTGTTCATCGTATGAACACAACTACAATAAATAAAAAAAATTAGCACAAACCCATATGGTATATGAAATACTTTCCCAACTATTTCTCACACCCCCAAGAGTTTTAGGAAAACCTGAATATGAGGGATTGTTCCTCGCACATCAGGAAAGCGTGAAGATCAAATCGTATCCGATCTAGGTCAACTAGTCATACTAGTTGATGATAGTGCAATGGAATTTAAATTTTATTCTATATAATCACATTTCATGGAAACAATTCCTATGCTATTTCATCAAGATCACACTAGTAATATGATTATCTCTTGAAGCGTGACCACGATCTACTAGTCTCTAAGAGAAGAGACCTCATGTCTCAATTCTGATATGTCGTAGAGAGCAATTTTGGGCATGTGGATGAGATGTGTGCTTCCCACAATCCAAAGTGAAAATCCGAGCGGAGAACCTCCAAATTATGTTGTACAAAATACACCACCTTCTTCGAGAGCATGCAACACCGACGAAGATGACGATCCACGAGCAGTCAGTAAGACATCACGATGGCAGCACGACGAAGATCGTGGTCTCCACAAACCTAGAGCATGTCTTTATTTCCAAGTATCCATGTAGAAGGTACATTATTTTTAAAAAGGTTCAAGAATTGTTCCAATAGAGATAACATATAAGCATTGGATTTTATATAACCATGAGACTTCCATTTCGAAGGAGTGATTATACATGTTTGGATTTTAGTGACTCCACTCACTAGACTAGCTATCGAATTTTAGTTCAAATGTTGGACATTGTTCTTATTATGATTTGGATGCAATGAAAATATTGGATATTCTGTCTGACTTGATCAAACATCTCTGAGAGGTCTTCTAAATCATTATATGAGATTAGATCTCACTATCCAAGTCTCTATACATGAAATATGCAGTCATTCAATAATATTCGATGAGGATTTAAAAAATAACTTTTATTGATATATTAAATAATTACAACAACATTTATTGTAGAAATTGTTTACCTTGGGATCACATGTTGAACAATCTTCTAGTAGCCATCATAACCATTAGGGTACAATTTAAACCCATACTCATTACATGTTGGTTAAGAACCCTTTTATGTAAAGGTTTGATAAGTGGATCAACAACATTATTGGCAGAGGCCATATTGGTGATGATGATGTCACCATGCTTTTGTATTTGCCGAATGATGTTGCATTTCCTTTCCAAGTGTTTGATATTTGATGCCATATGAGTTCCTTTGCCTAAGCTATTACTCTCACGTTATTGTAGAGCAACGGGATGAGAGTATTCGAAGAAACTACACCAAGTTCAAAGATGACCTTGTGCAACCATACTGCCTTTTTTGCAATATCCAATGCAACAGTGTACTCAGCTTCTATCATAGAATCAATCGTGGTGTCCGTCTTCTTGCTTCTCCGTCTCACAACAACACCATTCTACAAGAATATGAACTCCGAAGCTGAGTTTTGGTCATCAATATCAGATGGAAATCTAAATCTATGTATCCTAAGACTGGGAGATCACTATCTCCATAGATAAAGATGTAATTGTGTGTCCTTAGATGCTTAAAGATGCTCTTTACTACATTCGATTGTTATTCTCCATAGCATGATGGTAATGACTTTCCACTCCAAATGCATGGCATATATCCGATCTAGTACACATCATGGCATACATTAGGCTTCCCACAACTCATGCGTAAGGGCATCTAACCATGGCTATCTTTTCCTCAACACTTTGAGGACACATCCCTTTAGATAGGTGTATACCATGTTCTAAGGTAAGTATGCCTTTCTTGGAATTTTCCATATAGAATGTTCCAAGATCTTCTTAATGTACCCATGTTGAGACAATCCAAAAATCCTCTTTCTTTATTTCTTAACAACTTCAAACCCAAGATGTAAAAGGCTTCTCCAAAATCTTTTATCTCAAAGGTATGGGACATCTAGACCTTAACACTAATCATCATCCATGTTCTATTCCCAATGATAAGGATGTCATCTATGTAAAGCATGATGAACACAATGATGCTTCCACTAAGCTTCTTGTACTCATATGGTTCATCGGTATTCTGAATGAGATTATAACTCTTTATGGTTTCATCGAATATGATGTTCCAGCTATGAGAAGCTTGTTTGAGCCCATAGATGGGTTTCTTTAGCTTGCACACTTTGTCTTCCTCAACTATGAAGATGTGGGGCTGCTCTCTCTCTCTCTCTCTATATATATATATATATATATATATATCCTCCTCAAGGTATTCATTGAGGAATGCGATCTTGATGTTCATCTGCTAGATGTCGTAGTCAAGATGTGCAACTATAACTAGCAGTGCTCTGATGGATTTAAGCATGGCCACAAGGGAGAATGTATCATCGTAGTCAATGACTTCTCCCTCTGTGTAGCTTGTGACTACGAGACATGCCATAAAGGTCTCTACCTTCCCATCAGGTCCCCTCTTTCTCTTGAAGATCTATTTATAACCAATGGATTTTACCCCCTTAGATGGATGCTCTAGGCTCCGCACACCGTTCTTGTGCATGGAGTCTATTTCAAACTTCACTACTAGCATTCATCTATCCATGTCATGATCCGCATGTGCTTCATCAAATGAAGTTGAATCACTATCAGATGCTTCTCGCACATGGAATCCATACCTTTCAGGTGGTACAACCACCCTCAAACTATTTCGAAGAGACACATGTATTTCATCTTCAATTATATCTCCGATTTCTGTTTCATGAATCTCAATATCCTTAGAAGATTTAGTGAGTTCCTTTACTTCATTCTTACCTTGACTTTTAAGGAAGTCATCCTCAAAGAACTTCACATCCCTAGAGACGAATACCTTTTGAGTCTCAAGGTCGTAAAGTTTGTATCCAATACCATCCTTTACATACCCAATGAAGTAGCACTCTTTAGTGTGATATTTCATCTTACTTGCATCCATGTTCTTGGCATGGACCAAGCAACCCCAAGTCCTCACGTGTATAACACTAGGCTTGGTTCCAAACCAAAGCTCATGAGTGATTTTGGGAATAGATTTGCTATAGGGATCTTATTAAGGATATATATTATAGTATCTACTACATATACACGTAAACTAAGAAGTAAATGTACTTTACTAATAATTTATAGGATCATATCCATGATGGCCAGTAACACCATTTGGTTGGGGAGTTCCAGGAGGAGTGAGATTGGATACAATTCCTCTCTCTTTAAGTTATTCATTGAATTCATCTAAAAGGTATTCACCACCTCAGTCAGATCGAATCCATTTAAGCTTCCTAGCGGTTTGGTTCTCAACCAAAGCCACGAATTCTTTGAACTTTTCAAAGGTTTCTGATTTATGATGTAATAGGAAGAAAAACCCATATCGCGAATGATCATCAATAAATATTAAATAGAATTGATATCTATTTCAAATCGCGAAACTAAAGAGATTACATACACCGGTATGTATTAGGTTAAATATACTCTCACATCATGTACTCTTATTTCAGAAGGGTGCTCTGATCATTTTACCTCAAATACAATGCTCACAAGTAGGTAAACTTTGGACCTCAAGAAAATCTAGCGGCACATCTTTTACCAATCTATTGATCCTATGAACAAATAAATGACCAAGCCTTTGATTCTAAATCATAGCTAAATGATCTCTATCCTCTCTGAATCTCTAGGATTTTTATTAGTGGTAGTAAAACCTATGACACAATCATCAACGCACAATTAAAGGAGTCTATCGGAAGTTATAAAATCATCTACAATATGTTTATCATAACGACTTATGATAAGTTTTTCATAGAATATTCATTTCTAACTAACTTAAATACATATAATAAGTTCCTTATAACATCCATAACATAGATACGTTCTCTAAGTAGTAGTCTCTCCCACTAAATAATGATAGTATGCATATCTCGACAACGATTGCTACAATAGTTGCATAAGATTTCATCTGGATGACTATCTCCCCTTCCTCAAGCTTTTTGATTTCTTGAAATTAGATGTAATAAATTGCATACATGAACAATAGCCCATAATCTGTAAATAGAGAATGGAGGTAGACCCTGCCAAGGTGTATGTGATCAAGAAACTTGATACACCAACAAACATCAAGGCAGTTCGATCATTTATGGGATATGTTGGATATTATAGAAGATTTATTCATGATTTTTCTAAGATTGTCCGACCACTGACTGAGCTCTTAGGTAAAGACAATGAGTTCATTGTAGATCACAAGTTTTTAGAGGCCTTTGAGCTCTTAAAAGAAAAATTTGTACCTCGCCTATTATGTAGGCTCTTGATTGGTATTATCCTTTTAAGATTGTGACCGATGCTTCATATTTTGCTATAGGAGTAGTATTGGGGTAGAGGAGAGATCGGATCTCATTTGTCATCCACTAAATGACCAAAGTTTTAGACCCTGCACAAAAAAATTACATATTAACCGAACAGGAGATGCTCATCGTAGTTTGGGCTCTTGAAAAATTCGTGTCTTACATTTTAGGACCAAAAGAGATAGTTTATACAGATCATTCAACCATTAGATATATCATGGAAAAGAAGAATGCGAAGGTACCTCTTCTTAGGTAAATTTATTGCTCTAGGAGTTTGATTTGGAGATTAAGGATAAGGATGAAGTTACAAATTTAGTGGCTATCATTTATACCGATTACAACTGAAGGATTCCTCTGATGCAGAACCTGTTAGAGGTACCTTTCTAGATGAGTCGATCTGTTTAGTCGATTCTCTTCCATAGTATGACAACATGGTGAACTTTCTTATCTCCAAGCAAGTTCCCTAAGGTTGGACTAGAAGCAATATTGACCGACTAAAGTCAGATTCAAGGAAATACCACTAGGAGGATCCGTTCCTTTTCTTTGAAGGATTGAATTGTGTCTGAAGAAGGTGTATTCCTCAGAAGGAATACCAGAGTCTACTCATACGTTGTCATTCATTCAAAAGCCGGAAGACATCATTCGGGGAAAGAGAACTACAAACAACGTGCTCCAATGTAGATTGTGTTGATCGACCTTGTTTAGAGATGCCACTGAGTTTTACGATCATGCCTGGTTTGTCAAAGGATGGTAGGGGAAGTTGGTTATAGAGATGAGATTCTCATGGAGTCATTGAATTTTTATGATGCATTTGATACATGGGGCATAGATTTCATGGGTCCCTTTCCTAATAGTTAAGGCTTTGAATACATCTTGTTAGTGGTTGACTACCTTTCTAGATGGTTGGAGGCTATCCCAACCAGAGTCGCAGACAGTAGGACTGTCTGTAAGTTCATAAAGGATCATATTATTTGAAGGTTGGACGTCCTAAAAGTTTTGATATTGATGGGGGTAGCCACCTTGTGAATGGAGAGATGAAATCTTAAACTAAAGACTACAAATTTGAGCACAGAGTAACTAGTCCTTACCACCCAAAATCAAACAACATGGCGGTGATTTCAAATAGGGAGGTGAAGAGTATTCTTTAGAAGCTAGTTTGTCCTGATAGGAAGAATTGGTCCCAAATATTGGACCAAGTTCTATGGGCATATAGGACATCTTACAGTACCCCATTGGGCAGGGCACTTCACCTTTTAGGATGATATATGGCAAGACATGTCACTTGCCCTCTGAATTGATTCACAAGTCTGAGTAGGCAATTAACTGGAGCTGTCACTTAGGAAAGCTTTGTAGAGAGATGAACCTTAATGAGTTAATGGAAATCTACAGCCGAGCGTATGACAATAATATGATATATAAATACAAAGTTAAGAAGTGGCATGATTCATATATTAGATGCAAGAACTTTGTTCATGGACAGAAGTTATGGTTGTTCAAAGCAAAAATCTAACTGGACGGATCCTTATATAGTCAAGGAAGTGCATGTAATGTTAGTATAGAGATAGTAGATCTCACAGATGGTGCACCTTCTTTCTTGTCAACAGTCAATTGTTAAACACTTTGTCAAATCCAAAGAACGACTGGTTCCAATCAAAGTTATCGACTTCATGTCGATTAAGTCATATGCAGATATTTCAGATATCACATGAAGCCGCATATTAAAGATTCATATCATATAGATTCAAAATCCCAAAGATTCATCTATACTTTTACTTACACCGACTCTATTCTTTTATGAATGTGGATTCTTCTTATACTACTTTCCTACTCATAATTTAGGTTTGTGAGAGCCTAAGTATAGGGAGGAATGCCAATCCGATTTCTGTATATTCTCCTTAGTTCCTTTTTACTGTATTCATTCTTTATACTTAGCATGTTTTCCAGCCTAAGTGTAGGGGAGATTGATCTCTTATTATTCTTTCTAATCTATTCTTTTTGTACCCATCTTTGATGTCTCCATGTCCTACACTTAGGCTATTCAAAGACTAATTATAGAGGGATCTGACCGGTTTTTTCTTATCTTTGTTTTTATCTTTCCTCTGTATGTTTAGTACGAGATATGTCTTTCATTTTACTTTGAACCATGATGACATAACACAAGCTAAGTACATGAGGTTGTGTGCATATGTTGCATATATACTTTTATCCATAGCTTGTACTTTCAAATATTTTGTATATTTATTTTAGGCTATGAGTACAGGGATTTGAAAGTTTTTTATAAAAATAGTTTGTAAAATATTTAGAAAATTATATATGATTTGTAAAATATTTTGTAAATTATTTTTAAGAGGGTATATATTTGTTTTGACACAATACTCATTATTTTCTATATGTATTTACAAATATTCTTTCTTTAATATAAAAATAAATAAAAAACAATAAAAAGGAAAATGAAATATGAAAATAAATGAAAAATCAAACCTTACTTCTGTTTTTCAAGAGAAGTTATATTTTCTGAAAGGATGCCTTGGGTGTAATGGTTAGATTTTGGATCGTTGGATTCTTAGGCTACGAAAGGTTGCCTAGACTTAGTTCTCTACTAAATCAAACATGGAGAAAGTCTGGATTTAAATTCTATATTTTAGAAGATGAAATTGATAAGGAGTTCCTTGAAAGAGTGATGCCGATTGAGGAAGATACTATTTTATTAGAAGATTTAGATATGAAGGAACCTACACCTTTTCTTAAGGATATTCAGTTATCTGATTATCATTTTACTAGTAAGTTTGATCTGCCTATTGTGTCTAGTTTTTCTCATTTAAGGAAAACGCAGAAGTTTATCGTAGGAACCAAGGGTTGGATATGTCTTCCCTTTATTTTGGAGAAATTTAGGTCTTCCCATGTTGATATGAATAATACATTTGAGGAAGAATGGCCTCATTCTAAAAGGTTTATTTTCCAAGTTGATGAGGATCTTTCTTATTAAAAATTTGAGGTTTACTCTATGAAGAGGGAACAAGTAAATCGTAAGGTAACCTGTGATTTCAAAACCCGAAGATTCATTACTAATTTTTGAAGACTGAAGTTTGTAGTATTGTGTGGTTATCCTTTTATTGTTTCTGTGAGTGTCTATGCTATTCTTATCTGTCGTGTTATGTTTTTGTTCCTTAAGAATACATCTTTTCTAATTCTTTTAAATAAAAGGTTCTTCAAAAATTCTGTAAATAATTAACCTGTTAATTTGGTATTCTTCCCTAACACTTTCACTTTGCACTCAAGGCTTGTTGATATCTTTAACACTTGTTTTATGAGGTCTAGAGATTTAGAGTTAACCTATCTTAATCATTAGGATCTTAGACTTAATAATTCAAACTTTCCTAGTTAGAAAGATTTACATGGTATATCTGCATGTTCAGTCTCTTCCTTACAGAATATAACCATCAATCACATGTACGATTGCATTCATGATTAAGATGAGTTGAGGTTTCACTTGAGGAACTAAGATTTGAGATCCATGTTTGGACCTAATTTTGTGATACTCAAGAATGGGATAAGATTAATGAAAGTTTCATGAAACCTAAGTGTCAACATCTTAGACAGTATGGGAAATGGTTCTCATATTAATCTCTTGATATAAACTAAAGTGCTAGGGTGTAATGACATTTAATTAAATTGTTGATTAGTGTGCGTCAATCCTTGGTAAAAGCATTGGAACTATCTAAAAAGAAAAGAGAAAGAAAAAAAATGAAAAGAAAAGCTCAAATCTATAAAAGTATATCATATGAGATTCCACCAAAGGCAAGCACTCCCAACCTTTTGTGTCTATTTGTACCAAAATTTTAGGCTTTTATGAGTCGGGCTAGTACCTCAAAAAGGGCCATGCATCGTATAGTGATACAAGTCTGGGTGTAGAATGTATCAGATACTTAAAAGAGACACACCATGGTGCATTCTTGGGAAAACAAGTACAGACAACTCAACTTCTTTTGACAGACAAACTGATTAACAATAAAATATATTGTGTTGAGTTAATAAGACAATTGAGAGATACCGTGTTCCAATGAGAAGGAGAAAAGAAAATGACACCATCCTATTCCTTCCATTATCTGGCCTGCCATTTACATTTTCAAGTCTGACGAACTAAGAGACGGTGGATTGAAGCAAGACTAGTTTTATTCCCTAGTGTTGAGAGCTGGGTCCTTAGGAGAATCTCTTGTATTGGAATTTTAGGTGACATCTTGACTCTACTCTTGTGAATGCAGTCAAGACATTAAGCTATATCTCTTATATATGTATACATTGAGAGTATGATGATTAGAAGAGTTGAATTCCTATTGACATGGTTCATCTAGAGTCTTAGGACTCTAAAACCAAGTATTCTGGATTAATCAAGCCTTGTCTTTTTACATGCACAAGTCAGGGAATTCACTAGTTAATCTAATTCTCTAATTAATTCTTTATATATTAGCTTGAGGACGAGCTTAGCTTAAGAATAGAAGGTGATGAATCTCATATTCATCTACATTATATATTTATATTATCTCTCTAGCTTAAAAAAACAATAAAAATCAATAACAATTGACATTAATTAACATTCACATTGTTGTAAATAACGAACCCTATTTATTCTATATTAAACAACCTATTATTGTGTCTATTATTTTATGTGTTTGTTATTTATTAGAAATCCAATAAAAATAGATTAATATTGTACATAACTAATTTGATATAATTTATAAAATAAAAATCCAATAAATAAATAAATAAGAAAATTAAATAAAAAATAATAATTCAATACTCTAGATTACTTGCAAAAGTATTTACTTTGTATATTTGGCTTATTTTCTTTTTGAGTTCTACGTGAAACTTGTAGATCTCATCGAGATCTAAAACTTTCATGTTAATTTTTCAGATTCGATCTCCTTTTATTTTTTACATTTTATTCTATTTGTTTCACGATAGTCAGATATCCTCTATTTATCTGGCCACAACTGAAGCCAAGAGAGCATCAAAGTTGAAATACTTCAGGAGATAGAAAAAAGCGATAAAGATGTATCTTTTCTTGAATTCTATTTGAGACTAATGTTTAATAAATCAAATAAGTTTGGTTGTAATGAGATGTTAAGTTCAATACTTTTATGTGTTTACTAATTAACTTCTTGTTGTGTTTAATGGCTGAATTCGTATAAGCATGTTAATAAGCTAGAGCAGGTGTGTTCAGTGTCTTTATCCCGATATAGCTGAGCCAACATAACTGAGCTTGCAAGATTTGTCATCCATGTCTAGTGGCTAGGTAGAGGTTGCAAGATCACTCTGCGATAAGGAAGATGCATCTTGAGAAGGTGGTTTAAGGATGAGATATAAGCCGCCTCTTGTACAGGCGGTTCAATCAATGCTATTAGTTGCCTCTTGGACAAGGCAGAGGGTTCATGCGACAAAGCCATCTCTTGTAACAATAGCTTTTCTCAAATTAAAGTCACCTCTACTAGAGGCATCTTCATTGCAAATATAACAAAAAAATATTTTGTTGATCACACACAAGCGAGCAAAAACTAATCGACATGCAAGTTAAAGGCATGTGAGCTCCCCATCATCATCCTGGGCAATTGACTCCCTCAGTTATGTGAAAGTCTAGTGCTCAAATTTGTGAATATGATATTGGAGAACATTATAATTTTTTAGCAATGAATATAACATTTGTTACGAATTAAAAGAATAAAAAGATAATTTTGCAAAGAAGTGATATTCACAGTTATAAATTTAACATTGAAAGATATATATTTAAATTATTCGTTAACATCGCCCAAATTCGATGTTGTGGAGATAATATTAGTACATAACTTGGGTATATGTATTATCATATTAATTTACCATCTTATGTTGGACGTCTATATGCAATTAGCATTTAACTTTACAATAGAGATGAGCATTGGATCGGCCGGCACGACCCATCTCGAAACACAACGCACGTAGCTTGACCCGGTCCAAGCCCAAAAATACAACGAGCCGAGCTTGAGCTTGGAATGTAGGCTCATTTTTTCCTTGATCGAGCTCGGGTGGGGGTCACCTGATAGACTAGGCCACCAGCCCATGCTCATCCCTACTTGTGGGGGTCACCTGATCGACTAGGCCACCAGCCCATGCTCATCCCTACTTTACAAGGCATCATTCGAATTTATCAATTGTGTTACTATGTTATCGATTATGCAAATTCGATTACAAATGTAATTGATTAATGGCATATACCAATTTTTTCATGTGAAATATATATTATCGATTCTTTGCATATTTTTAATTAATCTGACAAACATATTACATTGTCAAGCAAGCAACCAACCAACTATAATCGACCATTTATTTTCATTGGAAATCGTGCACCGATCGTCTCATCAAATGTGTTAATGTGGCAAGAGTTACTTAGAAAAATCTTGGACATGATGTTTAAATTATGCTCACCTGACCCCAACTCGAATAATATCACTAGAAGAAATTGAAATTAAGAATAATATCACTAGAAGAAATTGAAATTAAGATAAGAAATGGTTTAAATATTCATCGACATATCTTCTTATGTTAAAGATATAATAACAAATATTATTCATTATCAAATTATCTTCCGTACTTTATAATTAGCAACGAATGTCATATTCACGGCGATTTTCCCGTTGACTTATTTGTTAATGTTCAGATTAATCGTTTCTAAATTTAGTAACAATTAGAAGGAAAAATCAAGGAATAATCGTTGTTATATGATTTGTTGCGAGGAATATATATCGCAACATATACTATTATTCGTTACGAATTTAAAGAACTGATGAATAATAAATAGTGTATATGTTACCGAAGATATGATAAAGAATAGTAAATTATTCATAACCTTCAGTCAATTTTCTTGTAGTCTATTCAGAGAGTGATATCACCTCAATTATTGAGCAATATTCAGTGGAATTAATATAAGGTTCATCGATCAAAACAAAAATCGAAATTAAAAGGATTTTTTATCACGTGTTCCCTTCTTAACTTATACAATATCAATTATGTCCTTATCTTTTCTGGAATATCAGTTGTGCCCTTGCCTTCTTAGAAAATTTACAGTTTTACTCTTCTATCAAGTTAAAGTAGGGCGAAGTTAGGGATGGGTATCGGGCCGGTCGGGTCGGATTTGAGTTGACTCGGCCCAAGCCTATTTAAGTATATGTTCTAATAGGTCGAGCCTAGACCTATTTTATTTTCAAATTTCAGGCCCAAGCCCAAATCCATCCCAAACAAAATGGGTCGGGTTCAAGTCAGGTCGACCCAATTTAACACCTATTCACACCAATAGCATGTGTTCCGTTCTTCTTGCATTGATCTAGTTTTTTCTTATACATGTGGGCATATTTAATACTTTAAGTACGTCAATTAATTCATGGTTTTGACATTAGTTATATGTTAGAAATAGAATATGTGGTAAAAAATGGCGACTTAAACAACCATTAAATTCACCATCACATATTCTATTATAGATACAAGCACTATGATCCTATACAGATTGATTACTTACAATAGTACACTCTCCAACACTTGAGGACACAGATTCCAATCTTGCATATTGATATAATAATGTCCTCAATCCCCGCTAATAGATATGATTATTAATGGGTCTAAGTATTAATTTTAAACTCGAAATTAGGATATAAAAGTTAGAACATAGTATTTGGAGCAAACATGAATATACTAGATATAATTATACTGTATAGGTCGGGTTATCAGGCTTGCGGGTTTGGGCATTCTCAAGCCCGAAGCTGGCCCACTAATCAAGACAAGCTCATTTGAAGGCGCACAACCCGTCCACTTAATTTCAGGTTGGGTTCGGATCGGATTATGCGGGTCGGATTTTAGGCCCGATCGGGCCGGCCTAGCCCAATACCCAACCCTAGTCGAAGGTGATATTACAAAAAGACATAACATTGAATTTTTAAGGATATAGTAGCACAACTGATGTTCCAAGAAGGAGAGGCGATAAAAATTCAAATTAAAATATTATGCAAAATCAACGTAGCCTTAATTGAAAAAGTGTAATTAGTTCCCAATAAAGTGGCGGTTACATAGCCACACCTGGCGTTTTTTTTAAGGGGAAGTCCAAACCATCAATTCGACAGTGTTATTAATGTGGAGTATACTTTTGATTAAGATGTTTCCATCAATTTAAGGTTGAGATTGAAATATTGATAGATTTCATATCTCCTCCTCCCACTTCCATTTCAAGCTCGAAAAGGCTTCTTGGAGACGAAGCCCCATTGTCACATATGTTTTGCATCCATTGGGAAGCTCAAATTAATTAAGGTAAGATGTCAAAACCCTTTCAGAAAAACTCTTCGATTTCGATTATCTATTTGTGTTTTGATGCAATCGGCATCAGAATTTTTGTGTAGATCCAACTTTAATTCCATAGATCTAACCATGAGATTCACAATACAATGTTAATTTCTGGATAGATAAGATGTAATTCATACCAAATCGTCAAATCCATGGGTTTAAGGTGCAGATCCATATGTTAAATTTCACGAGTGATTGAGACGAGATTAGGTAAAACACAATTTACCCATCTGTTAGATGGTGTTTGTATTTTGTTTGATAGGAGCGGAACCAAGAATTTTATCACAGAACTTGGATTTGAAGTTGGTAACGACTCCAAATAATTCACAAATATTAGGTTAAACACCATATCTAAATATATCGCATATATTCGCATCTATTTTGGGTCGATAAATATTAATAAACAAGTCATCTCTTTTATCGAGTCCTCCTCCGACTCTGACACTATGGAAATATCCGATTTTTTCATGTCAACACAAGCATAAATAAACGAAAGAAATTCATGTCATTATGGGACTTGCTGTATGACTTTTATTTACTATTTCGTTGCTTCTAACATCATGACTCAAAAATACTAAAAATATATATAAAGTTCTACATTTTTGATCGAAATCAGGATTCTACAAGCACTTTCTAGATCTGAATATTTACCCGTATGATGCCAATCTTTGGTGGATGTTTTGAGTTCGTGTAAGAGATTCTAGATATCACTAATATCATGAAACTCATTCATAATAGTGGGTGTATAATACCAACATCATATGTGGTTAATACATTTGAAACACAAGAATGCATGGAGAACGATATACCCGCAATGGGGTAGGTTAGGCCATTCAGTTTTTTGGACATGGACGTGAATCCGAATCCTTTGACCTAGGCTCTGCTACCCGAAGCTTTCGAGTATGTCGTCGACAAGCAGATGGCGAACAAGAGCACTGGGCTAAGCGATGAGTCATGAGCCTCCCGCTCTGAGAGTAAAACTCATGTTATGTTCCATGTCAAAGGAGATTTGATCACGAAATTCCCCTCTCCGCAAACTTCATCCCGTAAAGTCTTGATCGTCTCCTTTGACACGACGCTCGGAAGAGAAGGATCCTCTTCTTCTCCTTCCTGGAAGGGTCGCAATAGGGGGAGTAGGTAGAGGGACATGAAATAACCAAGGGTGAGGTAGAGGAAGATAGGTGATGGACAATGTTGATTGGGATTAGAAATTGAACTCACTCAAGAGACTATGACAAATGATGGAGGCACATTCACATATTCAAATAAATCTTAATAATAAATATCAATCATATTCACATTAATTTTAATGAGTGTGAATCATAATCACATTATTTTAAATTTTAATTATGTGAATATCATTAACATATATGAATTTTACAAACCTTATTATTTCGACTATCTATTTCTTAGATGAACATGTCCTAATCCAATTTAGACTTTGTGTGTGTATGTGCTACATTCACAAATACCAGAGATAATGACATGAAAGTATATAGATCATGTATCTTTACATTAGATTAGATCTAATATCAGTGTATTTAGTTACTTGAGTTATCCGATGAAGTTAGATATTGAATCAATTCATGAATAGACTGTAAACAATTTCAGAATCAATGAACTCTTTGGGTCTTTATTTGGTTCAATAAATTGAGAGCTGATCTAAATAAATCTCATTGGTTTCACTCATATGCCTAATATGTTCTTGTATGACATCATCTTATCAGTATATAGATCTTGTCAGGCCATTAACTTATTGGTCTATCAAATGTACCCATTCATACATATAGAAGTATATTTGCCTCCAATCAAAGGATGTGTTCTCATATCGTGATGATTTACAATACAAACCTTAGTATCTCAATCTCATTAAGTTGAACATTTTAACTTGACTCATCCGACATATCTAAATCTCTATTCCTATACATTGGATAGGCATATATCAATCTTTAGAGAAGATTGTTATCTCTTCTCATACTAGAGATCCTCTTTGAATGTCATTTTGCAATGCTAGTTGTGTCCTCGATCCAACTTCTAAATTCTACCAGATGCATCAATGTATGCGATCCAACTCTTTATTTAAATTGTACGGTACCCAAAATGGACAGGGCATATATCGCTATTCTTATTGAGGGACTTGGTAATAATGTAAATATAAATATATTTTATTTCATATATGGAATAATTTAATTCGCAATAACATTTAGGGTATTTACATATTGTATCCTCCTTTATGGATCCAATCCCAAAACAGGTTCCCCTCTTTCAAAAGTAACAAGTTGGGTTCTAGGTATGTTTGCTGAATAGCCCAAATTGCCACTGTTTTTAAAAAAATCATGGACCAAATTACCCTCACCGACCTCCTCTTTCCCAAATCCATGTTTCCTCAAAATCCCTAATCCCTCCAACAGCGACGCTTTGTTGATCTCCTACAGCGGCTGCGCACGAGGAGCGGATTGTCTGGTGGCCAGCAGACTCTGGTGCATCATCCGAGCCGCTCGATCTTGATCGAGCGGTTCGCATGAATTCGCACCTTTTTGTGGGCCCGACCGTGCTAATTCATGTGAATCGCTCGATCTTGATCGAGCAACTCCGGACGCTACGGCAGAATCTGCTGGTCAGCAGACGATCCGCGCTCCCGCACGAGAGGCATAAACTCGTAGGCCAGCAGACGATCCGCGCTCCTGCACGAGAGGCATAAACTCGTAGATAACCAATCAAATTAATAAGATTTGATTGCTCCAGGAGTCTGAGCATAAGCACAGAAACTCCATGTGCGCGGCGAGCTCCCGGAAGGTGAACGTCTGCGCGACGATGTGCGCAGAGTCACCGTCCTGCGTCGCGGCAGCCCTTGTGGAGTTGGATTCAAGCCATGCGCTCCATTTCTCCGTGCATAAAAAACACGTGAATCTAACACCAATATATGTCGAAATCAACAAACAGTGACGCACCAGAAAGCCAAATTCCGATGCTGAAACAATGCAGATCAAAATCTGAATTGCCGCAGTCATTGAAATACAGATAAGTCCTAATTCTGCAAACTGGAACGCATGAAATGTGGATCGAATTGAGGCGAATCCAGATCGAGCTCCCATTCGAGAAGGGAGAGAAGAGGAGGATCCGTACGCAGCCGCTGCAAGAGGTCAACGAAGCCCCGCCAGGGGATCCCATGCGGTGAGCTGCCGAGGAGGAGAAGTAGGGAAGAGATCGGCGTTTTTGAGAAAAAAACATGTATTTGGGGAAAGAGGAGCTCGGCTGAGGGTAATTTGGTCCATCTCATAGTCTTTTTAAATGGCAACAATTTTTATAGTTTACAAATACGAACAAGGATTAGGGATGAAAATGAATGTGAATATATTTGTATCCAATCCGCTATCATATTCGTTTTATATATATTTTGACATTCGTATTCGTATTCATTTTAAAATGGATGCTGATATGGATATCACTTTGACATTCGCTAATATTCGCGTTCGTATTCGTATATTCGTTTTCGTACATAAGTATAGTAATAGATTTATTTATAATTATGTGTAACAACATTTTATGATTGCATTCACTATTGTTGATATAATTGTTATGAAATTATTATATCTGATATATCCATTTTATGTGTAAACCATCCTAAATATGTATATTTTAGTTAATCTATTGAAAATTTTGTTATTATTCATATCCGATTTGTATTCGTTTTACATTCGTATTCATTTTTAAGGATATGGTAATACATTTTTTACATCCGTCAATATTCGTATCCGCATTCGTATTCGTATTTTAAAATGGATAAGGATATGGTTATACTTATATTCGTATCCGTATCCGACCGTTTTCATCCTACCTAGGACCCAACTTGTTACTTTTGAAAGATGAGATCAGTTTTGGGATTGAGTTATAAATGAGGACACAATAAGTAAATTAACGTAACATCTATTGTATAATGGTTCGTCATGGACGGCATGTCTAATAGGTGTCACGCAAATGGCATGAATATGTTTTATTTCACATGTAATGACATAATTTGCAATAATATTTATTGCATAATGACCCGCAATAAACTTACATGTCTAATAGGCGCCATGTCGATAAGGAGTTCCTTGAAAAGCGTGATGCTGCTTGAGGAAGATAATATTTTGTTAGAAGACTTAGATACGAAGGAACCAACACATTTTCTTATGGATATTCAATTATCTGATTATCATTTTACTTGTAAGTTAGAAGCTGATATTACAAAAGAGCCGAACGTTGAATTTTAAGAATAAAGAGGGGTGTAAAGGGTACAATTGATAAAAAAAATCTAACTAAAATAGTGTGCAAAATCAACGTAGCCTTAATTGAAAAAGTGTAATTAGTTCCCAATAAAGTGGCCGTTACAGAGCCACACTTAACGTTATTTTTGGGGGAAGTCCAAACCATTAATTCGGCAATGGTATTAATGTGGACTATACTTTTGATTAAGATGTTTCCATCAATTTAAGGTTGAGATTGAAATATTGATAGATTTCATATCCTTTCCTCCCATTTCCATTTTAAGCTCGCAAAGGCTCTTGGAGACGAAGCCCCATTGTCACGTATGTTTTGCATCCATTGGGAAGCTCGGACTAATTAAGGTAAGATGTCAAAAACCCTTTCGGCAAAACTCTTCGATTTCGATTATCTACTTGTGTTTTGATGCAATCGACATTCAAAATTTTTGTGTAGATCCAACTTTGATTCCATAGATCTAACCATGAGATTCATAATACAATGTTAATTTCTGGATAGATAGGATGTGATTCATACCAAATCGTTAAATCCATGTGTTTAAGGTGCAGATCCATATGTTAAATTTCACAATTTACCCGCATCTGTGTATCTGAAAAAAAAAGACAGTGTTTGTATTTTGTATGATAAGAGCGGAACCAGGAATTTTATCACAAAACTTGGATTTGAAATTGTAACGACTCGAAATAATTCGTAAATATTAGGTCCAAACCATATCTAAATATATCGCATATATCGCATATATTCATAAATAGAACGATATACCCGCAATGGAGTAAGTTAGGCAATTCAGTTTTTTGGACATGTATGTGAATCCGAATCCTTTGACCTAGGTTCTGCTACTATTTTAAGGGATGTTTGACCTCACATGTCACTGAAAATGCATGATACATAGATCAAATCCGAAAACATAATTCCCATTATAAAGACAATAGCAATCACAAAAAAGTTCTTGTTGCAATAAGAAATCACAAGGTAACATAAACTATTTCCTCACCATTTTTCTAATAAAATGAGATCAGGAATTATATTGTTTGGTGGATACAGATAGCCTTTAAAGCAAGAAACATCATGAGTTAGAGGCCGATGCATTTTATTTGATTACCTCCCTCACTTTACTCGTTCTCTCCCCAATATGTCTTTCTAGCCCTGCTCTTTCCAACCTTGCCGCTTTACACATACGCACACACGCACGCACGCACGCACACACACACACACACATGAGTGATCCTATGAGAGCAAAAAAATGTGAGAGCATGAGAGCATGCATTGTAGACCACATGATTCTATTTTCTCTCTCATGGTCTTCTCTCTCCTGGTTGGATCATGTGTCCAGATTGCATGCTCTCACATGTTTTGGCTCTCATAGGATCAATCCTCTCTCTCTCTCTCTATATATATATATAGTTTCTTATTAAATATGCCTTATATAATCGAGACAAGCCTAAAGCTTTCGGGTATGTCATCGATAAGCAAGTGGCAGACAAGAGCATTGGGTTAAGTGATGAGTCACGAGCCTCCCGCAATGAGAGTAACACTCATGTTCTGATCCATGTCAAAGGCGATTTGATCATGAAATTCCGCTCTCTACAAACTTCATCCCATAATCCTCTGACACGACGGTCTGAAGAGAAGGTTCATCTTCTTCTCCTTCTCCTTCCTACAAGGGTCGCAATAGGGGGGTAGGTAGAGGGACATGAAATAACCAAGGGTGTTGTAGAGGGAGATAGGAGATGGACAATGTTGATTGGGATTAAAAATTGAGCTCACTAAGAGAGTATGAGAGATGATGAAGGTACTTATCTGAATCATATTCACATAAATCCCAATAATAAATATCGATCATAGTCATATTAATTTTAATGATTGTGAATCATATTCACATTACTTTAAATTTTATGTGAATAACATCCATAGATCAATCGACAATATTAGGAATTTTACAATCCTTATTATTTTGACTATCTAGTTCTCAGATGAACATGTCCCAATCCAATTAGGACTTTGTACGTGTCCTACCTTCACGAATACCAGAGATAATGGCTTGAGAGTTTATAGATTACGTATCTTGACATTACATTAGATCTAATGTCATGGTATTTAACTACTTCAGTTATCTTATCAAGTTAAATATCGAACCAATTCATGGATTGACTCTAAATAATTTCAGAATCGATCTTGATCAAGCGGTTCGTACGAATTCACTATTCTGAGCTTATATCATAGAAATTCGTGTAAACCACTCAATCAAGATCGAACGGATCGAGCGGTTACAACAGACTATTGCTGAGGATCACAATCCCAACCTGCATACTATTTGGAAAATGACCCTTTGTAGACGTGCCCAAAACCTCCCTTTCCCAGCAAGTAATCCTCCCGGAAGTTGTTAGTGAGCGGCAATTTTTAAAGTTTATAAAATGGAACTAAGACCCAATTTGTTACTTTTGAAAGAGGAGATCCATTTTGAGATTGAATAATAAATTAACATAACATTTATTGTATAATGATTTCATGGGATGTCATGTCAATGGCATGAATATGTTTTATTCAGACATGTAATGATATAATTTGTAATAATATTTATTGCATAATAGCTCGCGATGGACTTACATGTCTAACAGGTGCCATGTCAGAAGTACACATTAAGTTGGATTGGCCAATACATACTTACTACAACGTGAAGATCATGATAGAATTCAGCTCAAGGAGGAGATTGTTAGGATAGGAAGATAGGAAATTCTATCTCGTATTCCTAGTCCTAATAGAGTTTTATTCCATATAAAAATCTAGGGATAGGACTTTGGATCTTTACTTGGGCTATATATATATAGACATATGGCGTCACTACCACCATTACATTAAATCATCTCACAACAATAAGAGAACAATGTAGGGGAGGGGAAGAGAGCAAGGAAACAAAGGGAGTTGTTGTCACACCCCCTATACCTAAGATCATGATACTCAACAATAGTCACATTCATACATCATGATTATCATTTTGAATGTGAAGCAGGAAAGAAATAGTTGAAATAAAAAATCTCCAACAAGTTGTATTTATGGTTCCCAACAGTTTATACACAAGTAGTTATAAACATGGTCCTCAACTTAAAGAATTACATGACTGGAAATTTAGAAACATATGGAAGCTACACATATATAATCTACAAGTACAAGACTGTACATCTCTACTAGTGATCACCTACTCTAGACAATGCAGCAAACACAAGTTCAACTCTAGTCCCAAATCTGCTCCACTAAGTGACAGTATTAGCAATACATGTTAGATTCATGCAAATAAGTATGGTATGAGAAAAGTTGTCCAATATACTGATAAACAACTAAACAATGTAAGGTAAAGACCGTAAGTGTGCCAACAAGTGAGAAAGGTAAACTGCTAACAATGGCTAAACACTCTTGGTAGTTGCAACCCAGCTCACACCAAAATACAACACTCATAAATAGAAACCCTATGCATTATTCGCTAGTGCAGAGAGCTATCTCTCAAAACAAACTCAAGCTCCACAACCCTTGTTAAGAGTTCACATTGGTATAAGTTCCTAAAATATTTGGCTATCAAATCTTGTCCACACTCATCTTTCATTATGTCGAATTCAATGAAGAACGAGAGAGAGATATTCATACTCATATATTTTCTTTCTCATCTGGAATTTTTTACTAATCCACCCGTCTTTTACTCATTAAGATAATTCATTTACAATGATTTACATTTCACTATTCCATAAAATTTTCCACTTGCATTCTCCAGGTATTTCTCTTATAATTATTCATATCATTCGCTCTTTCCCTTATGATTATCTGAATACTCCAAAGAGAGATTAATTATACATGTATATATACGTAAGAGTACCATACATGACAACAATCATTCAAAATCTCCGAATTTTAATGCATATACACAACTTCCACATAGAGAATCAACTTAAACAAACCAAAGTTTAACACCTTAAACTATTAACTCTACCTTGCTATCCACAAGGGGAATACCCGAGAATGAGTACACCAGGATCGAACATGAACTTATCAACCCATAAGTTGCAAACACACCGACAGACCCACAGACTAGAACAACACTCCATATCTAGCACTCAATGGGACCACGAGAGATGCATTGCTCTCGAGTATGCCAACTCGTAGCATAACACATGCAAACAAACATAGTTGCTATCACTTATTTGTTGTTCTCGTCTCATGGGGACAAGTCCGACAGATGGGACATTTCCATTAACCATCATAACCTGAAATATATACATTCTCCCACCTGGCTAAGTCCAACAGGTGGAGCAAACCACTACTCATGCGAAGTGGAACCACTAGATTCTACTACTTATCGGTGAAGGTCTCCGACGGAGTAGGGAGCGAATCAGAGTATAAAATCCTACACATTGGTCATATCAATTTCAATCCCAAGTAGTAGTGGGAAAGTACAGTTTCTTTCGTTTCCTCCAAATACTGAAAATCAATTTTGAATATCATAATCATTCCAGTCAACCTCATATCACCATTCATCTCATATTATCTCATCATGTACACAAACAATTACAACATGAGTATCCATATGGTCGAACTTAACCCTTTTAACTCAACTCAACCTTTATTAGGGTATTGTACAACCTAGTTAGTTGGTCATCTAGGAAACTAACACTTGACCTCTCATGGTGTATCCATTTAGTCATCAAACTTTAGCAACATGGATAGTATGTGGTCTTGGCCCACACGAGGCCTCACACTATGACTCCAATGTACTAAGCATCTTATAGTTGGAGTGCTCTGTAGGCATGTGTCGAGGCGCGTGCATCCTAACTAAGTTCCCAACATTTTATATGCTCTCTTGGTCCACTTTACTGTTGATCTAAGTTTGTGATCTTGACCCATGTCGGGTATCACGCTATGGCTTTAAAACATTTAGTACTTTAGAGTTGGGGTATCACCGTAGGCATGAATTTGAAGTAGTTGCATACTAACTAAGTTTCCAACACTCCCACAATACTTATACATATTATTTGATTTTCTTAGTCCTTATACTTCTAGACTCCTCCAACCCTTAATTTAATGTACATACTTACCACTTAATGATCCCTAGACTACATTTAGATCCACATCCTCTTTGGAAACTTAATGCCCATAAATCATTTTAATATCAACTATCGCTATGCACATATTAAGTGGGATAATCGATCCAATATCAATCATGATTGATATTAATTCATAGAGAAGTCACAATATATCGTCCAATACCTAGATGCCCTAAGTATGAGTTCCCCACTTCTCCATATTTCACTCCAAGGAAGATCATCGTGACCTGATAATATCAACAATCGAAAATAGTCGTCTGCTCTTCTAATTAATTATATTAGTAGAGATGGGGATGTCCACTCTAACTACCCATGTACACAAGATCACATTTGCGCAAATTCAAAGACCTCATGGGGACATACATCCATGGATCTGATAACAATCATATCTCAACAATGCATAATATACATAGATCTGGGATCCTCTTGACTATTCAGATGATGCTCGTTATGCATTCAATCACCGAGGCTCATCGCATCTAATTTTAATCTACTTCAGATCACAATGGAATCATTCTTGTCATTGATGAGCCCATTATAGTTAGTCTAGATACTTTTCATATATAAAAGTATCTTACTTGGGTATACATCTTTTTAGAATCAAGTTCCATCATTTTAAAGCTCCATTGAGTCCCCAACTTCAAAAATAATCTATTATCTAACTTTTCTTATCGATCAGTATTGGTCAAACAACAACAAAACCAAGATCGATATTATGGTACAAAATGATCAATCAACCAAACTGACATCATAGATAAGGCATGATCGATCATGACATTTAGCATGATTGATTATACCTGTGATAAAGGTCGGATCGTCTCTAGCAACATCTGACGAAGTTGCTCTAATCGTAAAACTAATTACACCCTCATGTTCCTGATGTTACCCACATCACAAATATATTTTTATCGTATAAATGCACCAGGTGATTGATGGGGAATTGCAAAATTGTGAGGCGATACAATATGTTTTTTTTTTGCAAAACTTGTCAAATTACGAAACCGATATCCCCTACAAATAATATACCCTACCCAAATCCCATGGTGCGAAATACGTATGAATCCCATAGCAAAAGGAGGCTAAAACCGAACCTACAGAAACGTTCTCCTACGAACTTCCTTAACCCGGAATGATAGTTCCGCAACATTTCGCATAACACGTGTGTCCAAGATGACCCTCGCTCCATGCTCTTCAAAACGATATACTCGGTTCTTCAATCAGTAGCCGACATTTCTCTTCGACGATGAAGCTGCGGCGAGAGGCAGGAGCTCCAGTGAAGGGTGGAGGGGGCTGACTAACCAAGTCTAATTGGCTCCTCCCCGCATATAGGGTCGAATCTAATCACAAGATCTGGATCTGGACCCAAACTCAATAACCGCGGTGCATCAAATTTCATGCATATCTCTCTCTCTCGAATGACCTCGATTTCGATGTTCTTAAGCTCGTTGAAAAGGTATCGACGAGTAATACAAGACATAGTTCTCATTTACCTATTTGAAAATCTGCATTGTTTTACAATGTGCATACCATTTGTATCATCAAAATTTCCATACTTTATTGGCTAAGAAAAAACCCAATAAATCAAACGGTAATTAAAGTGACCTACTTTAACCCCACCATATATATTAATGGCAACAACTGTCACGTACTCTTTCGAATGGGAGGACCACACAATGAGGAATAGGACTTTGATTCCGATTCCAACTACTGTAGCATTCAATTCAATCAAGGTTTAACAGCAATCCATATTTTCAGACTAGACTGAGACTAGTCCCCATCACAAAATTTCTTCCACCTCGATCCCCTCCTACTTGAACCATCGTCTCTCTCCAGATGACCTGTAGGAGCCCCGGTCTGGTGTAATTTCGATATCAACAGCCAAGGTATCTTTCTTCTCGATCCATAGACTTATCGAACTCGCATGCCGCATTGCTCGTCGCATATCTTCAGTTAGCGTTTCTGTTACTCTTGCTTGAACGATATCGCATCATCATCGTCGTCGTCATCGTCATCGTCATGTAATATAATCTTATATTAGTATACATAACGGGATCCGATTGAATAAATTCCAATGCAATTGAGCTAGTGCTGTGGTTACATTCAGGTCAGGAAATCTACAGAGGATTGATTACACTGCAGCTGCTGTTTAGGGATTTTAATGGCCCCAGGGAGATGCTCCTGGCCTTTTCTGTTGGCAGTCCCGGCATCTCTTCTTGTGTGGGTGCCCCTGGCTTATATATTCTTGCCCCCTTGCTGCCACCATCTATCTACTACTTGAGCAGCCGGTCCACGGATTCCCTCGCCAATGGATCGCTGGTCGCAGCGGGTCTTACCTCTCTCTATCCAACTGATTCTCATGGCGCTGTTCTCTACCGTGGAGCTCCTTGGAGAGCTCAAATAGGGGCGTGGCTTTCGCGGTGCGATTCTGCGTTCGACCCCGTTGATGTTGTTGAGGTACTCTTATACTTGATTCATGCCGTTTAGCGTATAAATTACCCCTTAAAGCTCTATTCTTGTGTTTCTTCGCTTGTAAATGATCATGCTCCGTCCTAATATACCTGGCAGCAAAAGAAAAATCCCATGTTAATTGCTCATATATGTGAATTCAAATTCCACAAGAATCGATTCCAACATGTCATAGATGAAAATAGCGCGATTCAATCAGAGGCATGCCTAGCATATTTATCGGATTTTTAACGAGAACTTTAAAATCTTTGTAAATTACATGCTCGACCCTATAAACATCGTTATTATAAAATTTATGGTGTCGAGTGACCCCTATATTTATGTCATATTTTTCTTCCGTCCTAGCTCTGAATTATTATTCGGTTAAACGACATCTTTAGGAAGTAAGTGTAACAAGTTTCTATTATATTTTAATCTACTTGTTGTTATTTAATCTTGCCCTTTTTTTATTCTCTTATAATTATCTTCGTTTCTTTAAAATGCTAAATAGATCTATGAATAATTATTTGATATACCAAATACATATTTTCTCAAAAACTATATCACACGTTTCATAGTATCACCATAGGTATCTATTCGAAATCAGCAAATAATGAGCACTCCAACCCTTTATACCATGGTGTTGATAGTCAAACATACGTATTTACAAAGTTCATTTGTAATTGGGTTACGTCTTTGAACGACAACCATCAGTTGCACTATTTGTGGGGAAGAAAAAAAATGGAGGACCCTAACCCTAGAGAGTTAATATATTACTCCAAGTACAAACGGATTCCAAAGACAGATAGATCCGGAAATGCTCCCTCTTAGCCTCCCCAAGCTTGTTGACTGGGCAGTGAGGTCCTGTTCCACAAGACGTGTCTTCAGTCAAGTTCAACACAACAAATATTTAGGATTTAAGACATATCAACCTAGGCAATGCATAATAGAATTTGATAATGGAATTCCCCCTTGTTGTGCAACTCGGAAGAATCAATCTCTCTTAATCAAGACCACGATGTTGCACTTCAATTACCAAGCAACCACGAATATCATGACAGTCAATGTAGAAATCACATCAAATGAGGAAGAAAGTCATGAAGGTTCTGTTCGTTTAGAGAATAAGCACTGTAATAAGGGGTTAATGCTGATGAGGTTTGTCCAGTCTGTCGCAAGGCATGCTTAGACAATTTTGGTGATCATGCAATTCATTGCAGGGAGCTCTCGGGGTTTAAGAACAGACATGATCTTGTTAGAGACGTTTTATTTGATGTGCTCAAACGTGTAGGTATTGCTGCTAATAAAGAGGCGCCAGTGAACTTTTTAACTGATCCCACGGGAGGGAAGATCTACACTTAGACCTGCTGATATTTTGATTTTTGGGTGGATAAGAGGAAAATATGCTTGTGTAGATTGGCTGGGAGTTCTCCGTTGGTGGGTTGAAGAGCGGGACCTTCATAGCAGGGCATGCTGCCCTTAAAGCTTCTTTAGAAAAGTGAGGAAGCACGAGAAAGCATGCACGAAAAATCAACATGTCTTCATCCCTTTTGGTTTTGACACCTTTGGCTTCTTAGCACCGGAAGCTATTAAGCTTTTAAAGAGGATCCAAAAAGTGATGAACAGTAATGTGATGGACCATAGATCTATGGATGTAGTGTTTAAAAGGATTGGCTTTGCAATTCAAAAAGCACTAGCGGCGCATCTTATTACCCGCTTGCCTTCTGTTTCGATGTAAACCTCTCAAATATATCAAATTGAATGATTCCACGGGGATTAATGCTATAACGTGGCCATACATTCCCTACAATTTGCATCCACATCTCAATACTTCATCTTATTCCACTTTTATTACTATCTTTATTCCAACTTACCTACCTTTATGCCATCTTATTCTTCTTCTTATTATCTTTCTAGCCAAACATAGAATAGACTCGTATTCTCCTTATTCCTCATCCTTATTTCTGCTTATTCCCGAACCGAATGCCCCCAAGACATATCGATCAAGTTTCACAATCTATTAGAATAATTTTCACAAAAGTGGATAATATTTTAATTGACATCGAGGAGCCACAACTCTCAACTAAGCACAACCCTTTTAAACTACATACATCTTTCTCTAGGACCTTGCTTACATCGAGAGGCACTCTTCTCCATTTACATGCTCATACTCTAAAAACCAATGCAATATATGAATGCAAAGCACTTTATAAAATTGTGCATTAATCTGAATGCAAATCATGAAGAATTTTTGTGGTTTTCTAGCAATATTATACATATGAATGCATCTCTACGTCTAGTCACCCTACATGATTTATCAACAGCAAAGCATGCTCTCTTAACATACATGTACATTATCCCTCAAAACAATGTACAACCTCATTGCAACTCCATCGTAGGATTTCCTTTCAATAGGATGCGGTCCTTCTGAGTTCAGGAAGGCCGCCTCCTTTTTGTAGAAAATATTATGACTTTAGTAGAATATATATACAATTTATGTTATAGTGTGTAGTTTTAATGTTTGTATTATAATGTGTTAATTTTTGTACGGTTTTGTATTTACAATGTGTAGTTATAATATAAAATGTATATGTATTCTACTAAAGTGTTCACTTTTTCTTCAAAAAGAGGGTAACCTTCCTTAATTCAGGAGGGATGCATCCTAATGGGAAGGCCTCTTATTCATATAGGAGAAAATGGGGTTTGTCCCTTGAGGAGCTAACTTGACTCCCCCTACCACATTTTCCCAATTTTTTTATTTTTTTGAAAATGATTTTGTGGAAATTCATTACTATATCCTAGATTATGTCATTCAAGTTTCGTGTGAAACAGAGACTCCTACAACCTCCATCTTGATAGCCATTTGTTAACGGTCACAGAATAGTTGCATCGACCCCATTTGAGTGGAGGTCATAGTAGTTCGTTTCCCATGAAATTTGAATGGCATAATATAAGGATAACAACAACAACAAAGCCTTTTTCCACATTAAGTAGGATCGGATACATTGATTCTTTGCCTCCATTCAGATCTATCTTGAGTCATTCTCGGGCTTAGATCCAAAAAATTAGGATCCCTTCGTATAGTCTCATTCCAACACTTCTTGGACCTTCCTCGTTCTCCTCTTATCCAGCTCAACATATCTCAAAACTCGCATCTCTTCGCTAATGCATCATCTCACCTCTTTGCAAATGGCTAAACCACCTTACACGATTTTTTCTTATCTTATTCTCAATTGGAGATACACCAACTTTTATTTTGATTGCATAATTTTGAATCTGATTTTTACGTGTGTGTGTGTGTGTGTGTTGACACATTCGCCTTAGCATTTTCATTTCTGCTGCTGCCATTTTCTGCACATGTCTATGGTTCACAGGTCAACATTCAGATCCATAAAGCATAGCATGTCTCACGATTGTTTTGTAAAAAATTCATTTGATTTTCAAAGAAATTTTCTTATCACAGAGAACAATAGAGGCTCCTCTCCACCTTAGACAACCTGTTTATACTATTAGTAACATCTCCATGGAAGTATTTGCAAAAAAAGTAAAAAATAGGGAAAACCGGGTGGAGGAGACAAGTTAGCTCGCCTTATGGGCAGCCCCATTTCACCCACATATATCTATATATATGCACCATATATATAGGATTTCCTTCCAATAGAACGATGTCCTTCCGAAGTTGGCTCCTTTTTTTTGTAAAAAATACAATGACTTTTGTAGAATACATATACGGTTTGTATAATAATGTATAGGTTTAAAAGTTATATTATAATATGCAGTTTTTTTGTGTGATTTTGTAGTTATAATGTACAGCTATAATACAAATTGTATCCGTATTCTATTAAAGTACCTTTATTTTCTACAAAAAGAGGGTGACCTTCCTGAACTTAGGAGGATGCATCCGATTGGAAGGGCCCCCTATATGTAGGAAAAATGGGACTGCCCCCGCTTCATTTTCCATAATTTTTTTATTTTTTAAATTATCATTATGTATATTCATCTATGCATCCCTCCGATATGCCATTCGAATTTTGTCAGAAATGGAGACTCATATGGCCTCCATCTAGAATAGGTAATTTTAATAGTCTAAATATTGTTGTAATCGACCTGTCAATACATTCAATACACAAACGTTGAAGATATTGTTGTAATTTTAACGGTCACACCAGGCACAATCAACACAAAAGGCAAACCCCAATTCACCTACTCAACTCAAATAAAGCTCGTAAGAGTTCGGTCCTTTATCTTTTAATTTTAGAGTTTAGTGAGTCACACAGTTAACTCAAACACACAAATGGTGTCACCTTATCGCCCAATGTACGTCCTCACACATCCCCAAATAGTGGAACCATCTGCCCGGACTACTGGGTTATATCAGGCTCAAAGGGAAATATGACGGCGGGACACACCAAAATGATTTTCTAAGGTTAGAGGCAAGTGCATGCAATTGCGATCGTGGACGAAAACTGATATACATGTACTTAGGGCACAAGTCCATGGAGTTTTTACTCCAATGCTTAGGGCTACATCCTCACCCGCTCTGTCTAGAAATAAGTACTTGCAACAACGAGGGGATTGCTCTTCTAAATCAATGAATGATATCTATTACGTTTATTTTAACATCAAGTAGAATTAGCAGTCCCAAATTTATTTTAGGTAATCATTTTTTAATCTTTTTGATTTGAGAACAAACAACGTCTAATGAATTTTTTAGGTGGTTTTCCTTTAATCCTAAGTAAAGGAAAGCAAGGGGGAATAATGAATTTTAATGCATGAAAAACTATGAATGCATGCAGGGAAGAAAATGAGTACATGTCGCCTGCACTCTGCATGCAAAGTGATCCATGCAGAAATATAAATCTAACATAAATGCATGAAAATCAAAAAATAAAATGCATAACCTTGAAAGAGCGAATAGTTCTACACATGGAAGAACCGATTTTATTTGTATAGGTTATGCGGCTATATGCCTAATTAAACTATGATATGCACAAGCAAGGAAATCTTAATCAAACACCTAGCCACTCATAGAAAATTGTAGAAAATAAGGAAAAAGGCGATGGAAACAAAATTACGGTGAGATCCTTCAAGTGCACCGGTACTTGGCGAAACAAACCCTGAAAAATGAGTACATGTCGAGTACAATCTGGGATACCCTTATGGGACTCCTTCTACAAAAGTAAAAACGGGAAAAATCTCTCTCACCAAAGAAAACAGAAAAAGTAAACAAAACAACACAACTCTCGTATATGCCTTGCACTGCTCCTCTGCAATCGACTCGTGAACAATGTCAGTCTCTAAGTACTTTGGCTGCTCGGCTCTCGAAGAAACCGACCTTGGTACCTAGGCCCTGTAACACAATGGAAACACAAAAGCCATAAAAATGATATAAGAAATAAAAGATAGATAAAAAATGAAAGAAACTAGAAACAAAACAAAAACAGATGACGAAAAAAATGAAAACCCCAAAAGCCTAAGACTCTAACCATCTACCTAAGTGTTTCCTTCCCAGAAACGGTGCCATTTGAAAAATAAGTTCGGTCTAGTAATCTAAAGGAGATAGACAACCATCACTGTGTTGACCAAACAACATTCACAGAAAAAGATTTTTTTATTATTTATACTCTTAAACTAATGTGTATAACAATAATTACGAGAGTGTCGAACTTAGGGAGGCAAACTATGGAAATAAGGGTAAATGATAAAGGAACTAAGGTATGAGAGTTTCTTGATTTTTATTTGTTTTTAAAGATTTTTTTATAAATTTTTAGTTGATTTTATGAATTTTATATTATTGTTGAGATTTTATATCCCTATAAGTAAAGTAGTATAGATATAGATTTTATATTTTTTTATTTGATTTTAATTTTTATATTTTTATGTTTTATATTTCTTTTATTGTTTTTATGTATTTTAAGTGATTTTAAGGATTTTTATGACTTTTTGGATTATTTTTAAAGTAGAAATCTGAGTTTTTATTAAAAATAGGGAAGTATGTTTTATTTTTAAAGTATGAAACATGAAGAAAATATTTTTATTTTATTTTTAATGGAAAATAGGTGAAACTACCTTTCTAACAAGGTATTATACATATCTATACGATTTTAGTGAATTAGTTATGATTTTTTTAGCTTTATTTATATATTTGATTTTTTTAGGATTTTTATATTTGATTTTTATTTTATTTTTGTTTATTCTATAAAATATGGTAGAATATTCTCTATGTAATTTTTATAGTATTTTTAGATGTATTTTCTAATTTTTATGTATTTTTAATGTTGGAGAATTTTTTTGGTATTTTATTTAATTTATCAAAAATATGAATATTTTATATTTTTCAAAACAAGTTTTTTACTATATATAGTAGGATAATATATATTTATACATATTTTGTTATATTTTTACATTTTGTATTTTATTTAATATGTATTATATTTATCTACAATATATAAGGGTATTTAAGTAATAGACTGAATTATCGAGGTGCATGTGAAATAGCAAAAGTTAGAGGGTGCAATGCAGAAAAATCACCCAGAAAGTCACATGCTCTTGCACATGGAAGCAACCTGTCATGGATCCGTATGCAATCACAAATATCTGGGGATGCAATATATAAAAACACCACAAAGCACGTGGTAGAGCACATGCTTGAAACTCAGCAGTCCGAAGGACTTGTTCGTGAAGGTTCACAATTTCGAGAATATAATCGCACGTGAGTAGACTTCAGCTATGGGCAGTGGCACGGATCTCAATTGTCGATTCAAGCTTGATCGTAGGGCTCCTATAGGGTCTGGAAGGGGACTTGTTCTTCGCCCTTTTTAACGATCTAGCAGTGGTGACTTGTTGTAGGTGCGACAGAGTTGTTTGTCAAGGTATCGAGTCCCCGACCGGTGGTGTGCTTCGATCTTCAATAAAAGCATATCTTCGAGTTTCTTGTGTTGATAATCGTTCGGTTAACTCCATATGGATCTCATATTGGAGGCGCAAAGCTAATGCATGCATTGATTTGATGATCCTTCAACTGTAGATGCTTCCATATTATGCAGCTTTAAGTACTTGACAATGTCTTGATCAAATCCATGCTCTAAGAAATTAGTACCTGATGCTCCTCGAGATGCATATGCCCTACAATCGAAGATATGATCAAGATCGTGGCTCGATCTCAAAATAGAAATGAGATGTGGATGGAAAAACTCATGCGCCAGGGAGGGAAGAGCTCGAGCTCCAGTCACCTTGTATGGAAAAATATGTGCATGTATGTGATGTAGAACATGAAGGCGTAGAGATTATGGAGGTGGAAATGGATCTAGAGGTGAGTGATGAGTCGATCTAGTTTCAGATTAGGATGGATAAATTGACGAACCGCAAAATCGGCCCTTTAAAAGTGTGTTTTTAACATTTGATAATGTCGTAGCAGTCGGGCCAATTCGGGCTCATCAAAGACCATCTGATTTAAATTTATCAATTAAAATGAGATGGTCATATTTATTTTTTTTACTTGGTAAGAAACTAAGGTCGAACTCAGGGACACGAGCCTTTCTCTAATTATCCGGATTTTTCACCTATTTAACTAAGTGTTGAGTTGGAGATTGATATAGGTCAAAGTATGCAAGACAGTGCATTACAATGCATTAAAGAATAAACATGCATTTTTTATCAATTTTTATCATGCAAATAAATACCATGTGATGCAATGAAAATATGCCCTAGGTAAAAATGGTGAGCAAAATTAAACAAGAGTTAATTTCAAGTTTAGTTAAAGAGGCAGATGTGATGAACAATTTTAAGTAAGGCATCAGTTCAAGCTCAAATAGACACAAGGCTACTACATAATACATAAAAATCATTGTGTCCAAAACAACAATTAAACAGCCATTAGAAAGACCATCAAACCAACTTTAAAACGAAACTGAAATAAACTCAATTAGACATACGTAGCTCAAGATATGCATAAAAGAAAGCAAGGGCATAATTGAAAGAAAACATGAAATGATAACTACAAATTGGTCCCCGGGAGGGACTAAAATGTAAATATGACAAAGTTAGAGGACCTCCCTGTAAATAAACCAAACGCGCGGGGACATCTTTGCAATTATTTAAACCCGCAAGGGTATGATTGCAAAATGTCCCAAGCGTGCATATGTTCCATACAATTTGCCCAGATACGCACGTGCCAGGCACATTCTATCTATGCTCGGAGGTCGGGTCAGGCTCGACAGGGGCTCGGCATAGCTTCGGATATTGGCTTGGGCTCGTTGCAGGCTCGGATGTGGTTCGGGAACTCCAAACCTCATGGCTCGGATAAGGCTCAGGTCGTGCAAGCCTGGAGCTCAGGAGCTGAGGTTCGGGCTGCTTTGGCGATGACATGTGGCCGAAGATGGACCATCCGATTGTGGTGATCGGATGGATGCTGTGAGCTCCTAGAGGGACGACGTGGATGCACGAAGGCCGTCGGATCGAGAGGATCCAACGGTTGTTGAAATTGATGGCTTGGCCTCATCGGGGCCGTTGGATGGTCGCTGAGAGGAGACCATCCAACGGCAATTGTGCTTCGTCCTCGAGCATCGGCTGGCGGCAAGTTTGAGCTCCGGCGAAGGAGCTCCTCCTCCGCCGCTCCATATTTGTCACAACAGACCTCCCCGAAGCTCCTTGGATGGATGTCGAGGAAGATGGGAGCTCGGGGAAGGTCCAAGAGTCTCTGGAACAGGGCGTCTAAGCTCTGTAGATAGAAGCATAGTCGATGAAGATGGCTCCGACGTAGCTCCGTCCATTGCGAGTTTGAAGACCTGCATCATTAGTGCATAGCCGAAGCACAAGTGGAACGTGTATGTGAATGAAATGGGAGCTCAGGGAACGAAGAGGGATGGGAGCTCAGCGCTCCAACACCGTGGGTGGCAGAGGAGATGGGTCGAAGGTGGCTGAGGGTCTGGAGGAAGGGAAGATGTGATCGGAGAACGTCGCGTGAAAGGGGGGAGCGTGGCGGAGTCAAAGGGTGAACGATGGAACGAGAGAGGGGGTGTAATGACCTGGATAATTAAGGATAAAAATAAGAAAAATACAAGAACGATCGGAAGGACTTACCGAAGATCGGGCGGAGTGGAAGCTTGGGCTGGGCATTACGGGTGATGCCCGGGTCTTCGCTGGACACCGTCAGCCAGTCAGTGCAGCTCAAGCGGGCTGGAAGCACCGTGACACTGCCGTGATTGGCGGAGGATCTCACCGGGGGCGACGGTCATCGTCTCTCGATCCAGCCATCTCCCCCTGTCACTGGGAGGTGGCGGAGGGCTGGGCCGTGCCCTGCGTAAAGGTGGATGGATGGAAATGGAGGAGGCGGCGGTGTATTTGAAGGTTGAAGGTGGTTATGGTGGTGGTCGACGTGGGTTTTGAGGAGAAGATGGGCGACTGAGATGATGTCGTGGGTCGTGGAGTGATGCGCGGAGAAGAATGAAGATGGGGGAACGTCGTGGGGTAGCTGGCGATGAGAGATGTCGACTGGAGTGGCGGAGAAAAAGGGAAGGGGGAGCTGAGTACGCGAGGTGGTGAACGTGGGGAAGGTGGGCGTCATGAGGTAGACGATGACCGATGGCCGTTGGATCTGGAGATCCAACGACTTTCGTTGGGCGCTAAGCGACGGGTGTGATACGATCTCGTCCGATATGATCGGAGGGTTGTGGAGCTGCCACGTGGAAGGCTATGCACGAGGCGCTAGCGGACGGTTTAGATGAGTAGCTAAGGTTGATCGAGCGGTTGAAAGTTGGTGCGGAGATAGCGGCTGTGATGGGAGATCAGGGGGTGCGATTAAGCAGTCTATGAGTCGGAGGGCCTACCCGGACCAAGCAAGCACTCCCACGTGGCGTGCTCTGCGCGGGGCGCTAACGAGTCGCTCTGATGGGATCGGGGCGATGTGAACGAAGGGCAGCAGTTGCGCCACGTGTCGAGCTGCGAGAGGGGCGCTGATGGACGGTAAGATGACTTTAGGGATCATATCAAACGACGGGAGATTAAGAGCGGGCGTGGAAAGGTCAAGGCCGTTGGATTATGGAGGTGATCCAACGGCTGTAGTTGCGAGCGGATAAGACAAGGGCAACGGGCCACGTGGCGCACCCAGAATGGGCCACGTGGCCCAATCAGATTATTCCGAAAGTAAAATTGATTTTTGAGGGTGATAATGGCCGAATTTGAGAAAACTCAAAACATGAAAGTTGTAGATCTTGATGAGATCTACAAGTTTCATGTTGACCAAAATTGGACATAGGGTCAAATAAGGACACAAAATATTTTTAAGGGTATTTTTAAGGCTAAAAATACCACAGATTTTAATTTTGCAATTTTTTGTGGTTTTTAATTTATTAAGGACTCTGATAATTACAGGACATTAACTGGATTTTTATTGACATATGTTTAAGCAAGGGGGTTAATAATGGGAAATTATGATGATGAAATCGGGTTTCATCACCCCTCTATACTTAAACTATGCTCGTCCTCGAGCATCAAAGAGAATGAATAAGCTGGATTAACCCCCTTGTGCATGTGAGTACAGGATCCAATCTGTTCAAGTCGACTCAATCCTTAGAGGTCCAAAATTCTCGAGTTCAACCCAGCCTTAATCAAAAGGTACCCAATTCCTCTAATTCTCCAGACTCTCTCTGATGTACATATAATCTAAAGGATATGACATTTTAGTGTTGACTGCAATTTCGAGAGTAGAGTCAAGTCTTCACCCAAAGTCTTGGTCCGAGAAAATCTCCTAAGGACCCAATCCTCAACACTAGAGAATAAATCAAGTCTTGCATTCAGTCCACCGTCTCTTTAGTTGTCAGACTTAGAAAATGTAGATGGCAGGCCAGTAATGGAGGGCATGGGATTGTGTCATTTATTCTCTCCCTCTCATTGGAACAAGGATTCTCTCTAGTGCCTTTTACGCAACACATATTTTTTTTTGGTGTTGATCAGTGCGTCCGTCAAGAGAAGTTGGAGCCGCCTGCACTTGTTTTCCTGGGAGTACACTGGGGTGTGTCTTTTTTGAGTTCCTATCATACCTTCGACACCCAGACTTGTAGCATTTGCGATGCAGAGCCCTTTTTTGGTGCAAGCCCGACTCCTGGTCCTAATAGCGGTGGTCCAAGTGGACACTTTGAAAAGTTTGGGAGCGCTCGCCTTTGGTGGAAGCTCTTTGATATTTAAATTTGTGGAATGAGAGCTTTTCTTTGCATTTCATTGACTTGTATAAATTTTTGGCTAGCTCCACTGCTTTTACCAAGAGTTGGCGCACTGATCAACAAATTTTTTTATTTATATGACACCCTGGCACTTAGGTCAATATCATGAGATTAGTATAAGAACCAAGTTCTCATACTGGCTAATATTGCTGACACTCAGGTTTCATGAAGCCTTCAAAGATTTTATCCCATCCTCGAGCATCATTAGATCAAATCCAGAGTCGAATCCCTCATCCCAATCCCTCGGGTGAAAAGTCAACTCATCTCATCAAAACCGCAGTCGTGCATGTGATGTGCTGATCATATTCTTTATGTCTGAGACTAAGCATGGAATATAGCATGCAAATCTAGAGACCTAGGGAAATGTGGATGATTAAGTCTGTGACCCTGATGACTAAGGTTGGTTAACCTAAAATCTCAAAGACCTCATAAAACTAAGTCTCCTTGACCATTTCAGATCCTGGGTGGAAGTGTAAGTGTAGAGGATTAATCCAACTCCTTCATTCAAAAACACATTTTTTTTCATTTTTATGGATTTTAATTAATGGTTAAAACACAGGTTAGACTCAACTTTCCTTGAGAAGAGATAAAAGATTTTCAAAACCATGTCACACAAATAAAATATTTTCAAAACATTTTCAAAAGATTTTTCAAAATAAGAAAATCCCATTTTTAAAATCATTTTCAAAAATATTTTTTATCAAAACAGTGTATCTCTTAGTTCAAAGGATTTTACTTTAGCTAAAAAATTCTAATTTTTTCAAATTTTTCAGATTATAGCTAAAGTAAGTAAATTGTATATACGGTATACCCCCCTATCCTTAAACTTTGCTATGTCCTCATAGCACTAGATGATACAAGTCCATAGGTCCATTTAAGTATAGAGAAATATACGGGAGCTAAGAGGGGCTTCCCCTATACTTAGGTTAGAAATAACCTAAGTATAAAGGTAAGGAAAGATGAGTAGAGAAATCACAGGGACTCGGGTCCCCCCTATACTTAGGTTGAGATTAGCCTAAGTATAAAGATGGAAATTGATGTTGGGAGGGACCCAAGGGGAACGAAGAAGAGGAATGGATTTACAAGTGAGCGGTTTGAATCTACGGAGATGGATGGAGTGACTAAGATTTTGGGGAGTGTATCGTAGCAAACATGGCTCAATCAAGCAAGCAAGACCCTCAATTTCACCAACTCACACATGAAACCAACCGAAGTTGGTTTATTATCTTGTAGGTTTTATTGGTGATAAAACCTTATATATTTACGCGGAGAAAAATGTGAAGTGAAAATCAATGCGTACGCGAGGGTATTGCTCTCCTAAAACCAAAGTTTTACTCCATTTTTGGTTGACTTGCAATTAACAGTCCCAATTTTATTTAAGGTTATCACTGAATTATGATTAGCACAAAATCAAGAAATCATCGTCTACCGTTCATTCCCTTTTTCCATTAACCTAGGTGATCAAGCTAGGAGAGAGAAATCGAGAAAAAGCCGTGCATTTGATGAAAATCGCGATCTAGGCTAAGCGAGAAATCATGCAGTGATTTGACGAGAAATACGTGAAAACTTGGACTGTTTTGAAAACCAAAATCCATGTATGCAAGTCAATAAAAACCACACCTAATCATGCATCTATTAGCGGGATATCCATTAAATTTGGCTAAGTGAGGCGAGATTATGTGCGTCTAAATTTTAGTGTGTCCTACCTACGAGCAAACACATAAAAATATGGAAAATGCTCAAAGAGCCGTGTGCCTGGTCCTAGGTCGACACTCAAGTGGGGACGATACCCACACAACCACGATCGTTCGATTACACTCGCGAGTCTTCAATCGAAGACTGATGTAAAAGACGAATTATTACATAATATGCAAAAATAAAATGCGAGACACACATTTTTTTCTTTCTTCCCTATTTGCTCCCCGTATGTTTTGCGGCTCCTCGCAGCGGGAAGTGTTCTGCTCCTCGCCTCCTTGAAACATCAAGGGCCCTGCCACAAAAACAATGGTCAGAGATCCATAGAAAAGAAAATTTTACAATGCAAGACACGTTGACAAAATGACCTATATAAAAGAAACACTGCATTAAATAAACAAAAATCCAAAAAATATATGAAATGAGCCGTGTCCCCGGCAACGACGCCATTTGATGAACCGTAAAATCGGCCCTTTAAAAGTGTGTTTTTAACACTTGATAATGTCGTAGCAATCGAGCCAATTCGGGCTCATCAAAGACCATCTGATTTAAATTTATCAATTAAAATGAGATGGTCATATTTATTTATTTTTTTTACTTGGCAAGAAACCAAGGTCGAACTCAAGGACACGAGCCTTTCTCTAATTATCCGGATTTTTCACCTATTTAACTAAGTGTTGAGTTGGAGATTGATATAGGTCAAAGTATGCAAGACAGTGCATTACAATGCATTAAAGAATAAACATGCATTTTTTATCAATTTTTATCATGCAAATAAATACCATGTGATGCAATGAAAATATGCCCTAGGTAAAAATGGTAAGCAAAATTAAACAAGAGTTAATTTCAAGTTTAGTTAAAGAGGCAGATGTGATGAACAATTTTAAGTAAGGAATCAGTTCAAGCTCGAATAGACACAAGGCTACTACATAATACATAAAAATCATTGTGTCCAAAACAACAATTAAACATGCCGTTAGAAAGACCATCAAACCAACTTTAAAACGAAACTGAAATCAACTCAATTGGACATACGTAGCTCAAGATATGCATAAAAGAAAGCAAGGGCATAACTGAAAGAAAACATGAAATGATAACTACAAACATGTCCCCGAGAGGGACTAAAATGTAAATATGACAAAGTTAGAGGACCTCCCTGTAAATAAACCAAATGCGCGGGGACATATTTGCAATATTTAAACCCGCAAGGGTATGATTGCAAAATGTCCCAGGCACGCAGGTGCTGCACGTGTTCCAGGGACCTATCTGCAAATTGCAGAAGATGACGGGGGCTCCCTACAATTTGCCCAGATACGCACGTGCCAGGCACGTGCTACCTATGCTCGGAGGTCGGGTCAGGCTCGGCAGGGGCTCGGCATAGCTTCGGCTATTGCCTTGGGCTCGCTGCAGGCTCGGATGTGGTTCGAGTACTCCAAACATCATGGCTCGGATAAGGCTCGGGTCGTGCAAGCCTGGAGCTCAGGAGCTGAGGTTCTGGCTGCTTTGGCGATGACACGTGGCCGAAGATGGACCATCCGATTGTGGTGATCGGATGGATGCTTTGAGCTCCTGGAGGGACGACGTGGCTGCACGAAGGCCGTCGGATCGAGAGGATTAACGGTTGTTGAAATTGATAGCTTGGCCTCATCGGGGCCGTTGGATGGTCGCTGAGAGGAGACCATCCAACGGCAATTGTGCTTTGTCCTCGAGCATCGGCTGGCGGCGAGTTTGGAGCTTCGGCGAAGGAGCTCCTCCTCCGCCGCTCCATATCTGCCACAGCAGACCTCCCCGGAGCTCCTTGGATGGATGTCGAGGAAGATGGGAGCTCGGGGAAGGTCCAAGAGTCTCTGGAACAGGGCGTCGGAGCTCTGTAGATGGAAGCATAGTCGGTGAAGATGGCTCCGATGTAGCTCCGTCCATTGCGAGTTTGAAGACCTGCATCATTAGTGCATAGCCGAAGCACAAGTGGAACGTGTATGTGAATGAAGTGGGAGCTCAGGGAACGAAAAGGGATGGGAGCTTAGCGCTCCTCCGCCGTGGGTGGCGGAGGAGATGGGTCGAAGGTGGCTAAGGGTCTGGAGGAAGGGAAGATGTGATCGGAGAACGTCACGTGAAAGGGGGGAGCGTGGCGGAGTTAAAGGGTGAACGATGGAACGAGAGAGGGGGTGTAATGACCTGGATAATTAAGGAAAAAATAAGAAAAATACAAGGAGGATTAGGAAGGACTTACCGGAGATCGGGCGGAGTGGAAGCTTGGGCTGGGCATCACGGGTGATGCCCGGGTCTTCGCTGGACACCATCAGCCAGTCGGTGCAGCTCAAGCGGGCTGGAAGCACCGCGACACCGCCGGGATTGGCGGAGGATCTCACCGGGGGCGATGGCGTCGTCGCTCGATCCAGCCACCTCCCCCTGTCACTGGGAGGTGGCGGAGGGCTGGGTCGTGCCCCGCGTAAAGGTGGATGGATGGAAATGGGGGAGGCGGCGGTGTATTTGAAGGTTGAAGTTGGCCGGTTATGGTGGTGGTCGACGTGGGTTTTGAGGAGAAGATGGGGCGACTGAGAGGATGTCGTGGGTCGTGGAGTGATGCGCGGGGAAGAATGAAGATGGGGGAACATCGTGGGGGTAGCTGGCGATGAGAGATGTCGACTGGAGTGGCGGAGAAAAAGGGAAGGGGGAGCTGAGTACGCGAGGTGGTGAACGTGGGGAAGGTGGGCGTCGTGAGGTAGGCGATGACCGATGGCCGTTGGATCTCCAGATCCAACGGCTGTCGATTGGGCGCTAAGCGACGGGTGTGATACGATCTCGGCCGATATGATCAGAGGGCTGCGGAGCTGCCACGTGGAAGGCTATGCGCGAGGCGCTAGCGGACGGTTTAGATGAGTAGCTAAGGTTGATCGAGCGGTTGAAAGTTGGTACGGAGATAGCGGCTGTGATGGGAGATTGGGGGCGCGATCAAGCGGTCTATGTGTCGCCACTCGTGCTTTGCGCGGGGCGCTAACGAGTGGCTCTGATGGGATCTGGGCGATGTGAACGAAGGGCAGCGGTTGCACCACGTGTCGAGCTGCGAGAGGGGCGCTGATGGACGGCAAGATGACTTTAGGGATCAGATCAAATGGCGGGAGATTAAGAGCGGGCGTGGAAAGGTCAAGGCCGTTGGATTATGGAGATGATCCAACGGCTGTAGCTGCGAGCGGATAAGACAAGGGCAGCGGGCCACGTGGCGCACCCAGAATGGGCCACGTGGCCCAATCAGATTATTCCAAAAGTAAAATTGATTTTTGAGGGTGATAATGGCCGAATTTGAGAAAACTCAAAACATGAAAGTTGTAGATCTTGATGAGATCTACAAGTTTCATGTTGACCAAAACTGGAGATAAGGTCAAATAAGGACACAAAATATTTTTAAGGGTATTTTTAAGGCTAAAAATACCACAGATTTTAATTTTGCAATTTTTTTGTGGTTTTAATTTATTAAGGACTTTGATAATTACAGGACATTAACTGGGTTTTTATTGACACATGTTTAAGTAAGGGGGTTAATAATGGGAAATTATGATGATGAAATCGGGTTTCATCATGGATCGAATGCAAAGAGAATAGATGGACTGAGAGAAGAAGAGAGGGATCGAGGAGATAAGAGATGATTGGAAGTGGAAGGAGAATCGAAGATCTAACTTGGAAAAATAGATGAAGGTTGTCTCCTGGACCAGGAGCTCAGCGAAGCTCCTGGTCGTCGCCGCGAGATGCGACGACGATGATCGCGAAGGCTCGGACCACATTGGCGCACAGAGGTTCACTAGCAGCAAGGACCACACCCTCCCTCGACTCTCGACCTCGCTCAACGTGAAGGAAGACGTCGATTACTTCACCCTCTCTCGCGAAGCTCACTAGTGAAGGAGAAAAAATGGTGGATCTAATTGGTTGAAGGTGGTGAGAGGCTTTTTCTAGGAGAGGGGAAGAAGAGGTTTGAAGAAACGACCTGGTGTTCCCAGGCTATTGAGGTTGTTGCCGACGGAAGAGAAATAAATAATAAATTAATTAAGTATACAATTTGTAAATAATTTAATAATGAAGTTTAATTATATAAATAATGATATTTAATTAATTAAAAAATATAGGTATGATCTATATAATAAGTATATTTAATTATTTTAAGTTTTTTAAATTTTAGTATACTTTATTTTATTTTTAAGGATTAATTAATAAATAACTAAATACACTTATGTATAATTTAGGTACATTATACATATATAATAAATACAATTATTTTTTTGCTTATTTTTGTTTGTTATTTTTATTTTATATAATAATATAAAATATATACAAACTAATAAAAATATGATATTTACAAAAATATAAATAAATACATATATACAAGTACAACCACACTCTAAAAAACCAACTTTCACATATTAACTCAAATTCTATGAAACACTTTCATTTTGAAACTTAGTTTATTTTGAACACAATGAAAGTGAATTTGTGATATTTTGAGCGCATATGTAGTAGATATCAATCTTGCAAGTATGGTTTTACTAATTTCCAGAGTGTTATTTCTTTTGTTCTATACATGAATTATTTTTGTAAATATTTGTATTATTTAGGATACATTTTTATGTATAAATTTCGAAAAGAAAAAAAATTTATTTGATGTTGAATTAATGGTAAGTAAAATAAGTAAAGATATATATATATATAATGAATGAGATGAATATGTACGAAATTTATTTTTCTGAGATTTTTATAATAATAACCTTATCTTCCCCTACTTAATTCCTTGTCGAACATGTCAATGTTGACCTGCTCTCCGTATTATGATCAGTCTGTACATATTTACATATTTACATTATTCTTTCTTTTATTTTTATTTTTCTCTTTATTCTTTAATTTTGGTATAAATAAGTTCTAAATAAACAATATTAACAAATAATGTTATATTATTAATTAATAGGAATTAGTGTTTTCTACATGTGTTTTATTCAAGATTTTAAGTCAAAATGAAAGAATAAAGATGATGAATTGGTGATTCATCAATACCATACTTAACTCCTACCTTATACTTTATATCTTCCTTATTGCTGCAATAAGAAACTATGTAAAGATTTCAATAAGCCTAGCTTTGAAACATCCTAGAGTTAATCAAAATGTGCTTTTCTTTTGATATATTAAGAAAAGTTTGGAGGGTTCAAACGTGCATCTACTTATATATTCTTCCAATTAAAGCATTAATGGAATATTTTTACTGAAAATGAACATTGGTGATATAATTGTACTCTTTTTTAGTTGTTGTCTCTTTGATAATCTTTGACATTATGGGAAGGTTTAAATTCAACAAGCTATTGATAAGAGACATGTATGTGAAGACAATGCTTAATGTTAAGTTGAGATCAACCACATGCTTTTTTACTGCAAAGTTTGAGATTTTCCACAATAAAAATTTAATGTTCATCGATATGGCTAAGTTTTCTCTTTCTTCTCTCTATTGGTCATAAGGCCTTGTATGATGATTACACCATAATTGAAGAGTTTCCTTCTTCATGTTTTTCAAAAAAAAAGCCCTTAGTATTTATGATATCAATAAATTTCCAATAATTGTTGTGAATTCTTAATTTTAATGTCTAACATGCATCATGATTTTTTTGACAGATTATAAATAACAAAGATTGTAAGAATAGTTGCAGTTCACGAGGCGTTTGTAATCGGGATCTTGGACAATGTCGATGCTTTCATGGATTTGCTGGTGAGTACCTAAGATGTATATTATGTTGATTCCGTGAAAATGTATATGCATTGTAAGATTGCCCAATTTGTAAATCTCATGTTCAATCTACATATTTATTGGTATTGTCTTTCTAAATTACCTCACTTCATTTACTGTTATCATTGTCATTGAAGGAAATGTGTAGATCTTCACATACTCTTTAAAATAACTTTTTCCTACCATCAATATACATACTAAACCTTCAAAAGATGTTATTACCATCAATATACATGCATAGATCTTTATATAAACCTAGGATGAATGCATAACTTTACATTTGCATGTAGTGTTGAATTGGTTTTCAGATTGACAAAATATTTTTCTTGAGAAGATCCTTTACTTCCTTTTTTAGTGGGTAAATATGGGGGAGGGGGATTTGAACCATATTTTTCTGGATGATAGGCACACTACTCTACCACCATACCATTGAATAAGATATTTTACTTACTTCTATTAGTGTAAAAGTATGTCTTTTAAAGGAATTAGAAAAGGTGACCTTTTTATGCAACGAATAATCAACCACCTGAAATTTATAAGAAAAATCATTTCTCCATGATAAATTTGATAAATTAATTATATAGTATGCCTCAAGGTATTCCAAGACAAAAAGGTCTCTTCTTGTTATTATACATGAGAAAAAAGATGTCTTCATTATTCATTGTGGTACAAAAAATTTCATTATATTAATGTTCTATGGAAGAGCTTGGAGTCTTCAAGATTATTCATATGATCAAGCCGACCATATACATCAACAATATGAATCATTTTCATAATTGTCATTAGCACTTTTTGTTTTTGAAGACCATGGGTTGCTTTATATAACTTATCAATTGAGTTAGTTGTGGAGAAAGTCATTCTTCACCCATATTTTCTATAGCTTCAATAGTTTAGTTATTGTTAATGCTAATAAGAAATTATTACAATAATCTTTACTAGCAAGCCAAGATTTTATCGTAATCTAGATATTGTGTTTTATTTAGAATCATTCAATAACCAACCAACCCTTATAACTTTGAATGCTCCATCTGGTATGTTTTTGGTTGATCTACTTTCAAGATATTTGCTTCACATTTTGTAGTTTTGTAGTGAGAACAATGTCTATGTTTCCTTACAAAGCCTTCATCTCATATTTCGTTGCTGTAGAGAGATACTTTCTATAGATATACATTTCATCACTTCACGTTAGATACTTTGTAACCTTATCAGTTATGCTTATTTCTTATTTTGAAGTACCACCTCCTATGTAACTCTAACCCTGCCAACTTTCTATGTAAGAAGAGATAGTGCAACCTTTCTAAACGCACAATACAAATATCAACTTTATCTATTTTCCTCCATGTGGTATAAGAGACACCATCAAAACCTGAGGATTAAACAACCTCCTCCCTCATTTTGTCTTTTATTTCAACGCCTGACATCGCTCTCCAAACTACTATAATCACCCTCGCGCAGTTATGCTCCCTAGTTAGCTGGTCTCTACAACCCTAAGTGCCCTAGGTAGTATAACATCATCTTCTCCATCTAGCATGTCCCTTCAATGGGTGCCTCTCTTCTTAACAGGAGCCTTGGGTGAGGTCTCCATTAACTTTAGTATAACCATTTCTAATTAAGGCCACACGAACACGTTCAAACCAGGCTCCTAGAGACTAGTTTAGTCCATAATACCCCTCTTTGATTTGCAACACTTATCCTCCTTTTCGAAATCAGGAGGCATTTCACATGGATATCTTCTTTAAGATCACGTTTTATAATGACTTTTTTATGTCCAAATGATACTTGGTCTAGAAAAATTGAACAATTATGCAAATAACAACGCTGGCAGTGCTCGTTGTGCCACATAAGTAAAGGTCTTTAGATAGTCAATCTCATATTTCTAATGTATCCTCTAGCCACAATGTGCTCCTTGTATTTGTCAATTTTACACCATCGACAATATATTTGATCATGTAGACACACTTTCAGCCAACACAATGAATGCTTTTTGGGATACCATCTATATTTCAAGTGTCATTGTTTATGAGATACTTCATCTCCTCCTTAATATCAAGGGCCCAAGTAGAATCATCTCTAGGCACAACTAAATTCATGGGAACAATGTTAGAATCTTGAGATGTGAGAAAATATTAATAGGATATTCTCAAGTTAGAGTAAGAAATATGTTGTTCAATAGGGTACTAAGTGCATCCTGTGAATCTGGTCAGAAGTTTGATAAATCTCATACCCTTTGTGCAATGTTGTCATCCAATTGTTCCAACTATGTATTTTGTATGTCAATGACAATCTCATCAAGAATAAAAGGAAATACTAAATGACATTCCTTCTATCTTTTTATTCTATAAGACATTGTTTGTCTCATCAAGAATAATAGGAATGCTAAAAATACTTCTAGATATGGGTCATTCGGGAAGGATTCTAAAAGATTGAGATAGTTTTCTATTCAATTTCTTTGTTAAGACATATGTTCTCATTAGATTGAATATCCTATATAAAGGATCACTATAAATATGGCATTCAAGAACTAAAGGCCACAAAAGATCTTTTCACATTTATCTCCCCTTGAAAAGAGACAGTCTGTTTGAAAGAATTATGTTCAAAGAATGTAACCTCCTTAGTGACGAGGACTTGACTCTAAGCGAAGATAGCCTTTATGCATCATAGAGTAACCAAGAACAAAACCTTTATTAGCACAAGAATACAACTTCTTTACCTCAAATTCATTTGCATGTAGAAATGAAACATAACTAAACACTTGAGGTGTGTAGCGATATATTATTTATGCTTTCTGTCTTGTTTCTTTATTTTCTTTCTACTTATGTATGACTCCTATAAATTACCCATAGGCTCCTCTCCTATATAAGACAACCTAGGGTTATGGAATAAATAAGGAAAAAGTTTTCTCCCAATATGGTATCAGAGCAACAGTCCTAGACCGAAGCTCCGAAATCCTAACCCTAGTCCCTCCACCATCTTGCCTCACCACATCGCCCCTCCGGCTAATGCCGCCTTCTGCGCCCGACACCACCTCCTGCGGTTCCTAGCCCTAGCCCCAGCGTTGCCCCCTGTGGCTCCCAGCCCCAGCGCTGCCCCCTGCGGCTCCCAGTGTCGCCCCCTACCCCCTGCGGCAGCGAGTGCCGCCTCAGCGGCTCCCAGCGCCGCCCCCTACCCCCTGCGGCAGCAAGTGCCGCCTCAGCGGCTCCCAGCGTCGCCCCCTACCCCCTGCGGCAGCCCGTGCCGCCGCAGTGGCTCCACAACCCATGTCCCCTGCCCCCTACCCCCATTGGGTGCTAGGAAGCTCGTTGTCATCTCGTTCTATATGAGAGCGATTGCATAAATTTGCATATGCAATCGAATCTCTATGTCAAGGTAGATAACATGGTGTGTTATCTTCATCACTAGTCTTCTAGAGCCATCATGTCAGAAAGAAAGATCGACATTCCCTCCATGGGTGCCTTTAGAGGTCCTGCGCCCATAGTAAAGATGGACGGGACCAATTATGAATTGTTGGCTATGCAGTTCATGAGTATGATGAAGTTTATAGGTAAGAAACACATTCTTACCGAGGAAGAACCGGCCGAGAAGACTGGAGTCAATGCCTCATGGGTTGCAGATGATGCTTATGCCAAGATGTGGCTGTCAGGCACATTGGCACTGGAGATTGCCAATGACATACTTCATCAACCCACGACCAAGTCAATGTGGAACATTCTTGCTGCTACCTATTCACAAGCCAAAAATGAGATGAAGATCCTGCAGCTGCAGCATGATATCTTCACCACTAAGCAGAATGGACGCCCACTCCACTCCTTATATACATTACTGCATGGGATGTTTGAGAAGCTCTATAGCTTTATGCCTCTCAACTCTACTCCTGAGCAGCAGAAGACTTATCGGAATGCCACCATGGTTGGTGTCTTCTTGGAAGCCCTTGATCCTGAATATGAGGCAGCTCGCTCGCAGATACTAGCGGATTCGACCATTCCTACAATGGAGGAAGATTTTCGTCGGCTTAGACGGATCATTGTTCCATCTTCTCTCACTAGCCAGTCCTCTTCCGCAATGCTGCCTCTCGTGGTCGAGGGGGCTCTTATAATTCTCACGGACGTGGACCTCGCGGCAGAGGTGGTCGTGTACACTGGCCTTGCACCTTCTGCCATCGTTCTGGGCATATCGAAGATACATGCTATCCAAGCATGGATTTCCAGCTTCTGCTCATGTGGCTGAGCAGATTGAGCCTCCTGCAGCTTTTATGGATCAACGGTTCGATGATCTTGTGGCACGATTGAGAGGTATCATACCTCCAATCCTCCTGCAGTGTCTTCTGCTCTATGCATTTACAGAATGTTCTACATGCCCCAGATTTTTCCATGAACTTGTTCTCTATTAGCCAGATTACAAAGGATCTAAATTGTAGAGCCATTTTTGACCCTTCCTCTCTCGTGTTTCAGGACATCCTTACGGGCAAGGTGATTGGGTTTGGCCGTGAGCAGGGTGGCCTCTATCGCCTAGTTCGAGCACCTTTTGCTGGATACTCATCTACATTTGCTGAATCTGCTTCACCGTTCTTGTGGCATCTATGCTTTGGTCATCTCCCGCTCCAGAAACTGTGTCATGTTCTACCACAAGTCTCTCCTCACACGTCCTTCCAATGTGAGGCATATCAATTGGGAAAGCATCACCGCTTGAACTTTCCTAGTTGTCCGAGTCGGAGTAGTAGATCCATTTTTGAGTTATTTCATGTCGACATTTGGGGTCCCAGTCGTGTTCCCGATCACCAGGGACACATGTTTTATCTAGTTGTTGTTGATGATTTTTCTCGTCTTTCGTGGGTCTTTTTATTAAAGAATAAATATGAAGCTGGTGATGTTATCAAGAATTTCTTGTTTGAGGTTAAAAATGTTTTTCCTGCTTCTGTGAAAATTGTAAGAATTGATAACGCCTTGGAATTTTGTACACATGCTCTATACAAATATTTTTCAACCCAAGGTATAATCCATCAAACTTCATGTGCATACACGTCTCAACAAAATGGCATTGCAGAAAGAAAACACCGGCATTTGCTTGATATTACGCGAAAGCTCCTCATCCAGAGTCGTGCTCCTCACTCATTTTGGGGTAATGTCGTGCTTACGACATGTTACCTTATTAATCGTATGCCCTCGTCAGTCCTAGGTGAGAAAATTCCATTCCCCCTTGCATTTCCTGATAAGGAATTGTTCTCACGCACCCCTCGTGTGTTTGGCTCCATTGCATTTGTCCATCAGTTGTCACCAGGTGTTGACAAGCTCTCTTCTAGAGCTGTCAAGTATGTGTTTGTTGGGTATTCCAAGACACAGAAAGGGTACAGGTGTTATGACCCATTACGTAGGAAGTATTATGTTAGTGCCGATGTCACCTTTTTTGAGTCTGTGATGTATTTTTCTCCTACGGGTGATCGATTGACCCCCGCAGAAACTGATGACAACATATACATGCCACCACCACCTCTACCACCTACCATAACACCACCACCACCACAATCTACACCTACGCCATCACCACCGCCTATATCATTCCCAGTTCCACCATTACCACATCATTATACCCGTCGGGCCGCTCCTGCTCATGGTCAACGCTCATCATCAAACACGAATGAGGTATGTTCCGATAACATATTTTCTAATGATGGGTCTAATGGTCTACCTGAGCAGGATTCTATAGATGAGACAGACATGGAGCATGCAAATTTGGACTTACCCATTACTCTTCGGAAACAAAAGCGTCACTGTGCATCCTATCCTATGGCATCTACAGTGTCCTTTGATCGCTTGAGTGGAGACTTCAGGTCCTTTGCAGTTGCATTATCAGAGGTGGTAACTCCAAGAAACTTTCAGGAGGCGATGCTGGACAGTCGATGGAGATTGGCGATGGAAGAAGAGATGGTTGCTCTTCGGTCTAGAGGAATGTGGAGTCTTGTACCAGCTCCTCTGGATGCTTCTACAGTTAGCTATAAATGGGTATTTACAGTTAAACAAAATGCAGATGGTAGCATAGACAGATACAAGGCATGACTAGTCGCACGAGGGTTTACTCATACGTATGGCGTCGATTATCTCAACACATTCTCCCTCGTCGCGCATCACTCTACCTTACGGATGCTTCTCTCTGTGGTTGTGATTAGTGATTGTCCATTATTTCAATTAGATGTCAAGAATGCATTTCTTTATGGGGATCTTCAAGAAGAAGTCTACATGCAACAACCACCTGGATTTGCTGTTGAGGGGGAGTGTTCACAGGTGTGTAGACTTCATAAAGCGATCTATGGCATGAAGCAGAGCCCTAGAGCTTGGTTCCAGAAGCTCTCAGACCTGTTTGAGAAACATGGATACAAATGTTCAAATGCAGATCATTCTCTTTTTGTACAGAGAACATCCAAAGGTACGATTGCTATTATGGTGTATGTTGATGATATTATCATTACATGAGATGACATACAAGGAATAAAAAGGGCAAAAGAATTCTTGGGTCGTGAATTTGTTACCAAGTATCTTGGAACTCTTAGATACTTTCAGGGACTGGAGTTCGCCAGAAATCAGCAGGGACTTGTGATGACCCAAAGGAAATATGTTACTGATCTGCTAAGTGAGACATGAATGCTTGGGTGTCGACCGACCACCACACCTATGGATCCAAGCATGAAACTATATGATGGTGACACTAATGAGGTTGATAGGAGAAGGTACAGAGAGCTGGTAGGAAAGCTCCTTTATGTCACCATTACCTGACCTGACATCTCATTTGCTGTTAGTCGGGTGAGCCAGTTCATGGAGAAACCACGTCAGGTCCATATGGATGCTGTATAGATGATACTCAGGTATCTTAAAACATCTCCTGGCGCATGACTACTGTTTAAAAAGGGGAAAGAGGTCGCCATTTCAGCATGTGTGGATGCAGACTATGCAGGGTGCCCAAAGGACAGGAAGTCTACAACTGGATTTGTTGTATACATCGGATATTCTCTTGTCTCATGGAGAAGCAAGAAGCAAACTGTAGTAGCTAGATCTAGTACCGAGTCAGAATATAGGGTAATGGCCCAGGCTACTACAGAAATGATGTGGACCCGAGCTGTGCTTACAGATTTACATATAGAGGTCCTTCTTCCTATGGCACTTGAATGTGGCAATCAGGCTGCTATATTCATAGCAAATAATCTAGCATTCCATGAATGCACCAAGCACATTGAAGTTGATTGTCATTACATATGAGCTATGATTCAGAAAGATTTTATCTCTACATCTCATGTCAGCTTAGGGGATTAGACTGCGGATATATTCACCAAGGCTCTACTCAAAGGGCCATTTCAGAAATGTTCGTCCAAGCTGAGCATGATTGACATCTATGTTCCATCTTGAGGGGGAGTGTAACGATATATTATTTATGCTTTATGTATTGTTTCTTTATTTTCTTTCTACTTATATATGACTCCTGTAATTTACCCATAGACTCCTCTCCTATATAAGAGAGCCTAGTGTTATGGAATAAATAAGGAAAAGGTTTTCTCCCAACAAGGTGGAATGGAAAAAGGCGCTTGATCTAAATAAATGGTATAAATAGAAAATCACCATTTATAATTTGAGAACCATTTAGTTCATCAAGTAAACAAAAGTAAGAATAACCTCTCCTCAAAATTTGTTTTGAACATTTCCTTGAAAGAGAAGATTCCAAGTAATCTCCAAAAATGCACATGTTCTTTTTCTTTACAATATCACCTTGTTGTAGGTTATGGACACAGAAGATTTCACGTATAATCCCTTTACTAGTAAATGTTCCTCGAATAAAATGAACCATGTACTTTCTAGCATTGTTTTAAAGAAATTTTATAATTATGGAATTGTATTGTATATCCACATAGACAAACTCATTGACAATATCAAGACTTCACTCCTATTTTTCATAAGAAAAATAGTGGTATATCTATACCACTCATCAAAATAGGTGGCAAAGCAACGGTATCCCTACCAATTCATAACATTGGAAAGGACCTAGACATCATAAAACACGAACTCAAAGGTATTAACCGATTTACTAGTTAGAGGTAGGATTTGTGCCGCGTATTGCTTTCAATTTTGCATATACCGTGATCCAAAGAAACCTCAGACAATTCAAAAAATCTTAGATGTCAAATATTTTTAGAAAGAAAATATCTAATATGACCAAGGCTTCCGTGCCATTGTATTACTAAAATAGAGTTACCCTCTTCAAGGAGATCCTTCATCATAGAAGAGAGCATGCCAAATTTGGGCATGAAGACAATACAAGCCATCCTCTAACAAACAAATCAATCTTCTTCTTAATCTTCAGGTCTTCTATAACAAATAACTTATTGTAGAAAAACAATTCAGGTCTTTAGCGATCTAACTGACAAAAGATTTATTGGAAATTTATGAACATTAAGAGCATCATGAAGGAGGAACATATCGATAATATAAGTAGTCCCCTTCCCAAAAGTGGTGGCAGGAGACCAATATGCAACCATAACTTTCTATCTTCTAGGAGATAACTTATTATCATGGAAAATTCATGGGTCACCTATCATATGGTCAGGCATACTATTATCAATATTATACTCAAAATCTTATAAGCAAGTGTTGTATGTCAACCTCTTGATCAAAGCTAAACAAATATTTGTAGAATGCACATAATCAGGCTCTCTTGTGAATTATCTATCCAAACAAAATTAACTATTAGATAGTATCTATTTTATCTTCAAGAACAAGAAATCTAAGCAAGAGATGAAACAAAAGCACAAAGAAACAAGCAATATAATCCATCACGCACGAATAAGAAGTAAAAAAGCACTCCATCTTATAAGGAGTAAATAATGCTAAATAGGGCGCAAACCTGGGCGTGTGGATATTAGGACCATATGTGTAACGTTTAGGTAGAGGAGCACCACGTAGGTGATCAGGCCGTCATAATAACATTAGCAGGAGAAACCAATAAAAGCATGAGCTTCGATTATGATTTCCAACTTAGATTCTACCTAAACTTGATTTTTACTTGGGGGATCACAATAGGAGAACCCACTCTAGGGGTTCGTTTGGTTGCAGGGTTGGGCAGGGTTAGGTTGGCTTAACCCAAGGTACCCTTCCTTCCAACCCTCCCAATCCTCCTCACAGTTTACTATTCACAGGGGTACTTCAATCCAAACCAACCATGCCCGACCATTCACAGGACACATGATAGGGCATGTGGTGCAACAACAGGATGGCTCACATAGAGATGCGACGTAGGGCATCAGAGGTGGTGTGGCGGCTCACAAGGGGATTTTTTGGTTTCTACTAGAGCACTCCACTACATATCGTAAAACCTCGTCACACCAAGGCTTGCATTAGGGGACCAACAAAAGATAGCTCAATCCCAACACATGATGAAGGCTGGAAGGGGACTCATGCCAATGGACCCACACGATTGGAGTGGGGTTCACGCATATGGAGCAGGAATTCAAGGAGTGAGATGCACGTGCCCATAGCGGGACTTGCATGCATGTGATAAAAAAATATAGATGAGGATTCGATAAAGCCTTATTCGTGAGGGAATGAGATGAAACCTAGGTCAAAACAAGGCATCACCTCCTCTATCCTGACACGACTGCAACAATCAGAGAACACATGATATCTAGGTGCACTTGCATGCGCAAAACATGCATGCTTGGAGGCACGCAACAAAAGGAATAGATTAAGGAGTCACACCTCTGGTTGAGGAAGCATAAAGAGAATGAACACATCGGCAGACCCATGCAACGTATACACGATCAACGCCTCAAGGAGTCTCTACCACGTAGAAAACAAGCACATATTATCAACATGAAGAATAAAAGATTTAGGTGGAATACCCTTTGGAGAGGGAAAAAGCACAGGAGCACACAAACATAATATGCCTCACAAGAGATTAGGGCACTCTTCACTAGAAGGATTTATAATTGAGTAGGGATAAGTACAATATATAGAAGGATGGCAAACGTCACTCACCTAAAGATCCATTTACCTACAAGAAAGCTCTTATTTTTACTAAAAATGAAAAACTTAAGATTGTAGTCTAGACATAGCAAACTAAGCTGGATGCACTAATTAAGAACATCTATGTAGCATACTGTATATATCTAGGTAGAAATCTTGTGATTAGCATAGTGAAAGATAATCTATGAAGATGCATGGATTTGGAAATGTGATTTGTTAAGATGTTGTTTTAAGATCATTATGACAAACATGGTAATAAATCTTGATCTTCGTATGAAGCTATTTTGTGAACAAAAAAACTGCAATAAATTTAGGGATTTTATCACTTGTACCCCTCAACTTCTACAATAACAATAACAGTTATGCCTATTTCTTTTTGAAATGTCAATTTTGCCCCCATCGTTTTGCACAATGTGGGGGCATAACTGTCCAAATAACCTCCCCCACTCCCTCCTCCTCATCCCCCAACCCTCCACCTTGACCTCCTCCGCCCAGCCGCTCGAACCTGACCTCCACCTTCCCCAGCCCCTCCGCCCCAACCTCCTCCTCCGCCGCCCATCCTCACTGTCCCAATCTCCTCTGTCGCCCCAACCTGGTATGGTTGTTAATGTAGGGTTGCATCAATGGAATCGATGTGATATGGAGGGTGGATTCTATCGAACACTGCTGGCATACTTTGTAAACTGTAGAGGATGATCAAAAGCTACGAGGTGTGTCGATCCAATAATTCAAATGATGCATGGAGACTTCATGAAGGAGCGGATGCTCTAGCGTCGATCAGTGGAGGTGAGGGAGAGATGGCAAGGTAGAAAAAGAAGCCTAGGTTTCAAATAGGAAGATACAAAAAATGAGAGATTTGAGGAAAAGAGATGTAGCAGAGAAACAAAAGGGTTGTTTCCTCGGCTCACTGGTGGATATGTCTCCAGATAACAAAATCATTAGGGTTAAACTCCATGTGCCGGTATTGCTGCCAGCATTGGAATCGAAGCTCCAGGTGACTGGATATGCAGCGGGCGATGATGTCAATATCTCAAGCAAATCAGAGCAGAATGGAGGACTCGATCTCCTCGGCTGATGGCTGGGTCAGGGCAGAGATGCTCATCTGTAGTTTAGCTCACCTGATGATGGCGAGATGAAGAACCACGAGTCAAAGCCGATGTTCAACGAGGTTCTTGGAGCACACCTGCAAAAGGTTACCCCCTCTCTACATAAACGGAGCTCAAATGAAGAAAAAAGATTGAATCTTTTTATGAATCGATTTAATTAAATTCCATGTCTATGTAGGGAAAACTTCTATAGATCTGTTTCAATATATTAAACACTGACTCAAGTACAGTTCACATTAACATCTCAGAACCACCAACAAAAATCATATCAAGTTCCACAATCTAGTTAATCTCGCTTTTCATTCGAAGGGAAAGGTGGAAAGGAATGCGAATATCTTCCCTGGCTGTTTCCCACGCTAGTTTATATAATCTTGATATTGCTGCAGTTTCCACTGAATCAAATGCTAATCATCTCTATGTTTGTGCATCAGGGGAAGGATGCACAGAGCAGTTAGATTTGAAATGCAATCTTCCGAGCACTCCTGAGATGCCTTATGGCCCTTGGATAGTCTCAATATGTTCATCTTTCTGTGATCCAACAAGAGCAATGTGCTTCTGCGGGGAAGGAACTGCATATCCTAACCGCCCTGTCCCTGAGAGTTGTGGCTTTCAGATAATGTACGTGTGTATCGACTCTGGAATTTTGGATGCTTCATCGACATAACACGATAACGTTTGTCCTTCTGTTTCTGTTATTTCTGTTCCAGCTTACCATCTAAGCCTGGAGATTTTCAGATGACCAACTGGTCCCAACCTGATGAGAATATTTATACAACAAATAAAAGCAAACATGGCTGGTGCAATGTTGATCCACAGGAAGCATATGCTTCAAAGGCCAACTATAAACAGCAATGTGACTGCACGTATGACGGATTCACGGGAAGATTCTGCGAGATACCTGTCGAATCCAGCTGCATAAACCAGTGCTCGTTGCATGGTCGCTGTCGTGGAGGATCTTGCGAGGTATAATCGGAGCGATACCAAATTAATCTTTCTTATACGCTTTGTCTTGTTGATTGAAATTTTGTGAAGTTTTGACATCGTACGAAAATGTCACACTCGCTCAGTGTAACGGTGGCTGGTATGGGCTGGACTGCAGTATTCCATCTGATCTATCTTCCATTAAAGATTGGCCTGATTGGCTGCGACCAACTCAAGTCGATGAAGCAAGCCGCAGGGTAACAGTGAAAAAGAAGCGACCTCTCATATATGTGTATGACTTACCACCTGAGTTTGACAGCCATCTCGTGGAGGTCGGATTTCTACTCAGCCACCATATTTATTTATCTGCTGTGTCAGTTCTCCTACTGTAAGCTTAAAATTTTCCAACAGGGTCGGCACTACAAATACGATTGCGTGTATCGATTATATGATAGTGAGAACCGAACCGAGTGGACAGATCATCCCTATGCTGCTCAGGTGTGATTTACCTATTTCACGCAGATTTTGGTTTTACCAAGATTGAAATTTGGTTTTACATTCTCCATAACTCAGATGGCCCTCCTGGAAAGCATCCTGACCAGTCCTCACAGAACAAAGAATGGGGAAGAAGCCGACTACTTTTACATCCCTTTGTTCGATTCGTGTATAATAAAACGTGCAGATGATTCTCCGCATTTCCTGATGAGGGCAAGATTCCAATCATCTTCTGTTTGTGTAATTACGTATTATTGAATAACCATAAATGTGCAACAAATTTGGTTTCAGAAATTTTTGGGTTTGAGGAGCTACATCACTCTAGACATGTACAGGAGAGTTTATGATCATATCGTTGAACAATATCCTTATTGGAATCGCAGCTCTGGGAAAGACCATATTTGGGTATGTAATCTCTGATATCATACCAAAAATTCAATGGACTTGTGGTGTTAACTTGGTTTTTGGTCACGTAGTTCATGTCATGGGATGAAGGGGCTTGCTATGCTCCAAAGGAGATATGGAATAGCATAATGGTGGTCCATTGGGGAAACACAAACTCGAAGCACAATCACTCAACAACGGCTTACGGGGGAGACAACTGGGATGGCATACCTGCCGAAAAAAGAGGAGATCATCCATGTTTTGATCCCGTAAAGGACATCATCCTTCCAGCATGGAAGATGCCTGCCACTGTTGCAGTAAAATCAAAGCTATGGGCCAGGTCCAAAGGGAGAGATTGCGGATTACGTTCATTCTTTTCGATATTCGATAGAATTTTGCAAGTAATTTCCTTGTGACTGACTCGAGATTGCGGTGCATATTACCAGGCCTCGCGAGGAACGCAAGACATTGTTTTATTTCAATGGAAATCTAGGACCGGCATATGAATTAGGAAGGCCCGAAGAAACGTATTCATCCAGAGCTTTGCAAAGCTGTTCCTGCTTGTCATTTTAAACTTTGAGAAACACTGAATTACTGATGGAATTGGTTCAGGTATAGCATGGGCATCAGGCAAAGAGTTGGTCAGGAGTTCGGCTCGACTCCTGACAAGAAGGGTAGGCTTGGGAAGCAACACGCTGATGATGTAATTGTAACTCCAGTACGATCCTCCATCTACGCGAACGGCCTCGCGAACTCTAGATTTTGTGGGGTCTTTCCTGGAGACGGCTGGAGCGCACGCTTGGAGGACAGCATCTTTCGAGGATGCATTCCAGTTATAGTTCAGGTACATATGCTTTCATCTGAATGCAATCTAAAAATATTTTCTTTATCGCGAAGATCGTTTTACTGAGACAAACTGATGAATGCTGACATTTACTTGATGAGTATATGGCAATTTTCAGGATGGGATATTCTTGCCGTATGAGAACATCCTTAATTACGACAGCTTTGCTGTCCGAATTGCAGAAGATGATATTCCAAACATGATCAACGTTCTTCGGGTAGGGCCGTGCTGTTTGTTCTGTATGTGCAATCCGGGTTATGGATAAATTTACAATTGATGGTATTTTGCAGAGGTTCAATGATACTCAAATCGATGCGATGCTAGCTAATGTGCGGTCCATTTTGCCACGATTTTTGTTTCGCAATGCTATCCTGCTAGAGGCTGAAAGACAGAAGCATCTGTTCGGTACTCTAGAAGATTGGGCAGTCGAGTACTCCAACATCGAAGGCGACGATGTCTTCGCCACATTTTATGCAGGTATTTTATTATTTTTGCAATTTTTTTCTGAGGCATTTTAAACTCGTGATGACATCTATACATAAAATTATTATGATAACCAGATATTGCGCTACAAATTGCATAATGATCCATGGAGGACAGTCGTCCGCAACACGCAAAAGGATCACGGACTACCAAGAACATGCTTGAGAGAAGCAGAAGATGATTCTAATCATGGAAGCCAACATTGATGGTATTGTGCTCCAAGATGGAACCTCAAGGAGGGTTTTATTCCAGACTTAAGTGGGTGTAAAGCAAATTAGCATAATCTAATTACCGCCAACATGAGCTTCGTGACGACAATCATGTTAAGTTTCACACTTCTTAGAATCTTGAAGCAGATTGGAAAAAATCAGGATAATACGAACAGATAAAATGGAGCTACCAAAAGAGAGTAATTGATAAGAGGCTCTCTAATTTTGTTAAAAATAATTAACCTTATCTTCATCTTATTCATTATTTTAATAAGCCACAACCCCTTCGAGATCGTGTGTAACCATATTCGCTATGTTTGCTTTTGTATACCTTTGCGAACCAAATCCATAGATGATACATGCAACAATGAATCTTGGCTAATGACAATGCAGAAGGAACTCAGTCACTGAAATCAGGTCTTCAAGTTGAAAAGGTTGATTGCATTTCCTCTAAAGGAAAAGATTGCAATCTTTTTAATTGTACAAATTTATGAGTATAGGATATATGGGATACATATGATAATTAAATAAATATATATAACATATATCAAAATATATATATGAACAGTCTTTTTTATCTTTTTGAGGGGATTAAATATATATTAGGTTTTTAATAATAATAATAATAAGTATATAAGTAATATAACGAATATATAGACTATATAATGATTTGTATTTATAAGAATAGGAAAAATGCTCAAAATTTGTAAAATAGATTATTTTTTGTGTTTTTATGTTTTTGTCTATTTTAATGATTTTTAATATATTTTTTTAATTTTTATATATTTTTAAGGTCTGAAATATGTCAAAAGATGGGATAAATAAATAGGCTGACTTGTTGTGGGATTTAAAAATAGATAATAGGTTCAACATTTCCCAAAAGTATTTTTTGATATAAAGATTAATATACAATAGAAAGCTATTTTTTTGGATTTTATAACTAATTTTTATAAGTTAGAGGGGTTTTTCAATTTTTAGTTTTTTTCTTTATATTTTTTTGTGAATTTTGGTCTGGGAGTTACAAAATATAATAATACGTATACCCTAATTTTTTAGCATTTTTAAAGGTAGTTTTATATTTTTTGTATTTTTATAGCTAGATAGGGAATAAATAACACTTATTCTATTTTTAATAATTAAAAAATGCAGTAAATGTATAAAATAAAAATGTGGCATGAACAAGCATAATATTAGGCATTTACTTTGATTTTGCTACAATTTAACAAGCAAATGATCTATTTTAAACAAAACAGAAATGCAACAAATAAATAAAAACCCGATAGGAGTATATTTGCAATAAAAATATGCTACAAGGTCTTCTGTGTTAAATACTTGAAAGTTTTACACTAATATTACAATTTAAATACTACAACTAAATAGAAAAATTTAGAGGGTTCTCTTTGCAAAATGGCCACCACACATGTTGGCATTGATCTAGGTGCAATACTTAAGAGGCTCAGGGGTTACACTGCAAATTTTTACATAAGTTTTTCAACTAAGCTTTATTTATTTCTCTCTCTCTCTCTATATATATGTGTATATATATACACACACTCACTCAAGAGACTCACGGGTTCCACTACAGTTTTTACACAATTTGTTGACATGCTCTCGGTTTGTCTGCTGACCAAACACGATTAGCAAATGTTGTGTGACCAAACTCGAGAGGTGAATCAAGCAACAATCAACCATGCAATATGAACAAAGTTATCAAAGTGAAACAAGTCAAAATTTATTTATTTTAACTCCACAAATTATGTGTATAGTGAATAAGTGTAGAGCGTCAAACACAAGGAGCAAAAGGGAGTAGAGAAAAATGGGTAACCTACTTCGTTGTTTCTGGATTTTTTTGTTTAACTATTTTTGTGGGTTTTAATTATATTTAATTTTTATGGATTTGTAATATATATATATTACTTTGTATTTTTATTTGCTTTGGATTTTGCACATTTTATTTTTTTGTTTTAAATGATAATATATATACTAATAGTTATAAAGTAGAGAATATATGGGATATTAGTGATAAATAAATAAATATATTGTTCAAATTATATTACAAAGACTAGTCTCTTTTATCTTTTCATGGGGTTTAGATATACATTAGGTTTTTAATAATAATAATAATAGTAATAAGTATATAAGGAATATATAGACTACATATGGTTTGTATTTATAAAAATATCTAAAAATGCTCAAAATTTGCAAAATAAAATGTTGATGTCTTTTTTATACTTTATTTTTTAATTTTATGGTAATTTTTCCTATTTTATGTATTTTTAAGGTCTTAAATATGTCAAAATAGGGGATAAATAAATAGCCGACTTGTTTTGGGATTTAAGAAAGGATAATAGGTCCAAAATTTCCCAAAAGTATTTTTTAATATATCCTATATGATATAAAGATAAATATGCAATAGAAAACTATATTTTTTGGATTTTATAAAATGCTTGCTAATTTTTATATGATTAGAGGGGTTTTTCAATTTTAATGTTTTTATTTTATTTTATATTTTTTTATTTTTGGTTTGGAGTTACAATATGTAATAATAATACATACACCCTATTTTGGATTGTTTAAGGTAGTTTTATAATTTTTTATTTTTGTAACTAGACAAAAATAAATAGCTCCTATTTTATTTTAATAATTAGAAAAATGTTGTAAATGCTTAAAATAAAAATATGGCATGGAAAAGCATAATATCAAGCATTTACTATAATTTTTCCACAATTTAATAAGCGCATGAGATAACAAAATAGATATGTAACAAAGTAAATAAAGATCTAGTGGGGGTATATTTGCAATAAAAATATGCTATAAGGTATTCTGTGCAAAATACCTGAAAGTTTTACACTAATATTACAATTTAATATTCTAAAACTAAATAGAGAAACCTGGAGGGTTCTTTATGAAAAAATGTCCACCTCCCTGGGTCGCTGATGAATCTCCATTTCATCACCTTTATTCTATCATTTTGGCCTTAAAACCCCTAGTAAATGCATATAAATACCCTTAATTTGCATAAATTAGCATTCATGCATTGTTGTATAAATATTGTATAAAATACTATTTTTAATGCTAAAATTATAGAATAAAAATAATAGAAAAAAATAAAATATTAAAGATATTTTATGACGCTAAAACGCAAGACCTATGCATCTTGATGACTAGGTCGACAAGGAATAAAGTAAGGGGAGATAAGAACCAAAAAATACAATAAATATTTCATTTATTAATTCATCAATAATGTAATTTTGGGTCCTATTTTATTTTCCACTTTTTATATTCCAAATAAAGGAACTTTTTGCATGAAAGTTGTATATAATAAAATATAAAAAATACAAAATTGATTTCATATAAAAATAATATACAGTGTAAAAGATATACTCTGAATAAGATTCCAAAATCCCAACTTCTCAGATCCATATCTCTCAATAAACTCAAAATATATCAAAATCACCTTTAATTGTATATAACTTTTAATAAGCTATTTAATAAAGGTAGTTTCATATTATTTGAAGTTAAGATGTAAAAGTTAAATTTTGAACCCCTATTATATAATATGCCTAATTAAAATATTCATTTTATTTATTCTTTATTAATTTTTAATTTTATATTTTATAATTTTGTAAATATTATTTATAATATATGTACATATTAAAACTAGAACAAAATACTAAAGAAAATATTAAAATAAATACTCAAATAAAGTACATAGATGAAATACCGATAACTATACCTATACAATTAATAGTCTTATTTAATTAAATGTACATATTACATCAGAAAAATTAAATAAAAGTCTATATATGTATTTCAAAATAAATTATGATTTTATAAAAATAATAACAACTAATAAATTCAAAATAAAAATAAAAGACATAAAAACATAGCTAAATATACCTATATATTAACCCTAAAAAGCAACTTGTAATTAAATACTCTAAAAAAATAAATAAATATCACAATAAATTATTTATAAAATAATAAACAA